>JAJKFI010000035.1:2766839-2804929 GCA_029204185.1 Lerista edwardsae | reverse complement strand
TGTATGTATGTATGTATGTATGTATGTATGTATGTATGTATGTATGTATGTACGTATGTGCCGCATAGGCTCCGCAATGCCTGGACCGATCGACACAAAACATGGCACGCGCATGCCTTGTGGCCTGGCGACAAACACTGCAGTGGTCAGGCCCCCATAGCACCCCGGGGGTGGGGGTACGCAGGGGGCCCCGCATGAAAACGGTCAAAAATGGCCAAAATCATTGTCGAATCTGTAGTTTCCGGGGTCGCTGGGATGAGCGGTGATGTTCCCGATGCCGTGGGAGTCTGGGAAGGGGTGCAAAACAAAACGTCCGCCATGCCCTGCTGGAATGCCTGGAGCGACGCGTACCAATCTCGACACGCACATGCCTTGCGGCCTGGTGACAGACACTGCAGGGGTCAGGCCCCCGTAGCGCCCCCGGGGGTGGGGGTACGCAGGTCCCCCTGCATGAAATCGTTGAAAACAGCCGTAATCGGCATCAAATCTGTAGTTTCTGGGGTCGCCGAGGTGAGCAGCGATGCTCCCGACGCCATGGGAGTCTGGGTTTGCCCCCCCTTGGTGTGGGGGCGGGAAGGGGTGCGAAACAAGACGTCCGCCATGCCCTGCTGCGACGCCTGGAGAGATTGGCGCTAGACTTGGGACACGCGTGCCTTGCAGCCTGGCAACAAACACTGCGGGGGTCAGGCCCCCCCATTGCCCCCAGGGGTGGGGGTGTGCAGGGGCCCCCACATGAAAACAGTTGAAAATGGCCAAAATCAGCATTGAATCTGTAGTTTCCGGGGTTGCCGAGGCGAGTGGTGACGCTCCCGATGTGGTTGGAGTCCGGGTTCAGCCCCCGTCGGCGTGGGGGGCGAGAAGGGGTGCAAAACTCATACTCTCTGGAAGATCATTTTGTTACCCGGGCAACGCTGGGTAACAAAAAGCTAGTCTATATATATAAAAGAGAACGTGTGTGTGTATGTACATACGTATGTTCCGCATAGGCTCCTCAATGCCTGGAGCGATTGACACCCAACGTGGCATGCATACACCTTGCAGTCTGGCGACAAACACTGGGGGGGTCAGACCCCCCTAGCACCCCCGGGGGTGGGGGTGTGCAGGGGGTGCAACGTAAACATGATCGAAAACGGCCGACATTGGTGTCGAATCTGTCGTTACCGGGGTCACCGAGATGAGCGGCGACGCTCCCGATGCCATTTGACTCCGGGTTTGGCCCCCCCTCGGGGTGGGGGGCGAGAAGGGGTGCAAAACAAAACGTCCACCATGTCCTCCTGGAATGCCTGGAGCGATTGACGCCAAACTTGGCACGCGTACGTCTTGCGGTCTGGTGACAAATACTGTGGGGTTCAGACCCCCCTAACGCCCCTGGGGGTGGGGGTGGGCAGGGGCCCCCATGTGAAAATGGTAAAAAACGGCCGCAATTGGCGTGGAATCCGTAGTTTCCGGGGTCGCCGAGATGAGCGGCGACACTCCCGACACTGGTGGAGTCCGGGTTTGGCCCCCCCTCAGCGTGGGGGCAAGAAGGGGTGCAAAACAAAATGTCCGCCATGCCCTGCTGGAACGCCTGGAGCGACTGGCACCAAACTTGGCACATGTGTGCCTTGCGGCCTGACGACAAACACTGCGGGGGTCAGCCCCCCTAGCGCCCCCAGGGGTGGGGGTGCACAGGTGCCCCCTCATGAAAATCGTCAAAAACGGCCGACATCGGTGTCGAGCTGATTGGTAGAATTCATTCCTTTTCATGTCTATTAGAAGCTTGAGATACACAAATACCCAGGCAACGCTGGGTAAGGAAAAGCTAGTGCTGCTATAAAGCAGCCATTGTAAAGGCAGACACAACCCTTGTCCTGTGATGTAATTAAAAGCCTTTTCATTTAAATGTACACGGGTATGAGGATGGAGTGACCTAGTGGAACAGATTGCTCGCATAAGTAGTGTGCGTATATGCCGAATAATGGAATGCACTACTTATAAAACAAGCAATCCAATTGGCTTTATAATCTTGAAAATAATCATTAAAATGGACTAGCCATGACAGTTTTGTTGCCTGATAGCTTTGATTTCTTTTATTTTGAGGGATTCAGGGAAACATGTACGTTATGCTGGGCGGCTATTAGGAAAGCATGGCCCAGGCCAGTAACTTGGCAACAGGCCTCAGATCCAGAGGCAAAAGAGAAGGCCACAATTTTGATTTATCAAAACAATCCCTCCCCCATTAGGTTGGTTTGAATGAGCCTGGCCTGCTCCCAAACTCTAATTTCACCTGGGTGGCACAGCAAGTTTGGCCTTGTGATGAACGCCATTTCCTAATTTGGGAAAAAACGTGCTCTTAGCAAGCCAAAAGAAGGATCTGCAGCTCACTAACTCCGTGGCTAAACTCAATCAAAGAGACATGGTATTTGATTGGTATTTGACACTGGCCATTTGAAAGGGGTCTTTGCTGGTCATGGGCACCATTCTGAGGGTCCCCGCAGACTCTGGAAGGCATTTGCAGCATTCAGAGATCTTTCAGCAGCTCCTGCTGCACTCTGCTGGCTTCCTGGTGAGGTCTAATGGATTCCTCTGAGGGCAGGTACCTCTTGCACCTAATATAACCCCATTGATCGCATAGGATCAATGGTTCATTATCTGCAAATTCGCTACCCACTAAGGTTCCCCGGAACCTAACCCTAGTGGGTAACAAGAACTGACTGTATGTTTTCGAACAGTAAAACAAAGTGAAGGGACAATTGCTTCTGAAATGAGCAACGGAAGAGCACAGTGAAGCTCCATTCCACAATTTCCATTCAATTCCCAGGGGTTTGCCCAGAAGGGCTTCCCGGTGGATTGTGTCCACCTTCAATGATGTGATCTCATCTGTAGTCCTGTTTTGCTTCCCTTTAAGCTCTGAAACATTTTAGTGGCTGCCAGAATTCCATCATCAAGGTTGCATGTACTCTGTTCCAAAACTTTTATAACTCTTTTATAACCGTTGAATACTGTAATTCAAACATTTGTTCCCCCCAAAATGGGATTCTATAACCTGTATGAATTGTGCTAATTGCTACATATGGGAAAAGTGCAGCTGAGCTGATAAGAAGGGAACGGGGTAGGAAAATGCCATGATAATTTTAGCATAATCAGCTATTCAGAGAGCCTGAAATGGACAGAAACAGTCATTTGTGAGTCTAAAAAGCATTAAGAATTACTTGGGGAATAATAAGTTTGAGTAAAGTGTACAGATGAATTTTTGACAGTTTTATGGCAAACAAGATCATATTCTTATATGATTTTTCTTTTCTTGTATGTTTTTCTTTGGCTTTTTTCTCAAGTTTGGTGTACCATTATGAAGGATGTCCTTTTTACATAATTCTTCTGTATTTCTTGATTTGATGTTTTTCAGTGTAATAAAATAAACAATTGAATTCTCCATTCTGCTAATTGAGATATTGACATAATTTATGCCCAGTCCTACCCCTCCCACCATTTTACAAAATCTACCCATGCTGATGGACTGCATGATGCATCCTGTTGTGGGAAAGGGCAACCATACAGCTCAGGAGAGGTAAGTAAAAAATATTTTTACTCCTCTAAAAATATTTTTACTTCTCTGTAAGCTGCCTGGCCGCCAATGGGTCTCCTTGGACCTGTGCCAACTATTTAGCTGGTGGAAGCCCATGGAGCCTCAAGGGGCTTGTTGGGCCAGGAAAGGGGGTATTGGATCTTAGCATGTGTTGTTGCTGCCTAGATTCTCCCTCTCCTAGTAGTGTACCTAGGGGGGTCGGGGGGGGGGGCAAATGCTCCTGGGCACCAAGTGGTGGTGGGATGAAGTTGCTCCCCCTGTTTGGTGCTCCAGCCCTGCGCTCCCCACATTCCTGCAGCCTTGAACTCTCTGCTCCACTTTAAAAGCAGAGGAGAGGGTGGGTGATGGGGAAAAACGCAGGTGATGGCTCAATTCAACCACTGCCAGAGCTGTCCCCTGCCGCTTGCCCTCTCCAGGCTGCCGGCAGGGCGGAACTGTGCCACAATCATCGGCACAGTTCTGCCCAGCTCAGAGAGCAGCCAATTTCTCTGGCTGTTCTCCGAGTGGGGCAGCGGGAAATCAAGCCAATGCTAGCAGCACCATCAGCATCGGTGAGGTTTGCAGCCACCCCACTTACGTGGCAGGACACAGATTTTTAGGAAGTAGAGCTTGTAGTCCTATACACTTACTTGGGAGTAAATCCCACTGAACTCAATTAAACTTACTTCTGAGTAGCCATGTATAGGCTTGTGCTTGGAATGTGTTGCCCAGTCCCACGTCTGGCATTTTTCTTGTACTCTTGTGCAATACACAGAGCCCTGATCATAGCTATGTCAATAATGTCAACAGGTAGCTTTGCTCTTGCTACCTTTTTATGGTACAAAATACAACAGGGCTCAGGGCACAATCCTAACCTGGAGTTCATGGCTGTGAAATTGATGCAGTCCAAAAGTGCCAGTTTGCATTCCAGGAGTGTCATTTGATTACATCACAGTTATGGCACTTCCTGCTTGATGATGTCACTTTTGGCCATAGAATCACTTCTGGTAGGACCCAATGAGTGCTGTTCAAAAAGTTGGTCCTGGTGCAAAAAGTTTGAGAACTCCTGCACAGGAGCATATATTTCAGTTTACCTATTAGAATTGCCGCTTGAAATATTGGCAAAGGAGCAGGTTGATTGTTGAGGAATACAAGAAAGCTTTAAAGGGGCATTTGAGAAAATGGCAAAGTACGGAGGTGTGGCCAAAAGTGAGTGAAGAGGTACAGAACTTTTTGAAAACAATTTTAATTCTGAGATGTCCTTAAAGGTACTGGCTCGACTCCATAAATGTAGTTCTAGAAATAGGACCTTAGCAATCAAGTCAATAATGTCTTAACCCCTTTCTGAACATCAGATATTAATTTGCTCTTCCCAGTAAGGTTTTCTGGTTACCTAACATCATTCTAGTTCCAGAGCCAGAAGAGAAAAAATATTTTGGAAAGACCCCTTTTTCATAGTTAGTGGATTAAAACAATTGGCTATAATTTTGTGTACAAGGCTCTCCTAAGCATAACCGTGTTTTTCTTTAAAAGCTGGCTGTGGCTGACTGAGGTATCTCCTGCGTTAGCTGTAAAACAAGATGGCAAGTGGTCTGCCACAGTCTGGATTTCAGATCAAGGCAAGCTTTAATAACTTCTCCCAGGTACCCACCAAAATACTCTTCACGTTTGATCTAAATTGCTTTTGTTTCTCTAGCAAACCGCATGATTTTCTTGAACTTGTGCTGAAAATGTCTGTCACTCTTTCTATAAGAGTGCCTAATGCCCTTCAGAGGATCATTGTTTTGTTGTTGCAGAATTTTCCATCATGCCTAAATAGCTTTGCCAATTAAAGCAAGGGCCATATGCTCCTATTTACAGATGTGGGATGTGCTGTTTTTACAGCTGGCCTTCCTCTCGTTTTTGAGTATAGGTTTTATTCATTTTATACTCCAGTTGAATGGTAAATTGTAAAACCTTGGCAATTTACACTAGATGAATTAGGTTTGACTTGGTTCCAAATCAAAGTTGTTTGCATGCTGTTTCCAAAGATAATATGCAGCTATATGGTATCTTGGCAATTTTAAATTCTAAATATGTAAATGGGTTGGCACCTCTTGGCAGGAGAGGCAGCTCAGGCTTCTCTTACGTGTGGCTGTGCTTAGAAATGTGTGGGGCTTCAGTTCAGGGTAAGCTTACTTGCAAATAATTTTCACTGAACCCAGCAGTTCCAAATAAGCATACAAGTCATAGGATTAGGTTTGCTATACAGGCATTCATGTACTGAACAACAGGGATGTGTTCTCTGAAGCCCATTGGTAGGTGGGATTTTTCGATCGTCCGATCCAGGCTCCTCCCCCCTCGCCACCTCCTATCAAGGATCCTGCCCACCCCTGCAGTGGTGTGTTTGCTGGATATTGCCCCAGCCTACTTTTGCACCACCCAGCCCACCTGACTGTGTGGGAGTGGGGACGTGGCTGGCTCCTGGGGCTGGAGACCATGGTAAAATGGCAGGAAAAAACAGCAAAAAAGTCAGAAAATGTGGGGATGGGCACATTGCGCCGACGCTGCTGCTTGCGCCGGTCCAGCGCCCAACTAGCCGGTGCAGAAGTCCTTGTCGGCATGTTTGCGACAACGCTGGACCGGCACAAGAACAGGCGCAATGCAGGTACAGGATTGTGCTCTGAGACAGGATGGGGGGGGGGCTCCACTATCTCTGGCATGCTCACTTTACAATTTAAAATGTCAGTGCCTCTGCTGAATTAAATGTCACCATTTCGTCTTCATTTTTTTTTGGAATGTTGGGAAAAAAGAATTAGCCTTGCAAAATATTTCCTTGGGAAGCCGTCAATCTTGCAAGCCTAGTAATTATATTCTAATAGGATAGAAAGTGGTATATAAATATTATTATTCTGCTGCCTGCCTCCATATAAATATAATAATAAATAAAAATAAAAACAACCCAAAACAGTTGCTATTAATATGTTAATTATATATTAATAATTATAATTATTAATTATATATTATATATATTATATTATATATAATAATAATATATTATATTATATATTAATATATAATTTTAATATATATAAAATTGCACCTATATAATAGCAAGCAAATGAGATATGCCATCCTACAGGTTTATTATGCTTCCAGGCAACCCTCCTTTGCTACGTGAAGGTACAACCGTAACCCTCCCTGAGTAGCTTAGCTTAGTGGGAGGTCCAATACCAAGACAGAGTCACAATGCATCTTAACTTCCCAAAGAAGTGTTCCTGGGGAAGCATAAAAAAGCCGTAGGATTGTCAAACAGTTTGGGTCTGGCCACTTCCTGAATGGAAGACTTGAAGAAGATCTGTTTTGATCCTCCTCAAAAAAAGCTCACTCGTCTGAAATTAAACTTAATTGATTAAGTGTGCAGTTTTAATTGGGGCCAAACAGAATAGTTTGGTTAGATTTGATGAAATTATTTCTCCAGTGCCTGTCATACTGTTGGTTCTATATAATTACTATAGCAGCTGAGATTTTAAATTTGAGTTTCGCTTTGTTTCTTAAATTATTAGTTGTAAAGGAATCTAGTCAACCTCACAGTCTGAAATCCCCAGAAAGCACGTTAGCTAAGAACACTAGATATTTGCATTTCATTTAAAATGGTGATTCATGCTTCCGTTCTCATTTCAGCAGACCTTGGAAGTCTTACGTGTTATTGAAATCCTATTTCCAGTTTAATACAGCTGTTAATCATGAACTAGAGGTCAGCAATCTTGTACATCTATGTTAGTGACATTCTAAATATAATTAACAGTTCATTTTGAAAAGCATTTCCGTTCTTGGACCATATGCTCTGAAACGGCAGAATATTCTTCCCCCATACTTGCGGGCAGATCTGAGTCTTAACAGCTTTCACTTCATAGGAGGCGACTCTTCAGACAAATTGCAGCAATTTTCCTCAAGGTCATCCATCAAGAAGCAAAGACTCTTAACAGAAGGTTTTTTTGGGCTTGATGAGTGAGTGGGAGGAGTTGAAAACTAAACCCACATTTCATTTTGAATATCCACAAATGTTCACAGGTATTTTGGGGAAGTAAAAATACACAGATAAATTATCAGGCTTACCAGATTGGCCCAGCAAGCAAACTGCAGCCCATGAACTATGTATTGTATAGATAAAACAATTCTCTTCCCATCTGTTTCATATTCTTGTCTCACATTACTTTCTTAGATGTACACTTCATCTTTTTTAACTTTTTTCTTCAAAAGGACTAATTATTGGTGGACATAGGCTAACCCAGTGGTATTCAAACTTTTTAGACCAGAACCCACTTTTTAGAAAGGCACTCGTGTCGGGACCCACAGGACGTGATGTCATTAACCTCTAAGTGATGTTGTGGCAGGAAGTGACATCATCAAGCAGTAAGGGCTGTCATTGTAACATAATCAAATAACATCCCTGCAATGCAAATTGGCATTCTTGGACTGCAGCAACTGTACAACCATGAAACATCCCTGACAGAAGGCAAGATGAGGACAAAATATGATGTAAAAGCACTGAACTAATAAAAAAAATAAAAAAACCCACTTGAAAATTCAAACTGTTAACACTCACAACAGGAATATAACAAGAGTCAGGTCTGCAGTTTCCAAGATGGCTGTTTCCAGCTTTCCGCATCTGTTTCCAGCTTTCTGACATCAAGTCATGTGGGTCCCAAGTGGGTCCCAACCTACAGTTTGAATAACACTGGGCTAACCTATCACCCAAATCTATAGGCCACTTAACGGTAGGAAATCTAGCGAGTCAATTTGTGACAGTGCAATATTGGCCACAGTCACACTGGTTGAAATGGCCTGCCAGAACTCCCAGATGCTCCACTGGTATAGTAAGATGGTGGAGGGGCGGATTGGGGTGGGCCAAATCAGGGGGCAGTTCAAGTTTGGGAACCACTGACCTCAGCGTTACTGAGAAGATATAGTATATAAACTGTGAGTGCAATCCTAAACTGGAGTTAGGCTGGCATAAGCTAAACCAGCAAAATTTGGCCAGCACAAGGGCCACTGTAAAGTATGTTTGGACCACTCTCGGAGTCAGAGAGGCCAGAGCACAGATGTGAGCCATCCTCCCTGACTCCGAAAGTAGTCCAAACATGCTTTATAGTGGCCCTTGTGCTGGCCAAACTTTGCTGGTTTAGTTTATGCCGGCCTAACTCCAGTTTAGGATTGCGCTCTGTAGCGAATTAAGGTGATTGACTCCACCCTTTCCCTTAGGAAACCTTCTGTGCCTTTCTCAGGAAAGGAGCAGAGTCACATTCTTCGGCTGTGGAGGGGCTCTTGCTGAGGAGGTTCATGGCTGAACAAGGACATCTGGGAGTTAGGGAAGGGATATTTCTTCACTGAAATCTGTCTGAAAGAGTAGTCCACCTCATTCCCAGATTGAGAGCATTCTGTTCCCAAGGCTATGGCAATGCAACCAAAAGGTGTATATTTGTTAGGGCCTGTTTGTTGCTCCCTTTTGAATAAAAGTGCAATCCTAACCAACTTTCCAACTGGCATAGCTGTGCCAATGGAGCATCCTGCAGTTGAGAGGCAGTCATGGAGGCCTCCTCAAGGTAAGGGAATGTTTGTTTTCTCACCTTGGAGCTGCACTGCCCCTACCCCGGTGCTGAAAAGTTGGTTAGGATTACACCTGAATGCTTTATGGTCAATCCAGAGAGAGAGAGAGAGAGAGAGAGAGAGAGAGAGAGAGAGAGAGATTGACATCAGTGCTGCAAAATGTACTAGGAGTTTTTGTTTCTGGGCAGTACAACTGTCCTCTGAGTCTGATACACATGACTGTGGTGTGGTGTGCATGCCAGTTGCATTTCTTTTTCTTGGGAGCCAACTGGCACAAACTGGTACATGTGCACAAACCATCCAAATGTGGGCAGCCATGTGAGAAGTTTACAACTTTGGTCAAAAGCAAGCAATTGCATTACTTGGCCATCAACCCCCTCTTTAATTCAGTTCCTCTTTCTATTTTCTAGTCTGGTGTGGCTGCTCAGTCTCCAGCTGTACATCTTTTTGTTTTGTTGGAGACAGCCTTGATTGCTGAGTACAGTAGTTAAATGTGCTGGAAGGAATTGCCCGATCTTCACGTCCTCAGCTGTCAACTTTTACTAATTAATCTTGGAGGACTAGAATAGCATGCTAGGAAGATTTTTAAAGGGGTCATTTTCCAAATTAGTAGATTATTAATGTCTGAAATGTATTGTTGCATGAGCAGAATCTGCCAGCTTTGGATGCTATTTTCCCGAGGTTGCATCCTAGGAGTCCCATCATTGTTGGCCATGGTAATATGACTATCATCAGTTGGGATTTTAGGGTGAAAACTTGAATGGAATGAAAACTTCAGTGGTGCACCAATTTAGCTGAAATGAGACTTAGAGAGCAATTGTAACCTGGAGTTAGGCCGGCACAGTTAGGCCAGCAAAGTTTGCCTGATACAAGTGCCACCGTAAAGCGCATTTGGACCCCGCTCGGAGTCAGGGAGGATGGTGCACATCTGTGTGCTGGTTCTCTGATTCGGAGAGTGGTCCAAACATACTTTATGATGTCCTTTGCGCTCTTATTTTCTAACATGAAGTTTTTATGAAAACTGATATGTTAAAAAAATAAAGTCTAAGACCATGATCATTATAAAATTGGTCCTGGTCAAGACCCAGTTCAAGGGATATGGTATTTGTTGTTTCTTGGGGGAAGTATAATACCTCCTTGCAAGATGAAAACCTTTCATCAGGAAGATTTGGAGCTTAGCAGAATTTGGGCATGGGCAATATAGTGGGACAAACCAAGGGCATAGCTAATGAAAGTATAGGGAAAGCAGAGGGCAAAATGTTGCCCTGGAAGTGACATCACAACAGGAAGTGCCATCACAGTTGTGTTTTCATTGTCTCTGTTTTTTTGGCCATAACATTTGATAGAGTGAAGATATTACACTCCGTTTTGTTTCATTGCATTCTGCATTAAATTATCGTTCCAATGATATATAAGTGATGGTATTATTCATACATACCAAGGTTTTCACCATTTTGGCCCCTAATGCCAAGCTCAGCTTCTTACCCCCCTAAAGCTTGTTGTCTGGTGTACTTGCACCCACCTGCACTTCTTTAGCTATGCCCCTGGGACAAATGCTCATACTCGAGTGGGTCCTCTGAGGTGATGAAAACCTTGGCTGAGGAAACTGAGGGATGAGGTTGAGTCAATGGAGAATGGATTGAGAATGGATCTGGGGGCCAGATCAACTGGTTCAGCCCAGGGGCCGTTTTATCAGGTTATCAGGTTATCAGGTTTTATCAGGTTATCAGGGGCTCGTTTTATCAGGTTATATGTGAGAAATATATCTTACCCCGATTGGGAAAATGCCGGGTCTTAGGGAAATAGAAAGGGCTAAGCTGCTTCTCACAGGAATCAACCAGTGGATTACAATACAGTGTGTCAGTTTTTTGGCAGCAACCTGTAAAACTCGCAAAGCCATCGTGAGTAATGAGGAAGGATTCCAAGGTTTATAGATTTCAACTAGTGGTCAGATTATAGTTCCTAGACTTTTATGCCCAGTTTGGTATCTAGTAATATTGCACTGGAGTATTTTTAATGTGTACCGTTGTATATTTTGTTTGGTTATGCTGGTCTTTGTAATAAATTTGATTCTGAGGGATGAGAGAGATTTCTAGACAGGAAATTATCAAGTTCAGATCTGTGAAAGTAATTTGGGGAAGGAAAGGTGAACTCGCCTCGCAGGACTAAGGATTGACAGGGTCAGGGAATCAGGGCAAAAATAGACAAGAGTGATGTGAAGGGCCAGTTCTGAACACCTAAGAGAGGAAGGACGGTTGACAGGAAGTCAACAGAAGCAAAACAAACCAACAAACCGTGAGCAGTTCTGAAAAATGGAACAGAGAAAAGGACTGTTGGAAGCTGTGTGGGACCTGTGAGACAGGAACCTGCCCTTTTACACATGTAAAAGCAGCCCCAGCAATTCTGCCAGCTGACTGGGGGCCAGATCAACTGATTCAGCCCAGGGGCCAGGTGAAGCAGGTGTGAGTTGATGAGGGCAATCTCTGCCCCTGCTCAACCAAGAGGGAGGATAAATTAACAGCTCCAGGCTGAGTGGGGAGGGCTAAGTGGGGAGGCTCCATAAAAACACCTTTAGGTTGACCACAGGAGGGGAAGGAAGGAAGGTAAAAACTGAGAGGGGGAGAGTGAAGAGAACCCTAAGGAGAAGGACAAGATGACCCTGTTTATTTTGCTGTTGATTGCCCTGAGGACAAATGAAAGAAAGAGGCTTAAAGGGCAATTCCTGTGGACTGGCTGGTATATGCCTTGGTATTGCAACTCTCCCCTGGAGTTAGAGCTCCCCCTCTGGGAGGAGGAAGTGGAAATAATAGGACTTGTAGAGCCCCTAATTCTTAAGGCAGCCATTTTCAACTACTGGGCCATGGCACATAGGTGTGCCATGAATGGTCTATAGGTGTGCTGTGGGAATTTGGGGAAGGGTCATTTATTAGTGGGGCCATTGGGGAGTGTGCCCCCCACAAGCATCATGGTGTGCCTTGACAATTTCAGCACATTGCCAGTGTGCCGTGAGATGAAAAAGGCTGAAGCTCTCTGTCTTAAGGGGAAAGATTATCCCTTACAAAGTAGATAGATTCTCCAAATTTCCAACTTCTGGTCTGGGTGAAAACAAACCGGGATTTGCTATTGTATCTGAACCTGGCAAATCCCATTTTGTTCTAAGTGTAATTTTATCATCTTGGTTTGTTTTTCTGCCTTGTTCACAAACTGTGGCTAGAACATGCTCAGACATCTCAGGGCAGGACACATTCCAGTTATGGCTCTCATAAGGTTAGATCACATCTGGTTCTCAGAAGTCTGTAATGTTATGAACACTGAAAAACAGTTTGTATTGCTCCATTAGTGTTATAGGATAGAAACAGATATGTGCCAATTTTGAAATAGGAAACTCTTCTTGTAACTTCCCAGGGGCTCTGAGAATAACAGAATGGCTAGAAAGCTTGAAAATGCAGGCTTGAAAATGAACCCTTTAACCTAACTCTGGTAGCTAGGAAGAAGTAGTAAAACTTGGAGGCAGTTAAAAAACTGTTTCTATTAAAACATTTTGTTATATCTGGCTTCGTGTTTGAAATATGTCTTTTCTAATTGTTTGGCAAGCCCTCTGTAGGACTACCTCTAGCTTCCCCACTGAGTAGTGCATGTCTTTGTGAGGAGATTTTAGAATAATGAAATGTATTGATTAAATATTCATCCTGTCCTCACTTTTTCAAGCCATTAGCACATTGCAACTAGAAAAATGTTCCCATGCTACCCTCTGTGGACGCTTTACACCAAGCTCTACTGTATATGGCAGGAAAGGTTTTTTTTTTTTTTTTTTTTTAAAGATATTCTGTCAGAGGTAGTATAAATGAATTGGAAGAATGGTAATACTTCATCTCCATTTCGAGTGCTGTAAGTGGCTGTGTGTTATAGCCTCACTTAGGTCAGAAGGCATTTCTCTTCAAGTAAGAAATGGCAGTGATATCTGAGCTGGAAGCTGAAACCATAGAGGTTCCTATTTTACAGTGATGTGACTAGAACTGAATCTTGTGACAGCATATGCATATGACTGGCACATTGCATATTGAGGAGGCTGGGAGTTACAGTAGGCAAAGTTTTCTTCCCCACTTCCCACATGGGCAGAAATTATTGGGTAACTGGGCCTGAGGTTTAGGGTTTATTTTTCAAGGCTTTCAGCAGTGCTCTCCTGGGCAGTTTGCATTTTTCTTTTTGGTTTCTTGTTGGAATGGAATAGACTTGTGTTGTTTCAACCATTCAGTACAATATGAGAAAACCAAAAATTTTCAGCAAAAAATGTGCATCACCAAATACAAAGAGCCCAATCCTATCCAGCACAAGAGCAGAGGCACTAAATGCCCCCTGCCACTGTATCCTGTGCTGGATGCAAACAGGTTGGAGTTCTCTTTGGGGGAAGGGGGATATTTGTCCCTTATCTTGAGAAAAGCCTCAGCTTGCTCCATGAGGATTGTTGAGTCTGTGGCTACTAAATCGCAGGCATTTAGTGCCCGACATGGGGGATAGGATCAGGTGGAGGAGGCCTCTGCCACTTCCACCCCCTGCTAGTCCAGTCTCTCCCCCATTCTGCCCTCCCCTGCCCAGAAACGCACCCTCTCCACCCTCTTGCCACCCTTCTCACCTCCCTATGCTGCTCGGTGCTTCTTTCTGCCAATGGCCGGGGTTCCTGCAGCAGCATCAGTGGGGCAGCACAAGCCTCCCTGCCAGCTCTGCTTACTCATTGAGTGGCACAAATGTGCTTTATGGCACATTTGCGACCTCCACCCCCGGCACTGCGGTTGCAGCGCCAGCAGTAGGGCAGCACAGGATCAGGTTGTAAAATGTGCCTTTCATGTCTGGGTGTGAAGCAGTGTGGGGCAGCTGCTTTGTTGATCACCCCCACTTGCCCATGTTGGGGCACAATCTTGTGCCTCCTTGCTTAGAGGCAAGCAACAAGGAGTGGCCAGTGGCTTGCTCCTGGTAGCCCTCCATGCACACTTGCACAGTAAACAAGAACAATAAACAAAACCATGTGACTTTTGTTGCACCACCCTTGTCTGTCACATCACTAGCAGGATGTTTACTGCCCTCAGAAGGGCAAACCCTCCAGAACTTGCACTGCTTTTGCTTGGCAAGTGCTGCTGGGATACACGTAGACACAGGAAGGGAGGAGGGACTTGCATGGATTGCAGTGACTATATAGTCAGAAATCTCATGTGAGCTGGAACATACAGTTTTTCTGATGTATTTCCCCACAGAAAAACTGTATGTTTGGTCTGGGCCTCAGTCTCTTGACTCCACTGAATTCAGCAGGATTTACTCTGAGTAAACACGCATAGGCTTAGGCTGTTAGTCTTGAGCTGCCACACCTTGATTCAGAACAATTCTGCTTTCCGTCACAATGGCCCCCACTTCCATGGGCCAGCTTCAGACTTCCATTTTGGAAAAGGAGGGCGATTCTGATGTTCACTCTTCTTACTCTAATGGGAATTTATAGGCCTTAAAATGACTCAGAACTCTTCTATGATAAGCCAAAAACACACACAGGATACTGGCACAGGAAAAAAATATATATGTGGAACATTGCTTCAAAAAGGTTTTTAAGCTATATTTTATGTAAACATTAACTTTGCAATTGGAGGTGGCCTCATTTAGTCCATTAGGCTATGGGCCATTGCAATAGGCACCAAAACATGTGAGTGTGTAGAAGTCTAGTTCTGATTTCTCAGAAGTTTTCCATTTACTTATAAGGCTACTGCTTTTGCTGAGCACCTCTGAATGATGAGAGGTACCAGTAAATGCTTTAGCATTCAAAATCCATTGCCTAGGGATATGCTTAATTTCTCCTAACTCTTAAGTCATTACCTTTCTCAAGGACCTGGAGAGTTAGTGAAAAGCATGACTGATTGCAAAAAACAACTAACAATTGATCTTAATTTAAAACATTGTTCATTTTTGTTCAGCATTTGCATAAAAGACTGCAGAATCTACATTCTGTATCAGGAGACACTGTGAATTCCATTCCATTCCAGTTTTCTGGTTCTCTGGTGTGCATACAATAGGTGGTGGTGATGATAGAATAAATATAGTAATCTTGAACAAATTCTGTTCACAAAATGGGCTCTTTGTAACACTTAAAAAATTGTGTGAATAAATGCGCTGCCTGAATTCTTATATTTGAACGAACAGGCACAGGTTTAGTTATGGCCCAGTCCTATCAGGGCTTTGTGTGGTGGACACTTGCATTCCAGCAGCACAAGATCCTTTGTGGCAGCACGAAAGCTGGGCCACTGTTGTGGTGCTCCTGGGCTGCTGCCACAAATGGGCAGAGGTGTGTTGCATCTGCCAGTGACTCCAAGAGGCTCTGCCCCTATTGGTAAATTGGTGACAGGGGCATGTCATGGGCTGGAAGATAGGAGTAGTTTTGGGGTGGGGAGGGGACGGGATGGGAGGGAGGGCAGCAGCACCAACGCTCAGCAGGATCCTATCCCCTCTTTCTGAACCCACCCTGCCTCTTTTCTCTATTTGAAACTATGCCTGCCATATGGCATCAGCCCAAGGCAACCTGTAGGCCAGGAACCCTATGCAGGGGTAAGTAGAAAACATTGTCATCTTTGGCAGGCCTCCTGATTACCCTCCAGCCCCAATACTGTTGGATGAGGCACATGCTCTGTCAGCAAATCAATTCTACTTACAACCGTTCTTAATTGTCAGGGTTAGAATTGGGCTGCAGGTCATATAGAAAAACACTATTGGGAAGAAGCATAAACTATTCAAATCCAGAAAAAATGTACATTTTTTTACATTGCATAACTCCCTGCTAACTGGGCAAAGAGGTTTTTCTCCCCTATGTGATGCTCCTCTTATATGTAGCAGGGAGGGAGTAACTGTCCCTCTTCAACCCAGCACAATGTTTATACTAGTGGCTGCTCAGGTTCTTCTCCATCTTTTTATATTTGAGACAGGGACAGAGAATAATTTAGGCTGGAATCCTATGCACCTGGGAGTAAGATCATAGACTATAATGGGGCTTACTTCTGAGTAGACAGGTATAGGATTTGGCCTTTAGTTTGATTTTCTCTGTAAACCACTATGTGAATTTATTTATATTTTATCTTGAAGAATTTATACCATGCCTTAGCAAACGCCCAAGGCGGCTTACATGGGCAGGCTAATCAAAACCACCATTTTTCAATGGTTTTTTTTTTGGGATATATACAGTATTCTGCGATTCACTGAATCCTCAGTTCCAGATGTAGCCTTCATAGTGTGGTTCTGCTTTTCACCAGAAGGAAAGCCAGCAAAAGAACGGAGAGCAACCTTGATGATGTATCCTGGCTGGAACCACAATGACTTATTGAAGCTCAATGTCACAGGGCCAGAAGAGAGAACCTCTGGAGGCCATCCCGAGGCCTGAAAGACAGTTTATGAAAATTTTATAAAAAATACCACGGGGCCTCCGGAACAGATTTCGAGAACCTAAGGGGGCCACGTTGGGACATGAAAAACAGTTTTTGACCATTTTCTAAAAAAACACAACGGGGCCTCCAAAAACAGATTTTTTGATACTGCCGGGGTCAGCGGCCTTGAGACGTTTTTTGAAAATTTTCTGCAAAGCACCTCTGAAACAGACTTTGTGAGCCTCTGGCATCCACCCCGGGGCCAGAAAGACAGTTTTTGACCATTTTCTTTAAAAAACAACACTCCGGGGCCTCCAAAAACAGGTTTTTCGCTGATCCCAGGGTCAGCAGCCTTGGAGACACTTTTCAAAAGTTTTCTGCAAAGCACCCTGGCCCTCTGAAACAGACTTTGTGAGCGTCCAGCCTCCAACCTGGAGCCAGAAAGGCAGTTTTTGACCATTTTCAAAAAAAAACATGCCCCGGGCCATCCAAAAACAGATTTTTCACTGACTCCAGTGGCCTCGGAGAAACTTTTTGAAAGTTTTCTGCAAAGCACCCCGGGACCTCTGAAACAGACTTTAGGAGCCTCCGGCATTCACCCTGGGACAGAAAGACAGTTTTTGACCATTTTCTAAAAAGCCACTCTGGGCCCGCCAAAAACAGATTTTCCACTGACCCCGGGGTCAGCGGTCTTGGAGATACTTTTCAAAACTTTTCCGCAAAGCACGCCACGGCCTCTGAAACAGATTTTGAGAGCCTCCGGCATCCAACCCAGGGCCAGAAAGGTAGTTTTTGACCATTTTCAAAAGAAACACCCCGTCTCATCCAAACACAAATTTTTCGCTGACCCCAGGGTAAGCGGCCTTAGAGACACTTTTCAAAAATTTTCTGCAAAGCACCCCGGTACCTCTGAAACAGATTTTGAGAGCCTCTGGCATCCACCCCGGAGCCAGAAGGACAGTTTTGGACCATTTTCTAAAAAGCCATTCCGGGGCCTCAAAAAACAAATTTTTCACTGACCCCAGGGTAAGCGGCCTTGGACACACTTTTCGAAAATGTTCTGCAAAGAACCCCAGGACCTCTTAAACAGATTTTGAGAGCCTCCTTCATCCACCATGGGGCCTGAAAGACAGTTGTTGACCATTTTCTAAAAAAACACCCTGGGGCCTCCAAAATGGATGTTTCGATACTGCCAGGGTCAGCGGTCTTGGAGACACTTTTCAAAAATGTTCTACAAAGCACCCCGGGACACCCCAAGACTTTGTGAGCCTCTGGCATCCACCCCAGGGCCAAAAAGACAGTTTTGGACCTTTTTCTAAAAAAACACTCGGGGGCCTCCAAAAATAGATTTTTCGCTGACCCCAGCAGACTCGGATAAACTTTTCGAAAATTTTCTGCAGAGAACCCCTGGACCTCTGAAACAGACTTTGTGAGACTTCTGCATCTACCCCAAGGCCAGAAAGAGTTTTTGACCATTAAAAAAAACAACACCCTGGGGCCTCCAAAACAGATTTTTCGATACTGCCGGGTTCCGTGGCCTCGGAGAAGTTTTTTGAAAATTTTCTGCAAAGTACCTCCAGGAGGAACCATACCTCCTAGGTATGAAGGAAGGAAGGCAACAGAAAGAAGGCAATAGCTGAGAAGGTCTTGCTGCTTACAGATAATCAGAGGCGGATCTAAGGAGGGGCAAATCTGTAAGTTTTGCAAGAAGCCTTACCTTGCAGTGGAAAACACTCCTCTCCTGCACTGTTCTAGCCAATCCTCACAGGGAACAGCAACATCTTGGCTTGCTTACTGGCTACAGCAGCAAGGGAGAGGAGGGATTTACATGACAGGGTAAGGCTTCTTGCAAAACTTACAGATTTGCCCCCCCCTTAGATCTGCCTCTGCAGATAATGATCTGACTTCCTGAATAAAAGAAATATGGGACACAGCCCATAGTGACAAGCATGGGGAGATACGATATATGTTTTTCAAGATATGAGAAAGAACTTTTCAGACTGAGCAAAAACAGGCTAAATTTGTGGTAGTGCCTAACATCTGCTGGTATAATGCAATGCAAATCTGATTTTGTGCAATGTCTAGCAAAGTGCCTGGAAGAGCTAGATGACAGCTGCTAGCTCTACTAGGTTTATGCTTTCTTTGAGGTTTGCTATCCCACCGGTGCAGCATCAGACCTGTCATTTTCTGTAACACATGTTCCACTGTGTGTTGCGGAGAATGATTAAAAGTCTATTTGTAAGTACATGGAAAGCAGATTCTCAATAGGTATTCGGGGATTTTTAGACTATCTTGACAAGTGTGTCTCGTGAGCTTTGCGCTATTGTCAGTACATATCTGCCAACATCTTGAAATCCAGGCAAAGTAAATTGAGGCTTTTCCCTTGACTTAGAAATACTCTAGCCCCTATCATCCTTAACTCCCTTCACTCTTTGGAGTCATATTCTGGGATCGTGCAAAAAGTCAATCAAACTAGGTTTGGGATTGTATATTTACATTTCTTCAGATTGCATCCCTAAGCATGTATTAAAGATAAAACAAAAGCTGTACTTTATGGCAGACAATAGACTGGAGACTGTCTAAAGTTTTGCTCAGCCTGTAATTGCTACTAATTAAAATTGTTAATCAGTAAAAATTTCCTGAGGGTTGTTAAGCCATGTTAGCCTGTTGCAGCAAACACAGCCAGGTGACTTGTCTCCCCTTAAGGATTAATCAATTCATTTCAGTCTCAGCTTTCATGAGCTACAGCCCACATAATCAGATGCACTTTTTGAAGTGGACTTTAGCTCTTCAGAGAAAACCATCTGGCATATTCACGAAAACTTGTGCTGAACTAGCTTGTATTGACTGACCGTTGAAAGCCCATCTTGTCTTTTTAACAGGCAGAGGACTTTGAAAGGAGGTTTGGTTTGATCTTCTAGCAGTGTACATCTGTTGAAGCATATCCTGTCTCCACACTTTGGGGGATTTTAGGAGCAAACTACACATTACTTGTGTATGTGTGTAAGGGTGTTCTGACACCATGTTTAGAAAGATCAATGAGGGTCAGGGTAGAGTGGTGTAGAAGGGAGCTCAAACTTTTCCTTGTAGGTCAGTTGTTCATCCAGTAGCAGACTGGAAGGGGTGCAAGGGATGCAAATGCCCTGGGCACTGGGCTGGGGCGCAGCGATGCTGGCTGCCCCTCATCTGCCCCCCGACTGAGAAGGAGCACGAAGGGGCGAACAGCACTTAGGAGCCACATCTGGTTGCTCTGAGAAATGGTTTCCCCTGCAGAAGCAGCTTCCTGCAGTGACTCAGTGCAGCTCCAAAGGGCTGTTTGCCCCTTCTTGGAGAGGCAGGCAGCCTTTCAGAGTTGTGGGAGACTGTGGGGTGGGGTGGGGGCAGCACCTGCTGGAAGGTGCACCCCTGGAGGTGTGTCCCTGGGTGCTGAACCTCCCCAGGCACCCCCCAGGAAAGTGGGTGGGAGATCAGGACTAAGGAGGGGTGGGTACAGTGGCAGCGGTGGTATCCGCTGAATTCAAACCCCCTTCCCAGGCTCAATTCACCTTCATGGGTCCACTTGGACTTGTGCCAATTAGATCACTGCTGCAGGTCCATGTATACCCACCAGTCTTTGCCCCAGGGTTCCCTTGCCTCATGCGGGATGCAGTGGGTGCCATGTTGGTGCCCCTGCAACACCACATGGGGAGTTATGGTGGATTGGGGTGTCTGTCTCTAGACAGAGTTACTAAGAGAGCACATGGCTGCTATAGGGTACATGCAAATTCAGTCATCATTTCACCACACCTTGGGGATAACTTAATTCATGTTCTGAGACTAAACAATCAACACAGAGAAAACTACCAATCATATTCACGTCCATTTAGCTCACTTAATTCTTTCATAGAATAAGTTGAAAGTCTGAGTGACAGCTGTTGAACATAAGGTTCTTTTTAGTTTTCCTGCGGGAATTATGTATTATTCTTGTGTCCCACTGTATTTTCATTGACTCAGTTTTCTGACAATTTTATTGAAGCCTTTCAGAAACTTCATAAACTTGTTTCAACTCTTTGATATCAGCAGGTTTGTGCCTGAAAAGAATGTTGGCCACTTTACAAAAGCACGCTAGAAAGAAAACAGTTATGTTAAAAGAAATTAATTGAGCAAGGGACTGGGAAGGGAAAAGCCACTGAACCTGATGGTGTGCTTGACTGGGCAGGTCTTCGATATCCTGGTTAGCATTTTGTCCATTTTGTATTATGACACTGAGAAAGTATTTATTTCCCTTTTGAAGGAAGTTGTTAGATTCTTGGTTCTCTTCCTTTTCTAGTTACGTGACTGGGAACTTTCTCACTGACACACTGGACAGGGTATGAAATGGAAAAGTTCTCTCAACTAATTAGGCCTTTCAAAGTGGCGATACTGCTCTCCATCAAAGAAGCAGGGCCTCATGGAACATTCCGCACTGGCGGCTGATCTTCTTTCACTTCTGTTCTCCCTCGAAGATGGACAATCAGTGCCGTTTCTAGCTGGCACAAGTGTGTTTTCTTTTGTTGAGGGGAACTAGTCAGCTCTGTGTCAGTACCACCTAGATATATGCTTCTGTTTGTATAAGAGTTTGGCCTCCTATTGCTCTGTAATGGTTAAAGACACTAGTAATTAGTAATTAGATAGCAAGACAAGGGTGAGATAAAATGGAGTGGGGAAGGAAACCCTATTTCTATTTATTGCCAGAAACATTGTTCAGACCCATCCCTCAAGAAAATCAACAACTGGTACGCTCCTGAAGGGTTTGAGTGAGATGCGAATGCCTTTTTACCAGAGATGGGGAAAAAAGAGGAGGGATTCGAGTTGGGACTCAAGTTTTCACGTTTTGGCCTGATTCTAGTGACACTCGAGTCTTGAGTGTCAAAGGCTTGGCCACAAACTCGCGACCCAGACCACTGCCTGGCGCCCGACCAGATTGCAGCCTTTGAAACTAGTGGGAGAAGCAGCTCCCCCTGGTTTCAAAGACTGCAGTCTGGTTGGGGGTCCTTCTTTGAAGGTACCTGCAACCCCAGAGAGTCTCTGCTGGCCTTGCAGAGACTCCTGAGGTTGCAGACACCTTCAAAGAGAGACCCCTGAGTAGTGTTCAGCCCTTGAAACTGGTGGGAGACACAAAGTGCTTTGCTTCGTGCCTGCCTGCCAGTTTAAAAAAAACGCTGCTTGGTGGTGCCTCTTTGAAGGTGTCTTCAACTTCAGGGGGGTTCCAGGTGAGCAGAGACCCCCTGAAGTCACAGATACCTTCAAAGAGGCACTCCCATCCAGACTGCAGCCTTAGAAACTGGCTGGGAGACAGGATAAAATACATCTCCCCACCAGTTTCTAAGTCTGCAATCTGGACCAGAGTGCCTCTTAGTCTAGACTAGCAGAGTCCCCCTGCGGTGGAAGGCACCTTCAAAGAGGCACTCCTGACCAGATCACGGCCCTTTAAACTGGCATGCAGACAGGATCAGAAACATCTCCCCTCAGTTTAAAGGGGTGCGGGCTGGTCGGGGGTGCCTCTTTGAAGGTGCCTGTCACCTCAGGGGGACTCTGCTGGCCTTTCTTTGGAGGCACCCACAATCAGCTAGCGGCTTTGAGAATTTGTTCTTTTGCACCAGACATAAAGCCAGCATGGTTTAGGGGTTAGAATGCTGGACCAGAATCACAAAAGTTTCAGGTTCGAATCCTTCCCTCGGTGAATTGGCTGTCAATTTAAAAATCTTCAAAAGACTTGAGTCAAAATTGACTCAAGTCATTAAAAGTCGAGTTGCCATTCATATAAAATAAAAAAGCATTAATTAAAAAAAGTCGAGTTGCCACAGGCATGCATTTGGACTTGTGCATGAGGCGGGCTGGAGACTTGCAATTGAACTCGAATTTCGAGACTGAGGGCGCAATCCTAAAATGAGTTAGGCCAGCATAAGCTAAACCAGCAAAATTTGGCCAGCACCAGGGACACCATAAAATATGTTTGGACCACTCTTGGAGTGAGCCATCCTCCATGCCTCTGAGAGTAGTCCAAACACGCTTTATGGTGTCCCTTGTGCTGACCAAACTTTGCTGGCTTAGTTTACGCTGGCCTAACTCCAGTTTAGGATTGTTCTCTCATTCCTATTACTGCTCATTACCCCCTTCCCCATGGCCTTTACCTGACAAAAATGGGCAGAGGTTTGGTGACCTGAGAGCATGCAAACTGTCTGCTAATGTCCCTCCAGCTCATTGCATGCTGTCCAGTTTATCTTTCAATCCTAGCACCATTATCTGATGTTGTCTTCTCCCTTTACTCCTTCCCAGATTTACAAGGCCCTTTATCATAATGGTCACTAGCAGGCTTCCTCTGCTTTCTTTGTCAGTTGCAGTAGGGATGACTGTGGCCTGCCAGAGAGCTACTTAGTCCTTCATGGATGCTGGCCACGAGGTATGTTGGAAGATCACAGGAAGTGTATTAGTCCAAAGTGGGATCTGTTCTAAAATAAAAGATGGCCTTGAATCAGAGTCTCAGCACTTCAAATCACATGCATAGATGAAGCTTTTAAAAAATTAGTAGAAGTTAGAGAAGAAAGAAAATGCCAGACAAGAACAAAAGATAGGTTGCTTCGATGGCTGTGAATGGCTCTCATCCACCCAAAAGAGAGACAAGGGAGCATTCTCACACTCTAAGGACTGGTTCTCACATCTGTTGGGGTGAAACAAACATTCTTTGGGGTCTCAATGCTCATGATTTCATATAAGGTGTTCCTTGAATGTATGTGTTTATATGGAAGGGATGAGCAGCCTTGAACCTCGGGTACCGCCGTTTCTGGTAGTTCTTTGTTTTTGCTCCTTTGCTGTTGCTGACACTAACTCCTTTCAGAGGTGGGGGGTGCTATGGCACACTTGTTTCAGTGTGTGTGTGTGTGTGTGTGTGTGTGTGTGTGTGTGTGTGGTGTCCTTAAGGCATCTCTCCATGGTTGAGGTGGTGCCTATGGTTTTTCATCCATTCCTCGTGGCTGGTTGTCTCTCTCAGGACTGGCTACTCATTGGCTTTGCACTTGCCCCTGTCCCCTGCTAAGGTCACACTGGTGGCACTCTCTGACGGCCAGTGGTGGGCGTTCACTGATTGAATGCAGTGACTGGCTCCGTGGACATCACACTGATGACATATGGATGTCACATGGCTGATGTGCCAACTCTGTGGCAGTGGCACATGGGTGTCTCACAGATGACGAGCTGGCTTCACAATGATAACATGCTGTTGTCAAGATGCTGCTCTGTGGATAACAGGCTGTACTGGTGTTTCCAGGGATGCTGGAGAAGTTACTGGCAAGGGCTGTGGAGCACTGCTTTGCCGGGATAGGCTTGGCATGTGACCTGTGTTGTGCTGGTGTCAGTATGCCATCAATGTGATGTTGCCAGGCTGGGCTTAGGAGATGATGGACGTCACGCCAGCATCCATGTGATGTTAGCATAGGCTGTGATTCAGAAATCCACAATAAGGTGTTCAAGAGAAGAAGGCGATGAGCAGTCACAAGTGGTGACCTTGCTTACTTGGAATCTTGCAAGAGGTGTCTACTTATCTGAGACCTGGAAGCTCATGTGTTACCAATAAGACAGAGAAAGCACAATTTTTTTTTAAAAAAAGATATCAATAGCAGTGAGAAATTATTTGTAGTAATTTACTCAGCAAATCCTGAATAATAGAATTCAACAAGCTGTCAGCTGCTAACAACAAATTTTGTCAACAGAAGAAGGTGATAAATTCATCAAATGAATTATTCACTATAAATTATTTTACACAGCTCTGTTAAATACATAGCTTCCCACCCCTCCACTTTTATTAACTTCTTTACAGCTGCCGTGTTCAAAATGCCAACAACTGGCACACAATAAATATTAATGGCCCATAAATTAAGGCATTACTCTTCCTGACATCCCACCATTTATTCAGGGTCCAGTGGAAAAGACACAGGAGGCTGCTTATCAAACAACAAAGATCGACCTGCAAGAGAAAAAGGCATTTAAAAATGCTTGATGTATCAAGATTTATGAATTATAAGTGCAGAGTAGTGTGTTCAGGTACATTCTTTTCACAAATCCTGAGGACATAACAATATGCCTGTTTGGTGTAGGGTTTTATTGATAGGATCTACGTTATCAGTCCAAATCCAAGGGACAATGTGTGCATTTAGAGTGAGGTGAAAATATCTGTATGTAATTAGTGCTGTTATATGTCATCACAGACATCTTTGGCTGGTTATAGTCTGCAGTTCAGAATCTAGCCAAAATCCTGGTGGTGGTGGTTCAGTCACTAAGTCGTGTCCGACTCTCCGTGACCCCATGGACCACAGGACGCCAGGCCTGTCCCTGTCCTCCACTAGCTTACAGAGTTTGCCCAATTTCATGTTCATTGCTTTGGTGACATTGCCTAACCATCTCATCCTCTGCTGCCCCCTTCTCCTTTTGTCTTCAATCTTTCCCACATGAGGGACTTTTCTAAAGAGTCTTCTCTTCTCACGAGGAAGCCAAAGTATTTGAACTTCAGCTTCAGGATTTGTCCTTCCAGGGAGCAATCAGGCTTGACTTCCTGTAGGATTGACCAATTGGATCTCCTTGCAGTCCAAGGGACTCTCAAGAGTCTTCTCCAACACCATAAGAACATAAGAACATAAGAAGAGCCCTGCTGGATCAGGCCAAAGGTCCATATAGTCCAGCTTCCTGTATCTCACAGCGGCCCACCAGGTGCCCCAGGGAGGCACGAGACACAAGACTCTTGCATCTTGTTGCCACTCCCTTGCACCCGGTACTCTGAAGTAGCCTACTACTAATGTAAGGAGGTTGCACAATCCATCATGGCCTATAGCCAACGATGGACTTTTCTTCCAGAAATCCGTCCAAACCCTTCTTAAAGGCATCTAGACCAGATGCCATCAAAATTCAAAAGCATCTATTCTTCAGCGCTCTGCCTTCCTTATGGTCCAGCTCTCACAGACATACATGACTACTGGGAAAACCATAGCTTAGACTATATGGACCTTTGTTGGCAGGGTGACGTCTCGGCTTTTTATTGAGTTGTCTAGGTTTGTCATAGCTTTCCTCCCAAGAACAGGGGTGAATCTGCTAGAAATGGCGCCCATGGCACCCAATGAAAATGCGCCCCAGGGGCACGCACGTCATGACGTCACAACATCGTGACGTCATGATGTTGCGCCCCCTCTAAGAAGCACGTTCTGTTCGCTCCCGCCGGCCCTTTAAGGCCAGCGGGAGCGAACAGAATGCGGCGGCGCCGCCCAGCACCCTGCCCCCCCCGCCTTGAGAGGCGGGAGGGAGCACCGGGCAGCGCCGTGTTCTGTTTGCTCCCGCCGGCCCTTTAAAGCTGGCGGGAGCGAACAGAAGGAACGCAGCTGAGGCGCCACGTTCTGTTCGCTCCCGCCGGCCCTTTAAAGCTAGCGGGAACGAACAGAAAGAACGCGGCACCGCCCAGTGCCCTGCCCCCCCTGCCTTGAGAGGCAGGAGGGGGCGCCAGGTGCCGCCACGTTCTGTTTGCTCCTGCCAGCTCTTTAAAGCCAGGGTTAGCGAACAGAAGGAACACGGCTGGGGCACCACGTTCTGTTCGCTCCCGCTGGCCCTTTTCTGTTCGCTCCTGCTGGCCTTAAAGCGCCAGCGGGAGCGAACAGAACGCAGCGCCGCCCAGCGCCCCGCCCTCCGCCTTGAGAAGCGGGAGGGGGCTCTGGGCGGCAGCGCGTTCTCCTCACTCCGGCTGGCTCTTTAAGGCCAGCCAGAGTGAGGAGAACGCGGTGCAGAGCCTGGGCGGGCCGCGGGCACCATTTTGGGGGCGGGGTGCACCATGGTTACAGCGCCCTCACCCAAGATGGCATCCAGGGCTCATGCCCCCCTTCCCCCCCCCAGATCCACGACTGCCCAAGAAGCAAACGTCTTCTAATTTCATGGCTGCAGTCACCATCTGCAGTGATCTTGGAGCCCAGGAAAATAAACTCTGACACTGCTTCCATTTCTTCCCCTTCTATTTGCCAGGAAATGATGGAAGTGGTTGCCATTATCACTGATTAATGTTGAGCTTCAAGCCAATTTTTGCACTTTTCTCTTTCACCCTCATCAGAAGGTTCTTTAGGTCTTCCTCACTTTCTGCTATCAGAGTGGTATCATCTGCATATCTGAGGTTGTTGATATTTCTCCCAGCAAACTTGATCCCAGCTTGTGAATCATCCAGCCCCTGCCTTCCTCATGATGTACTCTGAATATAAGTTAAATAAGCTTATATACTGTTAAATAAGACAGTATACAGCTTTGTCGTACTCCTTTTCCAATTTGAAACCAATCAGTTGTTCCATGTCCGATTCTAACTGTTGCTTCCTGAAATGTCTTTCAGGAAGGGAATTCCCTGAAAGGGAAATGTCTCCCTTTCTCCCTTGCTTTTTGCTTCCCTTCTTTCCTCAGCTATTTGTAAAACCTCGTCAGACAGCCTTTGCCTTCTTGCATTTCTTTCTCTTTGGGATGGTTCTAGTTGCTGCCTCCTGTACAATGTTGCAGACCTCCATCCAAAGTTCTTTAGGCACGCTGTCTACCAAATCTAAGCCCCCAAATCTATTTGTCACCTCCACTGTATATTTGTATGGGATCTGATTTAGGTCATACGTGAAGGGCCTAGTGATCCCCTTCATGGATCACTGCCTTGTCTTGGCGAAGGGGCTTGAGTAGCTCAATGAAGCTGTGAGATTTGCCATGTAGGGTTACGCAAGATGGACAGGTCATAGTAGAGAGTTCTGACTAAATGTGATCCGCTGGAGAAGGAAATGGCAACCCACTCCAGTACTCTTGCCAAGAAAACCCCATGGATTACAGTACTAAAAGGCTAAATGATATGACACTGGAAGATGAGCCCCTCAGGTCGGAAGGTGTCCGTTATGCTACTGGGGAAGAGCAGAACACGAGTACTAGTAGCTCCAGAAAAAGTGAAGTAGCTGGGCCAAAACCACAAGGAAGCTCAGCTGTGGATGTGTCTGGAAGTGAAAGGAAAGTATGATGCTGCAAAGAACAATACTGCCTAGGAACCTGGAATGTCAGATCTATGAATCAAAGGTAAGCTAGATGTGGTTAAACGCAAGATGTCAAGACTGAACATCGACATCATGGGAGTTAGTGAACTAAAATGGACAGGAATGGGAGAATTTAATTCAAATGACCATTATATCTGCTACTATGGGCAGGAATCCCTTAAAAGAAATGGAGTAGCCTTCATCATGAACAAGAGAGTGAGAACAGCAGTACTGGGGTACAATCTCAAAAATGATAGAATGATTTCAATTTGGATCCAAGGCAAACCTTTCAACATCATGGTAGTCCAAGTCTGCGCCCCAACCACTGATGCTGAAGAGGAAGAAGTTGACCATTTCTATGAAGACCTAGAACAGCTTCTAGAATTAACACCAAAAAAAGATGTCCTTCTCATCATAGGGGATTGGAATGCTAAAGTAGGCAGTCAAGAGGTAATAGGAATAACAGGCAAGTTTGGTCTGGGAGTACAAAATGAAGCAGGGCAAAGACTGATAGCGTTTTTGTCAGGAGAACACATCAATCATAGCAAACACCCTTTTCCAGCAACACAACTGGCATCTCTACACATGGACTTCACCAGATGGTCTACACCAAAATCATATTGATTACATTCTTTGTAGCCAAAGGTGGAGAAGTTCTATACAGGCAGTAAAAACAAGACCTGGAGCTGACTGTGGCTCAGATCATGAACCCCTCCTAACTGGGCAAGAGGTACTTTTTCCAGTGGTGTTCCTCTTATATTTAGCAGGGGGAGAGTAATTGTCCCTCATCACCCCTGTGCAGTCTTTTTGGTGGCTGTTGCTGGCAGGCTGCCTTTTTTTTTTTTTTAGATTGTGAGTCCTTTTGGGACAGGGAACCATTTAACTTTATTACTATTTGCCTGTAAACCGCTTTGTGAACTTCGTGTTGAGAAGCGGTATATAAGTACCTGTTGACTGACTGACTGACTGACTTCTTATTGCAAAATTCAGGCTTAATCTAAAGATCCTGGCCGTCATGGTAACATGAGAAGCCCTGGGCCACAGAGTGAGATCCCAAGCTAAGCCAGTCCAGTTTCCAGAGCTGCAATATGATCATTTCTCATGTGCTTCTCTATGGGCTTCTCTTAGTAGCAAGTGAAGAAGCAGGACTGCAGTGGCTCCCATGCTTTTGAGATAGAGTATGGCAATTGCATGTAATGCAAAAGGATAATTGATGTAATTTGAAGTTATTATTTAAGAGTATGTTTGGTTTCCTATTACTGCAATTTGGAATTATTACTTAAGTAATTGATTTGTCTACTGGGACCTAAAGAATAAAAGATTTGCTATTACTGGCCTCTGTTGCTGTCACTTGTATTTGTGTATCTTTAAGGGTCATACTGGATGTGCACAAAAAGGTATAAGGATGTGCACAAAAAAAAATAAGTGTTCAGTCTATTTAACAAATATTTTGTGCGCATGTGCACATGTGTTCAAGTGTGTGCTTCCTGTATGCCTATTTATGCTTCTTCTGAAAGCCAGTAGAGCAGAGATCTTCAAGCTTTTTTCATGGCACACTGGCAAGGTGCTAAAATTGTCAAGGCACACAATCAGCTATTTGACCATTGACAAGGCACACTGTGCTGCTGCTGCTGCTGGTGGGACTCACCCCCTCTAATGGCCCTACTAATAAATGTCCCTACCTCAAATTCCCATGGCACATCGCAGACCATTTGCGGCACACCACTGTGCTGTGGCACACTGGTTGAAAATAGCTGCAGTAGAGGAATAGTCACAGGAGTACAGTCCAGTGGGACGAATCCTGTGCTGGTCAAAACCCAAACTGTGACATTTGAAATGTTGTTGTTGCTTGATGTCCTTCCACCTCCTTCCTAGTGCATTGGACTGAGAACTGTTGATAAAGCTTACGGCCCAACCCTACAGTTCCTTCATGACAGCAGCAGTAGCCTTCCACTGTTGTAAACTGCACAGCACTGCTGCAAATGGCGTGCCACTACTGAGCCCGAGAGAGCTGGCAGCAGTAACAGTTGCTGGCACTCTGTGTGCGCCAATGGGCCGCCCAGGCTTCACTGGAGGATGTAAGGTGGCAGAGGGGGCAGGTTGTGGGTGGGGAGGGGGTGGGTCTCAGTGGTAGCAACTTGTGCCAGGATCCTATCCCCGATATTTCCACATGCCCCATCCTCTTCCTCAACTTGGACCAGTGATGTCATTCAGGGGGAACAGACCAGAACGGGTGTTCCGGATCCTAACAGGCTCCGTGGCTGGTTCCGGGTTCCCAACAAGTGCCAATCAAAAGTGAGTTCCTGCTCCTAAATCATTTGAATGACACCACTGACTTGGACATATAGCTGGTGTAGGTCTGAGGAGACCCATAGGCCACTAGGAAGGCCTACTGAGGGCTAGTTTTTTTATGTACCCTTTGATGACCCTCTGGTTGCCCATCCCCCACAGCATGCAATGCATGATCTGTTGACACTACTGCATGCTATAGCATGGTAGGGGATAAGATTGGACTCTTAATTTTCTGCATTGTAACACTATCCGCATGGCTTGTTCTGCAGTCCCTCCCCATGGCAATCCGGAGTAGCCACCTACATAATAATCTGTCTTTATTTTCTGCTTCCATTCCAGTCTTGAGGCACAGGAGCCCTGCGTGAGCTGGCAATCTTACAATATTTCAAGCTAGCTGGCTCAGTATCGTTTGCTCTGCTCTGCGTGGAGAAAAGGAAAAACACCTCAACAATTCATTTGTGACTGCTGTGTTAACGTGTTAACGAACTAGTTTTAGTCATGTGAAGAGGCCAGGGGAGATGCTATATATATTTGGATTTGCAACAGGAAGCATTAAGCACAGGCCGATGCTTTTCTTTTGAGTTATGAGGAAAGATGAACATTAATAAGCAGGCAGGAGGTCATGGCATCCACTGTACAAGGTGTTTTTCTATTCTACCAGCATTTGTCACCAGATGCTAGCCCTCAAATAAATCTTGCTTTGAGAAATGGTTTTTAAGACTTGCTTAGATCCGACAGCTGTAAATGTCCCTTGTGAACGATGAAAAAGCAATCTCAATCCAGCTGCTAGTGTTTAGGGTGACACAAAATGAAAACTGCTGTAAATGACACAATCTTTTTCCCCCCTCCCTCTAATAGGTTTGACAAACAGCAAGGTTGATGGGGGCTTTTTAACGGTGTTGACTTGGCAATAGCCAGGTTTTCTTTTCCCTTGGCACCAGTTAAATTCAGAATTAACAGTGGTGGCATGCAATAATGGAAGTAGATGAATAATTATGCATATTTTCTCAGAACAGTAAACTCCCTTTCTTGGTAGCCAGTGGAATTTAGTTCAAGTGAGGAAGCTTCATGTGCTGCAGATCAATGATTTCCAAGTCGTGTTCTGCAGTGCCTTATCAGGAGTTCTTCAGTGGGAAGATCATTGAATGGGTGGAGCCATTTCTCTGAAAGACAACTTGCCCACTACTGTCAATCTTCCCTGCAATGAAGAGTAGCAGGACAGATCTGGTATATTCTTCTTTTTGTTTGGCTTGTTCAAAAATATGTGTCAACAACTAATAATTCTCATGTTTAAGAAAGGAATTAGTGGGATCAGGGTTCTCTGTGGTGCAAACTGGGAAATCTAGCTGTAGTTTTACTATCCCAGCTGTAGAAATGGAGGCAGGAATGGTGGACCAATCCATTGACGTTCCTACTTGGGCGGGGGGGGGCAAGCTCCTGTAAAAAATAGCCCCACCCCCTCACCTTCAGAGCCATTCATGGCTCAGAGAGCAAAGACTCTAGTCAGAAGAAGTCATAGATTATGACTTGCAGAAAATGATAATCAGAAAGTATTGCAGAGACGGAATTTCTGATTATCATTTTCTGCAAGAACCATTTTTCAATTGTGGACACATTCAGATAGTGCTTCTATTCTTTTTGTAAAAGCCAGAAGGATGTTATTGTTGCATTGGTCACAGGGAGTTGTTCTGTCAGCTGGAAGCTTGATACTCTGAAACAGTCCAACTGCATCTTATTAATTTTCACTTCTAGTTTGCCGAACTGTTCTCCCAGCTAGAGCTGGTGGGGGTGGAATCAGTGGGGGTGGAATCAGGGATTCCATTGTGTTTGCTTTCACGTAGTTAGTGAAATCAAAGGGAAGCTCATTTTGATCTTGCCTATCTTGGTTGAAAGAAACTGCTTATGGATGTCAAATGCTACTTCTCAGCTTTTGCGTGAAAACTGATATCGGTGGTTCCTGAACAGCATGTGCCAAGCAAATGAGCACTCCACTGACCTTGCCAGTCACTGGTTTTCTGATTTAGTGTGAGGAAAATGGAGGCATCATGGCAAAATGATTTTCTTACTTCTCTAAGTCCAAAATGCATACCTTTATGCCACAGGAACACTTACAGAATTCAGTCCTCTTTTCTCCCCTATATTTTGATGTTTCCACTGGGCAAGCAGTGTTTATTTTGGCTGCTACCTTTATACCTGCACTTAGATCCCAAACCCATTCTCCTTCCCACCAATTTAGTGGTGCTAAAAAGGCTACCATTGCACCCCATGGTGTTGGGACAGTTGTGGAGGTCTCTTTTATGTAAGGGAGCATAAGCAGTGATGTCATATAGGGGGTACGCGGGGGTACGCAAGTACCCGTTCCTAGGATTATGACTGGCCCCGCCCATTCGCCCGCCCACTCGTCGACTCCGTTGGCACTCCGCTCCGCCCCCTGCAACGTTTGAATTTTCTGCACATTTGAGTTGTCTGGCAGTGAGCGGAGCGAAGCGAAGCGAGGGAGACCGACGGCAGCAGCAGCGTGAGCAGGTAGGCTGCCTGGGGCTCCCTCTCTCGAGGAGGCGCAGCAGTTCCTGGGGGGGGGATTTTGGAATTTGTCTCTAAAACATTTTGGAATTGCTGAAATGAGCTGGTGGCTTTTTTAAACTTGCCTTGCCTTCCCAAGCCAGGCCAGGCCTTGCCTTGCCTTGCCACTGAAAAATGAGCTGCTCAGGGGTTGCTCTCGAATACTTTTGGAACTGTTGGGTCACTTTAACATGATGCCCGGCCTCCTTAACATGTTCTGGGGGTACTGTGGAATACTGTTGCAACTGTTGGGTCAGCTTACAATCGTCTGAGGCCTCAAAAAGGGCTTTTTTCATGTCACTTCCTGCCATGACATCACTTCCGGCTTATGATGTCACTTGCAGTGGGTGGGTCCCGATATGTGCCAATCAAAAGTGAGTACCTGTTCTTAAATCATTTAGATGACACCACTGAGTGTATCCTGGCACTGAACCCATCTCTTCCTGAACCTGATTCACCCACTTCAACCATCACTGCCAGGTTCTGCCCTCCCCTGCCCTGTTGTCATTTTATTTCACCCTCCTTCCCCTGTTCTGCTCTCCCCACCCCTCCCACCTCCCCGCCACTTTATCTTTGACAGCAGGTGGCTCCAGATCAGTTGGTGGGAAGGCTCCAGTCTTCCCGCAAGTGTTCTTGGCAGCCCACTACTGACTGAGCTCCCGGAGCATTTTGACTGGTGCGCGCCAGCGGAAGAGGCGTGCTGATAGGTATAGAACTTAGAGTTAGGAGTTACCAACCCTTGCTAGATTGCAAACCTGATAATTTACATTAACCTTTAACTTTTACATTGACGATTCAACTGGGAGATGAAATATTTCTATTTTATCTTGGTTCAGTCATTCTGCCTCCAACATCGCCGACATTATTCAACATGATCATTCATTCCTTCTCCATGTAATATCCCCATGTGATCACAGTTACCTTCATTGGCACTGTACTTGCACATCTCCATACAAGGGTGGCTCCTAGCTAAACATTTGAAATGCATGACATAAATGCATGAAGTGCATGACATAAATCAGTTAGAGGGCTGATTAATGGCCCAATCTTATCCTTGTGGTCCACTGGGTGGACCATGAAGTCTGTCATTGCGGCAGATTCTGGGCCAGCCTGTGGCATGCTAGTGCAAGGCCTAGAAGCCTGCATGCCACTGAACTGCACCCTACAGATTGGCCTCTGACAGAGTTCTGCTGCTGGTGGGAGCAGATTGGGACAGAGATTGGGTCAGGATGGGGCCGTTGTTGGATCTGATGCCCCTGCCCCTGGCACACCCCCTTCCGCATATGCCAGCAAAAGAACTGATGTTGTGCTGAGTAGGCCTATAAGGGATCAGGCAGTGGTCGGCGATGTCAGTCAAATTTCTCATTACAGGCATGCCCTGGTACCCACTGGGGTTCCATTCTAGATCCACCTGTGGATACCTGAAACCATGGATACTGGAGACGACTTTTTAAAGATAGAGGAACATCAATGGTTTTGCTGCATCAAGGTAAAAAAACAGAGATTTGTTTAATGTTCCCCTATTTTTTTAAATAGATTATGGTATCCAGGGTAGCCCTGGATAACTGAAACTGTGGATACTGAATCAGTGGATACCGGGGCACACCTGTACTTACCTTGCCCAGTCTGCTCAGCCGGCCCACAGGCTGCAACGGATGCCATGTCAGTGGCTCTGCACTAGGATAGGACTGGGCCATAAGGAACATGATATTTCATGTTAAAAGAATGACTGGTAAAAGAATGACTGGTAAAAGACTGGTAAAAGAATGAAGACCATCCTCCATCCATGTCCAATGGAAGAAAGTAATTGTGGGTACACTTTGTCATCTCAGGGCCATTCCATTGCTTAATAGTTTTTCCTTACTGATCAGAGGGATAAAAAAAATAAAATCTACCCTTACCAGTATAGTTTTCTCCCTGTGCTTGCTTCTTGCCTCACTTCTCCACCAGTGAGGTTCAATCAGTATTATTCTGTTGGTCTTCAAATACTTCCACTGCATTTCTGGCAGTATCAATGGCTCTTCAGCTGTGATTTGTCGCTGCTTCACAGAAAGGAAAGATCCCTCAGAAGCAGAATCAAATGCCTCCCAGTAAGACAATTTAGCATTTCCAGCCAGCCTACCCATTGTATTATATCATGAAAGGGCATGGAAATCTGACACTGCAGCAACTTTTAGTAGTTTGATAGGTTGGAACACATCCCTGTGGGATATTTGACTATTTGATTCACCAGCAAGCCCTGAAACAAATACCTTTGGACAGAAACAGAAAGCACTAAAACATCTGTATCTTGTGGGGAAAAAAGATCTGGAGTTAAGTAGCACTTTTCCCTGTGGCACTGATGACATGCAAGATTGTTTTAGCTTTGGCCTTGACACAGGAACTATGAAGAAACTGAGCAGCATGATAGCAGCTTCCCGATACTTCATTCCCAGTGATAAATTTTGAGAAGATCTTTTCCTTGCCTGCTAGAGCATGTTCTCTGCAAGGTACTCCATTAGCTCAAGCTTTGTGAGAGTATGACAGTAGCATCTTCTTGTAACATTGCATATGCTTTGGGAGTTGATAATTTTCGACAGGTGTATTATCTTTTTCCTGCTATTGTGACTTCATCATAGGTCCAGTATTGCCTTCACAACCTCAGAATGAAACACTGGGCTGAATCTTGACAGGTGAAAATAGTTTCTGGTTTGTCAAAAGCTTATACCTCAGCTATGCTATTTATTCAGCGATGGCCCTTACTGATGGTATCATATCATTGGCTCATGCCTGCTTAGGAAAAAGTTAAAATGTCTATGAATCTGTACATACGTTGTTCCATCTCAGGTTAACACTGATCATGGTATGAGATTATGGGTGCCTTCCCAAAACTTCATATACGTAGATGAACATCAGAATGAGAACTGAACATGACAAGATGAGCAAACACTGGCCTTTAATACTTTAACACTTTAATACTTTTAACACTTTTCTTCTTTGTATTGTAGCATGACTTTAGGCTGATGTTCTTGATTGCAGACAATGGATTCACAAAACGTAAGGACAATTAACTGTTGACAGGCTGGCTGGTTTTTATACTTTTATATCTTGATTATATCTTATGATCCACGGGGCTTGTTTTTTTAATTTTTAAATTGTATTGTTTTAATATTGTTTTTAAATTGTTTTTTAATGTTAAATTATGTTTTTTATTGTGTCTTTTGTTGTAATGCCACCTTGGGTGCCTTCGGGCAGAAAGGCGGGATATAAATCCAATAATAATAATAATAATAATAATAATAATAATAATAATAATAATAATTATATTATTATTATTATTATTATTATTATTATTATTATTATTATTATTATTATTATTATTATTAGGATTTGTTTCAGCAAAACATAACCCAAACTTTCTGTTTGACTGTATCTTTGGTTATCTCATCACTGGAGACTGCACTTGTTATACAAATGAGAGCGCAATCCTACCCAGCGTTGGATTGGCTAGGCCGGCCAGTCAGTGCCAAATCCAAGGCTGGGTTGGAGAGGCTGGAGCCTCCTTGCGGCAAGGGTATGTTCGGGCCCTTACCGCAGGGGAGGCTCCAGACTCCCCGATGCGTTCCTCAGCTAAACAGCAGGCGCAGAGCCGAGGAGACCATGCGTCCCAAATCAGGGCCGCGCAGCCTCCTGGGCGGGCTTAGGATTCCGCCTTATCGACACAACTTAATTTGTGTGGCGTGTAAGTGTATGAGTGTATAAAAGGAAAATACATATGGAAAGTACATTGAATTTTAGCTAATACAATAATTAAAATGAAACAACTCACTTTCTCTTTTTTCGTAATTGAGCCCTTCTGGGGGCACAAGCTGCAAGTGGAAGCCTCGCTGGGTGTTACACCAGTGCTGCTGCTGTTCTTTTGCTTACTTGGATCTTGCTGGTTTGTATTTCATACTGTGCCACCTGTGGCCCACTGCAGGCTGCCACCCTCTTATAACTTGGATGCTTCCAACATTCCAGTGCTTGTCTCCATTATCTCTACCTCTTTTGGTCCCAGACTGCTTTGGGGTACTCACACTAAGTCAAATCCTGTCAGCATCTTGCCTGCTGCTTTTCTGCCCAAACACTGCTGCTCATTTTACTGAAGGAGAAACTTGTGGAGACACACTGTGGCTGATCATCTCAGTACGAGGAAGAGAGACTGTCCACATGTTTGTGCTTCTGCTGAGAGGGACGTTGCGCCTATGCAGTGCAGCTGCTGTGCGCTTCAGTGAGAAAGAGAATGGTCTGACCAATGAGAATGGTCAGACAACCAATGGGCTGTCATCCTGATGCTGCCTGCCTGAAGGAGAGAAGTTGGCCATTGGGAGCTATGGCTGATGCTGCCTGCTTGAAGGAGAAGGACCTCAATCCATTATGACCTCAATCTGATGCTGCCTACCTGAGGGAGAGACCAGCCATTGTGACCTCAGGCTGATGCTGCCTGTCTGAGAGCTCAGTCCTAACCTGGAGTTAGGCCAGCAAAGTTTGGCTGACACAAAGGCCACTGTGAAGCACATTTGGACCACTCTCGGAGTCAGGGAGGATGGCGCAGGTCAATGGAGAGATTGACCAGCCATTGTGCCCTCAGGCTGTGTATCAGACGGCGTTAAGCCTAGCTGCTGCCTCCCATTTTATGTTATGATTTAAGTCACTGTCTCACATTTTGCGTGCCCGTCAGCAATCTTTGGTATGTCTCTCAGAGGTGGGGGAGCTGCCTGCGTGCCCACTGGGCAGTTCCCATGAGAAGCAAGAGAACTTGGACTCACACCAAAGACTCTCGCCACTGTCCTTGGGTGATGTTATGAGAATGGGGCGATAAGACATTGTCCACTTCAAAGCCCCAAATTATGTTTGTTTTATGCGTACCAATTAAGCTCGGTACCCTCCACCTAATGAGGGAACATCTCCTGTTAATCTCCTTATTGGCATGTGTCCATCCCGTTATCTTTGCACATGACTGATAAAATGCCCCTTATCTGTCACAGGTGCATAGCAAGAGGTCTCCTAATGATGGGAACAGCTCCCACTTGTTGAGATGACATATCTTTTAATCATGTGACCCAAGTTTTAATTTGTCATATATCATTGTGCTGTCAAATACTTTGTTTTTGCCAATTAGCACTGATGTCTTGACAAGCAAGCACCTAGCCTATATAAACTTGCTGTAATTTAGGATGAGGCGTGATGTGACCTCGGACGCCAGTATGCCGCAGTGTCACTCCAAACCACCTGATAACACTTCGTAAGTTTTGCTTTGCTTGCTGATATGAGCTTTGTTGTAGATTTAGGAGAAACAAGATGCTTTTGCATCCTGACTCTGAACTGAGTGTATTCCTTCCTCTGATATCCAAAAACAACCTCTGGCCTGTGGCTTGGCTGCTCAGCTGGAACAGGCTGATACTGCCTGTCTGAGAAAGAGAGAGCGAGACCAACCATTGTGCCCTCAGGCTGATGCCGCCCTGGCTGAGAGAGAGAGGCTGGCCATTGTTATCTCAGGCTGATACTTCCTGCCTGAAGGAGAGAATAACGACTAATATGTTCTTCTGCAGCTGCTGTCACAAATGTGCCCTCAGAATGAGACCTGCTGCCAAGTAATGACTTTGCTGACTATTATTATTATTATTATTATTATTATTATTATTATTATTATTATTA
>JAJKFI010000035.1:2711444-2752772 GCA_029204185.1 Lerista edwardsae | reverse complement strand
GAGAGAGAGAGAGAGAGAGAGAGAGAGAGATGAATCTGTTTTAGATTAATACCACCCTTAAATAATGTTATGGGACGTGGTGGCGCAGCGAGTTAATCCGCTGACGCTGGGCTTTCAACCGCAAGGTTGGGAGTTTGAGACTGCGTGACGGAGTGAGCTCCCGTCGCTTGTCCCAGCTCCTGCCAACCTAGCAGTTCCAAAGCACCTAAAATGCAAGTAGATAAATAGGGACCACTTTGGTGGGAAGGTAACGGCGTTCCGTGCGCTACGGCGTAGAATCATGCTGGCCACCATGATCGGACAAAAACGCCGGCTCACAGGCTTGGAAACGGAGATGAGCACCGCCCCCTACAGTCGGTCACGACTAGACCATTCGGTCGTGGGGAAACCTTTACCTTTACCTTTTTAAATAATGTTAATTCCTGGTCAGGCAGCCAAATTTATAATATTTCTACATGAGAATAATTGGTTTTCTCTAAAGCAAACACTTTAGAGGAAACCAATTATTCTTATGTACAAATATTATAAATTTATAAAAGATGGAGTTATTCCATCTTGTTCTCTGAGTGATATGACTGTCCCATAATCACCCAGTGAGCTCCATAGCTAAGCAGAGGTTTTAAATTCTGAACCCCCCAGTCCAATTACATTATATATCCATCCATCCATCCATCCATCCATCCATCCAAATCTCTCCAGTGGTTCAGGTTAGCAACAAAATCGCAAACTGACACATGTATACAGGAGATATGATATAGCTAGAAATAGCATGCTGTCTTCAGCCTGTTGTGAACCTCCCAATCGAAGAGTATTCCTTTATGGAAAAAATTTCCACCTCCCCCCAGGAGATCAAGAATGAAATATATCCTCAAATGCACACTAATGTTCTTACTGCCCAATCCTATCCCCCACCATTGGCGTGTACTGCAGCCAATGGTGGTGGTGGGAAATCATGGGCCCTCTGATGGCCTATGAGTCTCCTTGGGCTTACACTATACACCTTATGGAACTCCAAGGGGAAAAAGGGGGTGGGGTAGGCTGAAAAAAGGGGGCATTGGCATGTGCATTTACCTCTAAGATCCTCCCCTCTGGCCTGCTCCCTGCAACATGCCCTCCCCTGAACAACTTCAGGACGCCTCTGAACCCCCATTTCCCTGCTCCCACCGCCAACTTTCTAACACCTGCAGAGCCTCCTGGAGCCACTGTTGCACGTTCCTTATCTTGTGCCATTTGCAGCAGCAGCTGGACAGTGTGTGTCAGTGGCTGGCATTTCACGCCACCATAAATCAAGTTGTGCTGCCAGGACGTGGCTTCTGACAGCAGGGGAAGCCCTTAGGATTGGGTTACTAGACATTTCTGCAGCAGAGACCCCATAGTGGGGCCAGTTTTGCATACAAAAATGTGTAAAACACAGCAATTTATTTTCAGAAAATAAACTCGTTTTGAGTTTACCATGGAATATGAAAGTTGGATTTCTCGAAGGGAAAGTCAAATCAAGTCAATTTATTAATACAGGAAGACTAGCGAAAGTCCTGTCTGAACTGGTAGCTGTGATCTCCAAACTACTCAAAATCTTGCCATGTACATATCTACTTTTCATTCAATCAAGGGCCAAGATGTGTGTCTCTGAAGAATGTATCTTCATGGCACAATTATGGCCTAACAGTGTAGAATGAGCTTGATAAGCCTCTTATTTTTGTTGCCTGTTCCTTCAAATGCAGGGGGGCTGCCTTGTACCTTCATTCTCTATGGCTCTAAGGTTATGTTTGTCCTGGTGGATCAGGTGTTGGCCTGTCCTAGGGTTGAAGACACTCTACATTGAGGCCTGGTTGCATGCATAGAGAAACTACGTGCTGTTCCTTTCTCTGCACACATTTCCTCCACCCTCTCCCCAGCAGGTGTATTGCCTCTCCCTCTCATGTTTACCAATGCTGGCCCAAAGACCTCCTGAGGCTTGAGTCGGTATGCCAAATCCCACCCCTTCTTGCCCCAAGATGTGTCAGCATGTACTCCTTTCACTCTCCACTCTTCTAACTCAGCACTCCCCTCCCCTCCATATTTCTTGTTCCTCTCTGTCCCCTTCTTCCTTTTCCAACCCAGGAAGGAGGAAGATGAGCAGTGGAAGCAAGAAAGTGAAAATACTCCCCCCCCCCAATCAGTTTGCTGCCTGATGCAACAGCTTCAGCTTCCTGGGCACACCAGTTCTGTATTGACCATTTCGGTTGTGGATTGTGGGCACAATATTTCATAACTTCAAATAGCACACGTGTGTATGCCCCCACCCCCCACAGCTATAGCAACGGCAAGGCACCTACCTCTGAGCTGATGTGGATGACTAGGGTGGCCTAGCTAAAGAAATACATCTCCCAGACCTCTGTACGGACTGGTTGCAGGTTATCTACAACACGACTACAAAATCTCCAAATGTGCAATATTTTTTGGTTGTTCTAAACTGCTTTGAGCTTTCGTGAAAAGAGATATGAATGCATTTTAGATAAGTATTACTTAGATAATAGAGATGAAGTGCTTTGAGCGATAAGGAAAAGTCCTATAATACTTTGGATGGTTATATCAAGATTGGTTATTTTGAATACTGGTGACAGTCTTCAAATTCTGGGCTTTTTGAACAATCTTGGGAAGCATTACTGTCGCATACCAGGACAAGGCACACTTAGTGTTTTTAGAAGGTTATTTTTGTTTTCTACCACTCACTAAACGATAGACCTGCTGATTTTTTTTATCATAGATTGCGTCTCCTCTTTATTTTCAAAGGATAATAAGATGCTGAAAGCCAAGTTATAGCCCTGTTTGATAGCTGAGCTTATAGTAATTTGAGTTTGTGTCCATTCATGCAGATATCACAATTACTGGGGTTCTCACAAGTTAGAAGAAAGGAAATGGAATGTGTTTTTTTTAAGCTTTCTATCACCATTATTTCCATACAGGTCTGTCTAACAACTTCTAAGTGACAGAGATCCAGGTGCTATTTTGCCAGAGTTGTTATCTGAAAGAAGAAAACACCTGCTAATCAAGTTGTACATGTATGGGCACGGACAATTCCCTCCTTAGAACCAAGCCTTGGGGCAAGTCATTATTTAGAATTTCAGGTTGTGGCCCATTTGACCAGGGGTATTCCAAAGTAGCATCCCTGAGGGTGATAACTCCAAGGTGATAACTCCTGAGGTGGCATGCTAGGTGCTGCTCCCCTTGTCTGATAATGTACTGTCTGATAAAGTTGCTGATCTGCTCCTTCCACTCTCCAAATGTTCTAGCTCAGCACTTTCCTCCCCTCCAAATTCCCCTTGTCTTTTCAAATCCAGGGTGTAGAAGCAGAAGGAGGAGCAACAGATGCAAGTAGGCAATCCAAGGTAGGCACCCCCACACCAATCTGCTGCCTCATCACTTCTTGGCCGCATGGATGGGCCTGCCCTGGGTTTGACCAAGTGAAAAATGGAGAAGGCAGCTACAAAAGACCACATTGCTACTTACTGTGACTGTTTCAATAATGGGTCTATGGATTAGGCTTATCTGGGTCACAAGAGGCATGGCCCTCCTTGGCACTTGGGGGGGGGGCACAATGGCCATTTGGCCTGGGACTCAAGTTTAAAGGGGGTCTTTAAATGTTAATCTATCTATCTATCTATCTATCTATCTATCTATCTATCTATCTATCTATCGAAAGGATGTGTGTGTGTGTGTGCGCGCGCGCGCACGCCGCATAGGCTCCGCAACACCTGGACCGATCGACACCAAACTCGGCACATTAAGTATTGCAGCGTGGATTTGAGATCGCCATCTTTTTCCTACGGACAACTGTATGTTGCTTGCTCACGGGTGGGTTCGCCCAATAATTTGTTCATTCTTGCTCCTGGAGGTGAAACTAAAAATGTTGTATATAAGCAAGTTTTGAGTTAAATTAATATTAGAGTGAATTTCTAAAAGATTTTACATTACAATATTCAAACTGTATGTATACTTCCAATTACCTGTAAATAAAATTATTTCGCTTTTACACTATAGCTATAATTTATTCCTTTCCCTTTGTAATATACCCTTGGGATAATTTGTTACCTGGGCAACGCTGGGTACCAAACAGCTAAGGGTGCATCACACCATCCTGAAATAAAACCACAGCACCACCACAGAGCGGTGACGCTCCCCATGCTGTTGGAGTCCAGGTTCGAGCCCCCCTCAATGTGGGGGCTGAGAAACAGTGAGAAACAAAACATCCGCTATGCCCCGCTGGAACACCTGGAACGATTGGCTGAGCTGATTGGTAATTTGGTAATTTCCTGTGCGATAGAATCGTGGGATACATAACTACCCGGGCAACGCCGGGTACCGAAAAGCTAGTTTTTAAATATTTGATAAGCTTTGAGACTTATCTCTATGTGAATATCTTTCAAGCTGAAATCTGATACACACTCTCAGCTTGGATTTAATTTAAACCTTGGGCCGATGCTACGTGCTGAACTCTGCTGGCACAAGGGTGGTTCTGGGAGGAGGGTGAGTGGGTGGGTGGGTGGGAGGCAGGAACTGGGCGAGAGGTGGGCGGGCCAGCCTAGGGAGGGGATGGAGATGGGATGCGGCTGGGAGGCCTCTGCTCCCAGGCCACAGGGACAACTCGGCCCCGTCAGCAGAACTGAGGAAACTTATGGGGAGGCTGGAGCCTCCCCTGGGGCAAGGGTGCAAACGTGCCTTTGCCCTGGGGAGGCTCCCAAGCACACGTAAGATGCGCTGGATATGAGGCAGACCCGCTGGCCTTGCCATTCCAGCGCAGTTTAGGATTGTGCTCTCAAGTAAATAAGAGTGCAATCCTAGCCAACTTTCCAGCACTGTCAGAGCAGTGCCAATGGGGCATGTGCTGCATTATGCAGTGGAGTAGTAGTCACAGAGGCCTCCTCAAAGTAAGGGAATGTTTGTTCCCTTACCTCGGAGCTGCATTGTCCTTAACCCGGTGCTGGAAATTTGGTTAGGATTGCACCCTAAGAGATGTGATTTGGCAAGAGACATAAATGTTCAAATTATGTCTCGCTCTTTTTTTCATGCCTCATTTTCATATGTATTCATTTTTTATTTCAAGGCTAGGGGCCTTAAACACTGGAAGTGTCCCAGGCCCTTCTGGACCTTTGAGAGTGTCTGGACATAGAATGCTGCAAAATCTCCCTATCTGTGCTCTGGATATTATGGGGGCATTCCTTTGAAGAGTAAGTCTTCTAGTACAAAAGCTTAGCAAAGAACTGGTAAAAAAGGTGGGGAGAGGAATGTGAAGCCTGAAAGCAGAGGGGCAAGCTAGCTTTGTTCTCAACCACATTATTATTTAGGGTAGAGATAAAGGGATGTGGCTTTTCATTCTAAATTTCCCTGTTTTTCTTTATCAGCAGTTCAAGGGAAGTTTCAGAATGAAATGTGCAGTGTGCATAGAAGAATGAGGAGGCATAGCTAGAGCAAGAAGCGGATTAGAGGTTGGGACCTTACTGTCTTTGCTGCCTGCGGCTTTGCTAATGTGATTGATTTTTACCAATTTGTTTACTCATTTTCTTCTTTTTAGCACACACATGGAGATGGCGCTGCGACTATTTTGGTAGCCTATTGAAGATGCTTCCTTTCTTCTGAGATGAAAGTGTTGACACTGCATGTCTTTGCTGCTTAAGTACCAAAGAAACAAGTGATCCCTTCCAAGCTATATAGCAAAACAACAATTGCAGCCGCAAATATATATTTTCATCTACTTTTTACTTCCCCCCCTTGCTGAAATGTGGACTGATTTAGAGCTTTCAACACTAAAAGTATTCAACAGCAATACAAAGACCATCTCATAAGATAGGTTTGCTCCGTGCTTGCAATTAGCATATACAGTGCCTACATACTATAATTAATCAGCAGGTGGGCTATGGATATTCAAAAGTAATATTTAAAAAGAAGCTATTGAATTATAATTGTCTAAAACAAAGGTAATGAAATGCTAATTATAGACAAGAACAAGACAACACTTCATATGAGTCTCTGGAAAAAGAATTATCTGAACGGAGAAATAGGGTCTAAAGGCCCAATCCTAGCAGCCCTACTGCTGGCTAAATGTGTCGTGAACATGCCGTAAAGCACGTTTGTAAAGCATGCCATAAAGCACATTCCATACCCACAGAGGAGGCAGCATTGGCACTGGGTTGGCGCTAGTGTGTGCCCAGCTTCAGTGCCAACTGGACAGGCTGCTGGCATTCCAGGAATGCTGGCATGCGGTGTGTTTTTTGGAGGCAAAGAAAGGGCAGGGAGGAGGTGGAACTGGGTGGGGGAGGGAAGGAGTGGGCCCATGCAGGGGGTGGGACCTGGGGGTGGCTTCTGCTGCTGGAGCCTATCCTCCACTTTGGGCCAAGCAGACCTACAAGGGCTGCTCAAGTCACTGCCGGCAAAATAGCTGCTGGAGACTTGAGTCACTTTGTGGAGGGTGGAGCTTTCCCGGAGGAGATTCCAGCGGCCATTGGGTTACCACTGCTCCTACGACTGCTGGGCAGTTTAGGATTAGGCTGTTAGGATTTGTGGAAGGATTTGTGCTCAGAAATAGATGTATAGTTGAGCAAAAATTGCTAGCAATTTCAAAAATGCTGTCCTTCCTCAGCTGAGAACATAAGAGCCATCATGGATCCTCAAGTCCTGTATACAAGCATAGACCCTTCTACCCAAAACATGCACATTCAGGGAACTTTGATGGTTGTCTATGATGCACACACCTTAGAAATTGGTACCATGAAAAAGGAACGTATAAAGAGAGACTCCGAACCCCAAAGAATACACAATAGTAACAATTTTATGGAGGGGAGTTAATACAATAAGAGGGAGTGGAGAAAGTGAAACAAAACACAGTTTCCCAATAACTATAGGCCACTAGGCCATCGGTGCCACTTGGAGAGGCAATGGTGCTAGTTGGGGGAAGAGCAAGAGATTGCTAGGCTGGGAAATATAACACCCATGCAAAATTCAGCATTCCCCAAGAAACATATAATAGAGTCTGCACAGGAGTTAAAGTTTGATGAAGACCTGAATCTTGGGAGAAGACAGAGGTGTTTATCAATCCTGAGTGGGAAACAAAAGGCCTGTAGCTGTCTGGTGAAGCTCCCTTGATTGGTTCAAGATGCTTCTGAAGCATGAGCCTTAGGTTGGCCACAAATGACCTATTAATCTTTAAGGTGAAGCAATGAAGGGATCACAAGTGCTTAATTGGGTTTAGGACAGGAGACAAAGGATTTTTCTACGTAACTTTTCCTAACTCAGAACTGTTCCTAACTGTTGCTGTTAGACCCTGTCATCTGCCGTGGTGTGGCCTGGCTTGATCAGACTCCTCAAAATGGCAGCCTGTGTCAAAAGAGAGGGAACGGGACAGGCGAGAGGCTCTGAGCTGAAGCCTGCCACCAGCCATCAGCATAGGTGGTGGTCTGCCACCCATCACAGCTAATTGGAGTCAATGGCAGATCTTGCGTCTGTCAGTCATCACTGCAGCCTAATGCTGCCCCACCTATCTCTTCACATGTGCACTTAGGGCGCAATCGTAACCTTGAGTTAGGCCGGTACAGTTAGGCCAGCAAAGTTTGGCCGGCACAAGGGACACCACAAAGTATGTTTGGACCACGCTTGGAGTCAGAGAGGCCAGCACACAGACGGGCTCCATCTTCCCTGACTCCAAGAGTGGTCCAAACGTGCTTTACGGTGTCCCTTGTGCCGGCCAAATTTTGCTGGTTTAACTATGACAGCCTAACTCAAGGTTAGGATTGCGCCCTTAATCCAGTACCTTTGGCAGAGGAAGGCCATGTCTAGTCTAGGGCTGGATCACAGACGTTGATAGAACTGCAGCCCAGAGTGCATCTTGGGGCTGGTTTGCTCCCTCCTATATGGTTGATTAACCTCTATCTCTGATTAATCTCTAGTCTGACCTCTAGAAAGCCTGTCTTCTGTGGCCTGTGTGCAGGAAGAACATTTCCTATTTCTCCTCCTCTTCAAGCATGTACACATGGAAGTACTGAATGTCCCTGGAAGCAATCCTAGCCAGCCAGCCAGCCAGCCAGGCTTTGCAGGACCCATCCCATGTGTAAATGTTTGAGGACCCACACCAGGTTGTGGGAAGGAGAGCCCCTTTTTTCTCAGATTACTTGTCTGGAGCTTACTGGGAGTCATGCATGCCTCTTCTCCCCTCAGTAACTTCCCTTCCCCTGCCATAGCGACTCAGGAGGCAAAGATCTCCAGCAACACAAAGGCAGAGCAGCTCATTCTTAATTTGAAACCCTCCCTGGATTTTATTTTAGTTGGACTCTCCATCAGTTCCCATGGCAACATTAGCTAGCAGCCTGCCTCTCTCCTCCTCTCCCAAAGGGTTTACTCTCTCTGGGCATGATCATTAGTGTCTGAAGCTAAGTGATGATGTCATGGTGCTCACAAGCCTAAATTGTTCAGATTTTCTTTTCCCCAGAGCACAAGTTTTCTGCACCAATTCCCCTCATCGGCCTTTGGCAAACCTCTAGGACCAGAGCCTGCTATCAGTTCCTGAATCAATGACCTTCGCTCGAAGGAACCACTTCATGAGAAGCATCACATTGGGAAGTGGTGGGTTGCTAAAAGATATACAATTACCATGCTTAGTCAAGTGGACAATGTGAACATTCCATATCACTGAATTGTTAACACCGTCTAAAACGTTTGTTGTGATCAGAAAAGAGAGGATCACTTTGAAATGAATACTTAGCAATCAGTTTCATACCATAGAAACTATTCATTTTGTCATTGTGAATATCATCCAGATTTTTGCCCATGGTTGGTAGCATCATTGTTCATTGGAGTATTCCGCAGTGGTAGACTTTATAGCTATTTATTTGTCTCACAAAAGGACCAGGCAGAAAAAAAACCCAATGGCTTGTTGCTCTAATTTTGCTACCTACTGTGACAAGTGATGAAAATTCAGGACCTTCAAAGATGTTTTGACTCTGGTTTGATTGTGCAGTGAGTTGTGAGGGGAAAAAAAAACAGTGGTCATGAATGCATTCCAATAAGAAACACACTTGAGTGAATAGTATGTCTAAAGGAGAAACTGGTTTGGAAGGGGTGGGAATTTGTATTTGGATGTTCACCACAGAACTGGTTAACAACTGTGCTTATGAACTTCCCAGTGGTCCATTCTCCCCATCTCTGTTCTGATTGCAATCATGAAAGGCTGCTGCTCTTTAACAGACTGGCTCCTTCTTGCTGAGTACTCTGAAGGTGATTTCAGATGGAGGACTGTTCAAGTGCTGGGTGTAGACCTGGAAGCTATTCTGGGGCTATTCTTGTCTTTGTGCTGATAACTACAGCAGTGGTTCCCAAACTGGTGGGTTGTGACCCACCAGCAAAGGAAGCACTTCTCCCTGCCCCTTTAAAGGATGGGGAGGGGGGGAGGCAGCAACACGATCCCCAGGATTGTGCTGATGCTGAGGATGGGAGGGTTTTTTTTTAACACTTACCATCCTCCAGTGCTGGAATCCTGGGGCTAAAGAAGGGCTCCTCAAGATTCCAAACATTTTTTTTTAAAAAAAGAAATGGGCCCTTCCCATTTTGTGAAAGTGAAATGGTACAGTGTACGAATGGTGTGAATATAGCCTGACTCCTCCATTACGCAACCTTTAGTGTGACCTGATAATTGGGCAGAAACAAAATAATTATAGTAAGAAATGAAGCAAAGGTTGGGCTCTCGAATTGCGACTCGAGTAGAGAAAATGTTGGGTTTTTTTGCAACTTGTCACAGATGTCACTGACTTGGACCCAGCTTGAGTCTTGGGGCCAGTAATCCAGAAATGAATCATGACTTGAATTTGACTTGAGTCCTGACTATCTTTAGTGTGTGTGTGTGTGTGTGTGTGTGTGCGCGTGCTTGCTTGCTTGCTTACTTTTTGCCCCTGAAACTTCTGCATCTCCTCGAAAGACCTCGTGGGCACTCTGGAAGCCCTTCTTCAGACTGAAGGCAGCAAATGTGATGGGAGGAGGGTAGGTGCTTTGAGGATGTGGGGCTGGGAGGGTTGAGGGGAGGAGGAAGGGTTTTTTTCTCAAGGACTTCTTGTTTCTCAAAATGACTTGGGACTTGAGTCAAAATGCCGCAAAATTTCCACGAGTTGAGAAGTGATGGGGTGCAGTATGACTTGCGAGTCCAGTTGCGGGGTCGCTGACTCGTGACTCAAGCTTTGGCATATCCCTGGCAGCAGTCTTATCTAATATTATAAATCTATCTTAATTTAGCATGTTGTATCTTTTTGTATATTCACTTCCCAGATGCAAGAAGGAAAAAAGGCTGCCATGCTTTTGAACCAAATATAAACAATGTTTATTGTAATGTATATTATATTAACATTTGTGTTTTGATACACATGCACAAACTGAATCAAACATTATGTTTGAGAGGTACTCAAACCATGTATTCGAAGGGAATGTTTTTAGAAGAATCTTTTGCAACAGAACGAGATGGCTGGGTGCAATTTGCTTTATTTTTCAGCAAGTTGGTTTAAATTGAAATGGGCTGAGGGCAACTGCCCGATAAAATATCTACAGACATTTATTGATGGTTTCCCATGTGCCACTGAATCTGGAAGATAATAGAAATTTGTCATGAAGTGGCTTGAAGATTTCTCCTGACCCTTTTGCCATGTTAGAGTTCCCCTAGAGTTCATTTATTTTTCCTGTTCCTCTGTTAGTTTTATATTACTCTGTATTTTGTCGATACGTGTATGATGGAGATTTTTCTTGACAGTTTCATAACATGAAGTTCTTTCCATTGGGGGAAAGATTTAGTATAATGGGGCTTTTTTGTTAGTGCCAAATTGAGGCTATATTTTTTTTGAGCAACTTTGTAACTAGCCCTTCCTGAAATGTCAACAGCCTTTTCTTTTAGAATACTTTCTCCCCAGTTTCTTCATTTTCAGCTAGAACTTTGCTTTCAAAAGGTGAGGCACACAACTGCTTTACTTGTCTACTTCCAGGGATGAATTGGTTGGAAGATTTTGTGAAAGGCATTTCATGAGACTCTTATGGCAATGACAGTTAGCAGTGGCTGAAATTAGGCACTGTACTGCTGTGAGGAGGTAGATTTAAGTCTGTATTTTCTTAACCCTTGAATTGTTCAGGGTTTGAGTTTGCACACTCAAGATATCATCCCCAGTGCAGGTAACAGTAGTGGTGCTCTTTAGTTCTGGTGAAAGCAGTAAGACTTGTCTTTTGTGACTGACTTAAATTCAGGGCGCAATCTTAACCAACTTTCCAGCACTGGGGTAAGGGCAATGCAACTCTGAGGTGAGGGAACAAACGTTCCCTTACCTTGAGGAGATCTCCGTGACTACTACTCCACTGCAGGATGCAGCACATTCCCCATTGGCATAGCTATGTCAGTACTGGAAAGTTGGTTAGGATTGCACCCTCAATTGATTTCAAGGTAGTAGACTAAGAGCACGATCCTAACCTGGAGTTAGGCCAGCAAAGTTAGGCCAGCAAAGTTTGGCTGGCACAAGGGACACCGTAAAGTGCGTTTGGACCACTCTCATAATCAGGGGGGATGGCTCACATCTGTGTGCTGGTCTCTCTGACTTTGAGAGTGATCCAAACATACTTTACGTTGTCCCTTGTGCTGACCAAACTTTGCTGGCTTAACTCCAGGTTAGGATTGCAATCAATCAATCAATCAATCAATCAATCAATCAATCAATCAATCAATCAATCAATCAATCAATCAATAGTATTTATATACCGCTTTTCAACACAAAGTTCACAAAGCGGTTTACAGACAAATAATAACATTAAAGTTAAATGGCTCCCTGTCCCAAAAGGGCTCACAATCTAAAAGAATGGAGAACACCACCAGCAACAGCCACAAGAAAGACACTGCGCTGGGGTGAAGAGGGACAATTGCTCTCCTCCTGCTAAATATAAGAGGACACCACTTGAAAAAGTGCCTCTTGCCCAGTTAGCAGGGGTTGCACCCTAAATTGAAGAACTTGTTTGTGGATGGTCACAGAATTCTGGACTTCAGACTTACAATTAGGGAAGATTTCATATATTCGAATGCTTTGAAACATTGCAGAGTTTTCAAAAATATACTTTCCCATCTGCACTCTGAAATGTAACAGTCCAGAATGTTACTCCCTCATATTTGTAAATTTCTATTTCTTTGGAGTGGAGTGAAAAACTAATGCATTGTCAGGGCAGTAAGCAACAACAGTGTGACTTACACCAGTTCCACCTGGCCATCATTTGGGCTGGTTTCAGCTTGACGAATCCACTGCTTCTCAACTCATTGCCTTTCTCAATCTATATGTTGCTTGTTCTAGAGTAGATTGCCTGTTTTCACTTTCTGGAACCTGTACATTAATAGGCCTTTGGATCAAAGCTCAAGATGTCTGCAGTTAATCTCTTCTCAGCTAGCTGCTACAAACATATTCATTCAACATATTTTCATGTATAACTGCAATGTGAAAAAAGATGTATTGATTAAAGGTCAACAATGATCTGAGAAGAAAACAAATATTCTACAAGTCTCAAACTTGTATCAGAGGTATTTTAGAACTATAAATCTGCTCCTTAAAATGGAGGAAAAGGAGACAGCAACTTCTTTCTCAAATGACTTGAGAAAAAGGCTTGGAGGCAGAGGAACATGAAAATGAACTTAATTGAAATGTAAACTTTTTTTTTCTCCCCCAAATATTATGAAATATTAAAATATATTTTAATAAATATATGGCATATATATATGGCATAAAGAAAACCTTGGCTAGTGTGATATAATTGTGTGCTTTCCCCAGTTGCTAAGAGTGGCACCTACCAGTAGCTCAATTGGTTCTCATTCATATTCCATGAGTGGTTATGAGGAATGGCTGCAGATGGGTGATAGAATACACCTGCTTTGGATGCAGAAGGTCTCAGGAAAGACCCCTGTCTGGAACAATTTAGAACCACTGCCAGTCAGTGCAAAGTCAAAGCAAATTAGATGGATCAAAGGTGTGACTTAACATAAGGCAACTTCCTGTGTTCATATAATGCCATTCTGTCATCTCTATGCTAGGTTGCCTGGCCACAGGGGCATAGCTGAAGAAGTGCAAGGGGTGCAACTGCACTGGGCAACAAACTTTAGGGTGGCAACAAGCTGAGCTTGACACTAGTGGCCAAAATGGTGAAAACCTTGGTAAGCATGAATAACACCATCTTGTTATATACCATTTGATGTGGAATTTAATGCAGAATGCAATAAAACAATCCAGAATGTAATATCTTTATCAAACATTATGGCCAAAAACCCAGACAATGAAAATGCAATTGTCATATAAAAATAGCAGTTTGTGAAACTCACACTTTTTAGGAATAATACTGTCATGTTATATACCACTTGATGCAGAATTTCATGCAGAATGCAATGAAACAAATTGTAGTGTAATATCTTCATTCTATCAAAAGTTATGGCCAAAAAACCAAGAACATGAAAATACAACTCTGATGGCACTTCTTGTTGTGATGTCATTTCTGGGGCATCATTTTGCCCTCTGCACTGGGCTACTCTTTCATTAGCAACGCCAGTGTCTGGTTATCACTTTCTTTTTGTTTTATTCTCAGCTGATTGACAGCGCAATCAGCGTAACAGGATTGCGCGGACACTGCATGCTTAGTGCTGACGTGGGGGTGCTGATCATCACCCCCACATCAGTGCTAAGGCAACAGGACCGGCACTGCTGGCAGTGCCGGTCCTGTTGTGCCCGCGCAGCGCCTCCATAGCATCAGCCGAAGCCGGCTGGCATGAGGGAGGCGCCATGACAGGGCGGCATGTGGATTGGTGGGAGGGAGGGAGAATGTGGGCAGGACTTGGGCTGGACATGTCTGGGCTTGGGAGGTGGCCATATGGCCACTTCCTAAGCCCATCCGCGAGGCAGCGAGGCCTCAATTCGGGCTGCGTGGTCTCCTTGGATCTGTGCCAGGTGCAAGCGCATGCTCCCTTGCCGCGGGAGTTTCCAGCCTCTCCCCACCCAGTGTTGGATATGGCGCTGGCCTTGCCATTCCTGTGCTGGGTAGGATTGTGCCCTCAGTTGGTGCTCTTTCTTACTCTGTTTTGATTGCTGATGTATTTTGAATTGGGTCTAACACTAAAATCTACATGCAAATTTTACTTGTTTGGCTGGCTTTTATGTCTTATCTGTCATCAACATTTTGGGTGTGTACTGAATTATTGTCAAGTGTATGTTTTATACCCAATTAACACCTTGCACATATTAGAAATCCACTGAATTCCTTGGAATGTTCTCCTCCCATTAGAACTCCTGCACCTCATCCAATGCAATTCCAAGAGGTTCCTTGGTCATTGGGAGCAGCTTTTGTGGGTGCTCAGGGAGCAGTAGTGGGGATTCAGTGGGAATGCACTTTTTTCTTTTGTTCCATCCTATTAGAGGTTTATCTTCAAAACTACTCAGGTTCTTATCTTATCCAAATGAGGTATACGATGCCATTCTGTAGCTTCAAAGTCAAATGGAAGTTTGTTAACATACTTACTTTTTACTGTGTGAATATTTTTGAATGCGGGAAATGTTTTAGAATCGAGGGGATGTTTACTAAGAACCTTGGGGATGGTTGTTTCTAGGGAGGGGGGAATCTTGGTTGTGACTCCAAAAAGGAGGTTTTCCTCTTTGACTGACAAGTAGTTAGTTTTCTGTTTTCCCCCCAAAATACAGCTGTGCCAGACAATGTGACCCAAGGACTTGTCAGCCTAACGTGTAATAGTGAGGGGTTTTCATTCCAGCTTGTCAGTTTTTCATTACTTTTCATGTCACAAAAATCATTCACACATACTTCAAAGTCTCACATATATCTGACCTGAATTAAATGAGCTGAGTCTCTAGAGCCATATTGGTTTGTTTCCCCTTGCTAGATGAATACAACTTGTCTTCAAGTTAGTGTGTCAGGCGATGTGCACAGGCATGTGGTCTTTCGGAAATCAGGAACATCAAGCTATGAATAATGCAAAATGTTGCTGTCTTACTACCATGAACTAAGAAGTTCAGCAAATCAAGGAACCACAGGATTATAAAAAATATTTGAGGAAGCACAAACTGCTTATGATGGGCTAATGATTGCAGACCTAGTGCAATCAACCATCATACATTAGAACCATGGCGTAATAGTTTTCAAATGGTGTTCCTGGGAATTCTGGGGTTCCTTAGATCCTTGTCTAGGATTCATCAACTAAGAGTCCAGTAAGAAAAGTATCCTTGTAAGATGATAAGGTAAAGGTAAAAGTTTCCCCACAACTGAATGGTCTAGTCGTGACCGACTGTAGGGGGCGGTGCTCATCTCCGTTTCTAAGCCGAAGAGCCAGCTTTTGTCCTGAGGACAAGCTTCCATGGTCATGACTATATGCCGAGGCGCATGGAACGCCATTACCTTCCCACCAAAGTGGTACCTATTTATCTACTCGCATTTTTATGTGCTTTAAAACTGCTAGGTTGGCTGGAGCTGGGACAAGCGATGGGAGCTCACTCCGTCACATGATCTTGAACTGCCAACCTTCTGGTCAACAAGCTCACAGCACAACCGACTGCGCCAACACATGTAAGATGATAGTCAACCATAATTAATGGTCCCCTTCAATGCGCAGCAGTAGTGAAATGTTTCTTTTTTCAAAAAAAAAATTCTTTTTTTTATTTTCCAACTCTTCCCCCATTTTCAAACAAGCTATAAAAGTCTTTACATCATCTTCTAGTAATTTCTTCCATTTTCATACATATAAATCAAAAAGCTTTTACCAACTTCGTTTTCTATATAATTCATGTTAGTGTGAGGTAATTATATCTCTCAGACATTCTTACTAACTTTATCTTTATATCTTACGTATTTTAAAACTAAAATTGATCATTTTAAAATTTCTGTATTTCTTTACTCATCTATTCCATGATTAGTTTTTCTAAAATTTCCATTTTCACTCAGGGATTCAATGAGCGGTTTCCAATTCTCTGTAAATATTTTTAATGACTTCTCTTTGATTAAGGTTGTTAATTTGTCCATTTCCACCATTTTTGTCCACCATTCTTCTGTTTGTGGAATGTCTTGTACTTTCCAGGATTGCGCATATAACATCCTTGCTGCAGTTGTCATATTCAAAAATAAAGTTTCTTTATCTTTTAGTGACTGGTCTTCGGTTATACCTAGTGGCATTGCTTCTGGCTTCATTTAAAAATTTACTTTTTTGAATCTGCTGATGTATTTTTGCCCAATATTTTTTAGCTTTTACACATGTCCACCACATATGATAGAATGAACTTCCTTTTTTCTTACGTTTCCAACATTTATTTGACACATTTTAAAACATTTTTGAAATTTTTGCCGGCGTTATATACCACCTATACTTCATCTTCTAACAATTTTCTTTAAGATTAACACTTAATGTAAACTTTAGTCTCTTAGTCCATAGGCATTCCCACTGTTCCATTGAGATTTCGTGTCCTATATTTTTTGCCCATTGTATCATACAGTCTTTAACTTGCTCTTCTTCTGTCTCCAACAATAATTTGTACATTTTAGATATATGTTGGGTGTTTTCTCGCATAACACTGCAAGTTCATGCACAGTGAGCATAAGGTCTATTCTGCTGGATTCCTTGAGTCTGCCTTCTAGCCTATTGCTAATCTCCTGTTGAATATTGTCCAGTGTTTCTGTTTATATATTTGGTTGTTTGTTTGTTTTTAAAAAAAATTCAAACATAAAGTAACTTTCATCAGAAGGAACCAGTTATTGGGATTTACTGGTGTTTGGCAGCATTCCTAAAGCTTACACTTGAAGCCTCAGTTTTGCTGCCAAAGCTTTTGGAGTAGGGTGGGCTACTGATGAAAACAAACAGTTTAACAGAAGGGTCCTGCCTGGCTGGGGTGTTTTTTTGTTTTTTGTTTGGTTCCCATATATGAAGATAGAAGATCAGCAGCTCATCTTGCATGGAGAGATATAGGTAGCAGGAATTGTGAGAACAGAACTCTCTCTCTTTCTGTGAGAGAAAGAGAGTGAGAGTGTGAGAGAGAGGTGAGGCAGAGGGCCAAAGGGTTGTGTGTGTGTGTTGAGGTTTCAGAGAAGTTGGAAGTTAGCATATTGGGAGAACCATAAGATTTTTAAGGAGACAGGTGGAGCCTTGTGTGTATAAACAACGTTTCCTGTGTCCTTGGTCTCCATAGCCAACAGAAAACATGAGTTAATGTCTTTGCCAGTGTTACTTCTATTGACACTCTTACACATTGGTTAGAATCATAAAACGGATCTTTCGTAAATCTGATAGGGACTTAAAATATAAGGGAGGAGCAATCTCCTACCCCTTCTCACAAATTGATACTAGGGCAGTGGTTCTCAAACATTTTAATACAGGGACCCACATTTTAGAATGAGCATCTGTCCTAGACCCACCAGAAGTGATGTCATGGCCAGAAGTGCCATCATTGTGACACCAGAGCCTGCTGCTTTCCTGAGAATGTAGCAATAAGTTGGGTTATTTCTCAGCCATTTTCCAAAAGCAAAGTGAATGAGAAAGAAAAAAACCAATTTACAACCTTGACGCAGGCAAAATGGCCACACGCCTCCCCACTTTCCAGCATCCCATCTTCCCATATTTTCAATATGGCTGTCCTAGGTGCTTTGCAACCCACCTGAAATTGGCTCACGACTGATTGCTGGGTCCTGACCCACAGTTTGGGAACCACTGTACTAGGGTTTCTTGCATTCTGTTCCTCATACCTGATACCACTAGATCTATTTACAGTATTTACAGAATGCTTTCTATGCCTAAGCACTGAACATACAAGAAGAGCCCCCGGACCCATATTGAACCAGATTAGGCTCAGCTAAAGCCTCTGAAGGTGACTGGAGCTGTGCCCAGAGGGCTTTCTCAGGCCTCATAATGCCTTATGAGGCATTAAAAATATCAGTTCCGGTTTTTGCTGAAAAATGGAAGCAACTTCTTTTGGCCGAAATGCCCGTTCTGAGGCCTGCCAAGGCTGCAGGAGGGCACGCGTAGCCTCGGCGGGCCTCAGAAAGCCCTTTGGACCCAAGCGAAGCATAGCATAGCTGTGGTCGGTTTCAGAGGGGTGCAAACTGCACAGTCCGAATTGGAGCTGCACAGCCCAGGGACGGAGGCTGCATCCGAGCTCCACCCCCGTCCCCATGCCGGCACAATTATACAGGCACAATTCTATATGTGTCTGAAACCATGCAGCTTTTAATAATACCAACCTAATGATAAAAGCTGTATTTGAATTCCAAGGATTCAAAGAGTTCGAACATGAGCACACACACACACACACACCTCTTATTCAGTGGTGTCATCTACAAACAAGGAATGGGAACGCTGGGCGGGACTTGGGCGGGACTTCTGCGTGATTGGCAGCCCACCCATTTCGTTCCGCAGCTGCCCTGGCCTGGGGGGGGCTGTTCCCAGTTTGCGCGCCCCACCGCTGCTCGCCCAGGCTCCGGCGCGCCCCCACCCATCTCCCCCAGCGAGCAGGCACCCCCCCCGAGGCCAGGGCAGCCATGGAACGGGACGGGCGGGCAGCCAATCATGTGGAAGTCCCGTGTAAGTCTCGCCCAGCGTTCCCGTTCCTTATTTGTAGATGACACCACTGCTCTTATTGCCTGGGGCAAATTCAGCCAATAGTGGCTATATCTCAGTAACCTGCCAGTCAATAACATTTTACAGTTGGCCTGAATTTTCCCATATGTGGGGGGTGAACCTGCATGATGCATTTTTGTTCCATGAGTTTACTATATGTAGCAATACCTTAGCAAAATTGCAAATTCTTTTAGTTTGGAAGTCTTCTGTAAAGAAATAAAACACAGTGGGGAGTAAGATATGAGTGTTTCTGTGGTGCAGCAATGATTTCACGGGGTGCAATTTTGCAGTCTCAGGCTGCTACCTGCCACCATAAACAAATGCTTTTGTTTCATGCCCTCCCCCTCAGAGCCATATAGCATCGTTACACTGGATTCGGATGCGAATGCCTTGGAAACGTCCCACTTGACCAGTTGTATAATGCAAGTTAATATTAATATTAACTTGTTTTTATTGTCTGTTTTTCCATGTAATTAAGCAATAATGATCAAAGCTCAATGGTGGGGTATTTTTTTCCTGGGGATTAATGATGGCTTTGAGAATTGATGGTCTGAAGGGAAACCAAGGGCCATTAACTACCAACAGCCATTAATATCCCAGAAACAAAATATTTGGCCCGAGTCATTATTCCAGCTATACCATGATTATTTAATGGTGTTTTCTCCCTTTATATATTGGAAAACTAATTGATATTCAGGCAGCGTCTTGTGGGGACCCTTACAGCATGCAAAATGCAACTGGAAAGGAAGCACCTGGAATGTGACATGAGCTTTGTGTCTGGGTGCCGTGGCTGTGGCTGTGTGTGTTAACTATGTACAAGAGGGGGACAGTAGAAATAATGGTAATTGGCTGCATAGATACAGCTCCGCGCTCGTACCAATGCTTCACTCACTGTGGCTGTTTGCTAAATGCTGGATAAGAGCAAATTTAGATTTTTATGTCACTGTACAATGGCAGAGTTTTGTTTTCCTTCTCAGATGGTCCCCTTTCTCAGCGTCACCATATAAAGTCTGGTCAGTAAACACTCATCATTTTCACTGGCTCTGTTTAGCCAAGTGAAATATCACAAGAATAAAGGTGTCAAGGCTTGTAAGTCTTCTGTAAGTCTTCCATACTGTTGCTGTTTAGTTCTTACTATTTCCAGGATTTAAAAACAGTGCTTTTGTTCCAGTTATTCAACAGGATAAAAGTATTGCCAGTTGTACAGTGGACTAAAGAAGTAATTCAGGGCGCAATCCAACCCAGCGCAAGAATGGCAAGGCCGGCCAGCCAGTGCCATATCTGACGCTGGGTTGGGGAGGCTGGAGCCTCCCTGCGGCAAGGGAACATTTGTTCCCTTACCATAGGGGAGGCTCCAGCCTCCTCTATGCACTCCTCAGATCTGCGCCTGCTAAAGAGCAAGCGCAGATCAGAGGAGACTGCGTGGCCCAAATCGGGGCCATGCGGCCTCTGTAATGGGCCTAGGATTTAGCCTTATGGCCAAATCCAAGGCCCACCCATGTCCCACCCTCGTCTCACCCTCCTCCCACCAATCCCTGGGGCGCGCTGTCATGGCACCTCCCTTGCGCCGGCTGCCTTCAGCCGATGCAAGGGAGGCCCTGTGCGGGAGCTACAGGGCCAGTGCTGCCAGCAGCGCCGGCCCTGTGGCCTTAGCGCTGATGTGGGGCACCCAATTGTCGCCCCTGCATCAGCGCTAATCATGCTGCGCCCGCTCAACCCTGTAGTTCTGGTGCTGCGTGGAAGGTAGGATTGAGCTGCCCCAGGCTTCACTTTTGAAAACGACAGCAGATATATATTTTTTAATTTCCAAATGTATTCCTCATCAATGAGCTGTGTGCATTGCATTGCCAATCTGTATTGCCCATTTCCACTTCACACCATGGAAGTTGCATCGGCTGTGGAAGCAGATTCTGGTGGAACTTGTACTGGCATAATACAGCACTATGTAACCAGCGAGTTGCATATGCCTTGAGATCTTAGTTGGAAATCCTGTTAGCAGGGCTGCCCTTAAGCCGATGTGGCCAATGTCACCCAATTGGGCCCTGCGCTTTGGGGGCCCCCATGCCAGTGAGTGGATTGCTGGCTGCCACACTTGGAATCTTTGTTGGGCTGCAAGTCAGTGGGTTGAGTGGAGCAGATTCGTGTTGGGCCCACCTACCCGCCCCACCCTCCAAATGGCCCAAAATGAGCCTCTCAGAAGCTATTGGTAGTGACATAATCGTATGCAGCACCGTAAGTGCTCTTCTTGCCACCACTGGTGAGTGGGGGGGTCCATGGAGAGGGTGGAGGTCCTCATAGCATTGGGTCTTGCTGCTTGGGGCCAGCCCTGCATGTTAGGTAACTTTCTGTTACAGCTGAAGCAGATCTAGACAGACTTTTAGCAGCCAACCTAATCGGGGAATTTCAGGAATAGTTTGCCACAAGGTCAAAGTGTTATATGGTAATATTGCAAAACTACTGTAGGTTAGTCACTGGCTGAGGTTAGAATGAATGTATCTGTCCAAGACAAAGGAAACAAGATGGGAGCAAAGGCAGTAAGAGGCGTGAACCAGAAAAGACCAGATTAATCAAGCACACGCATAGGTCTGAGCTGGACATCCTTACCAGAACACCAATGTGCTGTCCAAAGGTAGCATTATGTTGGAGCTTGAAGATAAAAATATTTTTGCTCACATTCTATAACTGGGAGTGGCTGACATCAGAGGTGCAAATATACAGACCAAAGGGTTTTTCTATTTAACTGGTACAGATCCAAGTAGCCCCATTGGGCGGGCTGGGACTTTACATGGGGTAAGGGGACAAATGTCCTCTTATCCTGAGTAGACCTCCAGCCTGTTTCTAACCAGTGCCAGTTACATCCCTTCCCCATTTTCCACCCAAGGCCAGGACCAGGGAGTGCCACCCCCTTTGCAGCGACTGCCAAGCCTCCCCACTCACTTAGAGCTCCTGAGCCCTCTTGACATCCTGTCGCACTCCGAAAGCCTTCTAAGGTTTCCGAAAGCCTTAAAACAATACCTTTCATTTTCTGATGAAAACTGGAAGTATGTTTAGCAGGCTTCTGATGCCTTCAGAAAGCTTTCGGACGTAGCACTCAGGTGGTGGGAGAGGCAGAGGCGAATGCCTGGGGGCAGTTGCCCCCCCCCACAATGGTAGAAATGCCACAGACCAATGCTGAATAAATATGGTTTTGGCCTGCAGCACTGGTTAGGATTGAACTGTGTGGTACTTTGATAGAAAGGAACATTTATTTACATGAGCATGCATAACTGCATAGAAGTGGTAATTCTGCTTACCAGCGGTGGCATGACCCAGAATGCTGCTAGATGCTTCCTCAGGTCTGCCACCTCTGCACAGTTTTTTTTTTAAACAGCCACTAACTGTACTACTTGTGTAGCTTTTTCAGTTGCAGAAGTGCATGGTTTCTGCATTCAAATAAAAGAGACCAGGCAAATGATGGAGCTCCTTCATTGATGTAGTCCCTGTAAATCAGACTGGAAGCCCTGCACTTCTATGTTTGAAGACATCACACCTGAAGCAAGGCAAAGGCTTTTAGTGGGTGGAAAGTGGATCAGTGTGGGTTGCATCTGCAACAGACTGGGGGGAAGTGGTGGCGACTGCCGATTCAAAGTAAAGCGCACCCTGGAACCACGGCCCTCTTGTCCCCCTGCATACTGCTGCTGATGCAGCCCACCTCACCATGCATAATGGATTGGCCGGCTGTACTTCTTACTATCAAGACATGGAAAAACCCTTCTGTAATCAGAAATGCTCATGTACTACTGGTAGTAACTGTTGCTATAGCCAATAGTATTTACCAAATGAAATACAGTATTTACGGCAGGGTTATTCTAGTGGTAGTTTTAACTCTTGTAACTCTCAAGTGGTTATAGCCACCAATTTTTATTTTTATTTTTAAAAGAGAGGGATGGTGGAGTAAATGCACTTACTATGGCCTCTGATATCTTTCTTATACCATCTTCAGGACTCTGAAAAATATACTGCATATCCTATCTCCAGTCTCCAGTCTTCCTATCTTGTTCCTCGATAGGGTTAAATTCCTCTAGTAAGTGCATTCGTTTTGTCCTTGGATCAGTGACAGGGGATGAGCAGGTCTTTACACTTGTTAGGGCTGAGTAAAACTGGTAGTTGTCCTTTTTCACTTTGGCAGAAATTGTAGAAGGTTAATCAGCAAGCCTTGGCCAGATTCCTTTCCTTCTGGGCTCTAAAAGATTTTCACTTGACTTTTTAAACCCCCAGTCTTTATGCATTTTAAATGCAATTAATTAGGTTGCCCTGTCACTCCTAGGCATGGCTGCGAAGAGCCAAAGCAACTTAGCATATATTTAGTCACCAATGCTGTCTACAGTAACTGCTCCAGAGAACATTGTGTCATTGCAATACTAATCTTCATTTTGCCTCTCAGAAACGATTGCCATCTCTCAGTTCACACTTAATGCCTGCCTGTCAAATATTATTCCCTCTCCTTTCTACATCAGTGCCTCGCATACTTTTTTTGCTGCTAACAGGTCTTCCAATTAGATGAAATGCAGAACACTTACCCTGAGGTCCTCTCTCCTGTGCACTGGTGGCCATTTACAATGTTGGGGAGTCCAGAATAGGTACGGATGATCCTAGCATTTTTGCTTTCTGAAGGAACAGATATTAATACAGGTAGATTATCCCTTATCTGGACATCCGGACTATATTAAAATCCAGACATTTTTGGCCAAAAACCCCCCACATCCCTCTTTGTAGTGTAAATACTAAAAGGCTTCTGTTCATTCCCAGGTAAAGAACATGTACAGGCTGTCAGTTCTATTCTCTGCTCTGCAGTGTGTACCAGTACAGATATTGTTGAAAAATGTCAATGAGGCCAACAGAAACCCAAATGGGTAACTGTGAAGAGAGCAAGAGGAAGCACTTCTCAGTATATTTATGCAAGCATTCCAAAATCCAGACAATTCCATCCCAAGCAGTCCAGATAAGGGATAGTCAACCTATAACACTCATGGTCCAGTCCGATGGGCCAGCTGCATTGCTGAAACTTGTGATTCGGCAGGGCAATACACTTTGAGGTGGTTGCAAAACACGATGCACCATAGAGTGCAGCCTGGTTGTGGCAAACAGTGAGCAATGGCAGCAGCCTGAGAGCCCCAGTGCTGGCAAGTTGAGGTGGGGGTGGGCGGGCAGAAGGGGCAGGGACTGGGGTTGGGAGATTCTACTTCAACAGCCAAGATGGTTTGGACTGTCAAGAGTGACATAACCCATTTGGATGGCCAGCCAACTGCCCACAATTGTTATTGTACCCCCCCCACTTCCTCCTCTTGTGGTATGGTGCTGTTGGATGCTGTCTCTGAAAGGACTTCTGCTCAAGCCAGTTATTAGGCATGGATGTTTGGAGCAGAAGTAACATAAGATGGATTAAGTTCCTACATGTCCAGTGAGGTGCTTAACTATTTGGGCTTCCCTGCAAATAAAGAAGGCTATAAACCACCCTTTGAGGAACCTTTTATAGTCTGATATTGCAATGGTAGTATTTGTGCGATATGTTCTCTAGTGGCGTCCTCTTGAGGACCTTTAACTAGGTGGCATGCAGGCAAGAGATCTGTCACAATTATACAGGTGTGCCCTGGTATCCCGTGATTCAGTATCCACAGTTTTAGTTATCCACGGATACCATGGATATTGGGACGCCTGTTAAAAAGATTATTATTATTATTATTTATTGAATTTTTACCCCGCCTTTCCGCCCGAAGGCACTCAAGGCGGCATTACAAAAAACAGGTTAAAACAAATAAAAACCAACAGAATTAAAAACAGTAATTAAAAACAATATAAAAATACAATATAAAAAATACGATAATCATCCCATGGACATAAAAAGTATAGAAATCTAAAAAGAATACAAAGACCAGCCAGCCTGTCAGCAACTAAAAGCCTGCTGAAATAAAAAGGTCTTCAGCCCCCGCCGAAATACCGCCAAAGAGGGAGCAGTTCTTAGCTCTAAGGGGAGGGTATTCCAAAGTTGGGGTGCCACCACCGAGAAGGCCCTATATCTGGCCGCCACCCCCTCACCTCTCCTAGTGGCGGCACAGTCAAAAGGGCCCCTCCAGATGACCTCAGAGTACGGGTAGGATTATATGGGAGGAGGCGGTCCCTCAAATACCCTGGGCCCGAGCCGTAAAGGGCTTTAAAGGTCAAAACCAGCACTTTGAATCTGGCCCGGAACAGAACCGGCAGCCAGTGTAGTCGCTGAAGCAGTGGCTCGACAGAGTCAAACCGACGTGCCCCAGCAACCACCCGAGCCGCCGCATTCTGTACTAGTTGTAGTTTCCGGACCGTCTTCAAAGGCAGCCCCACGTAGAGCGCATTGCAATAGTCTAATCTAGATGTCACTAGGGCATGGGTCACTGTGGCCAGGTCCGCACAGCTCAGGTACGGCCGCAGCTGGCGGATCAGCCGAAGCTGAGCAAAGGCTCCCCTGGCCACCGCCAACACCTGAGATTCCAGGTGCAGCTGTGAGTCCAGGAGAACCCCCCAAGCTGCGGACCTGCTCCTTCAGAGGGAGTGCAACCCCGTTCAGAGCAGGGCGATAGTCCAAGATGGGGGAACATTAAACAAATCTCTTTTTTTACCTTGTTGCAGCAAAACCACTGATGTTTCCCTATCTTTAAAAAGATAGTATCCACCATTTCAGGTATCCACAGTGTGGTCTGGAATGGAACCCCAGCGGATACTGGGGCATGCCTGTACCGTCCAAACTGTCAAGCAAACAGACAGAAGTACTGCAAAGAACCAGAGGGCATAAAATTACACCCCCTTTGCTTTTGCTTAAAAGGTACCTGAAAGGAAACACTAAAAATTGCTCCATCTTTTTATGACCAATTTACACAGAAGTCACAAGCACGGCCAAACGAGATTCATCTAAAAATAACTAAAAGGAGTAAAACTAAAAGTTTTAGTGACTATTTTACCACTGCCCCAGTGGTTCAGCCATATGATGTTATTTCATGTCACAGAATCCCCTCAGGCAAAGTTTCAAGATAATGGAACTGACGTCAGGAAAGAGGTTACATTTATCGAGCAGCAGGGCCACTCTGTGAGCAGCCTCGCGGCTGTGTTTTAGAACACCCCTCTTCATCTCCAGCAGAAAGCTCTGAAAAACAGTCTTTGAGGCAAAGGCCAACTGCTGACTGTTGAGCTCAGAGGTGGACAAACTGCAGCCCATAGGCGGGATCTGGCCCATGAAAAGCTCCAATCAGGTCCTCTGGCTTGTAGCAAATCATGTCTAATCTGGCCCTCCAATTTGCAATAGTTTTTGTCCCATCAGCCTCAACATCCACAGTGATGGCACTTTTGTGTGTGCAGGTTTGACTGCAGGAAAGTAGTATTCGTCTCTCTATTAGCTTGGTCTACACTATCGTGGGGCCCTTGCAAGGCTTTTGTTTTAGGGCTAAACCTGAAGCTGACTCTGAAACTGAGGCACAGCTCTTGCCCTTATTGCTATATTACTTAGCTTTACATTTGCTTAAATTTCATTTCTCTCTCTCTCTCTCTCTCTCTCTCTCTCTCTCTCTCTCTCTCTCTCTCTCTGTGTGTGTGTGTGTGTGTGTGTGTGTGTTGAATTTTTAATGCTTTGACATTTGGATTACCTGGAGTAACACTCCAGAATGGAGAGCTTACCTTATATAACAACAGAAGCTGCTGCTATAATTAAGGTTACCAGATACAACCTGGGACAGAGTGCCTATACCTATGAGTGCAGCTCATCATGGAGTGAGGCTCATCATGGAAGGGTTTCCAAAGCTGCACCTCCCCAAATTCCCTCTTCTATACAATGGTTCAAGGTATAGGCTAGTGATGGCAAACCCTTAACATGCATGTCGAAGGTAACACTCCACAACATTTGGGGTGACGCACCAGTGCTCACCAACAAAAACTGAGTTTGTTTTATTCATTTTTTTGTAATTATTTGCTCTTTGTAATTATTTGCAAATTATTTCTTTGTATAGTACAAAGAGGCAGATCTAAGGGAGGGCAAAGCTCTAAGTTTTGCAAGAAGCCTTACCTTGCAGTGGAAATTACTCCTCTCCTGCACTGTTTTAGCCAATCCTCACAGGGAAAAGCAACATCTTGGCATTGCTTACTGGCTACAGCAGCAAGGGCATTTACATGACAGGGTAAGGCTTCTTGCAACACTTATATTAAAGCTTTGCCCTTCCTGTAGATCCGCCTATGATAGTACATAGCACCCCACATGATTGGACTGTATTTTTATTTAAATAAATGAATCTAAATAAAAGAATTGTTTCTCTTTTCTTTGGGAGGAGAGGGGTTGACATGCCAACAAAAGTCCAGCATTGGACTTTTTGCTGACATGCATTGGACTTTTTGCTGACATGCCAGCAAAAGTCCAAAGTGTTGACATGCCGAGCCCAAAAGGTTCACCATCACTGGTATAGGCACTCTGTCCCAGTTTGCATCTGGTAACCCTAGCTATTTTATTGGCTACTACCACAGTTTCCAGCCTTTGTCCGGGGTGATACAGCAGCTATGGGAGGCCAAAACCAGAGTATAGGAGCCTCAATCCTGCTCGCTTCACGTGAATTTCGTATTCTGTGATGTGCCCAACTTTCTAAGTGCAACATTTAATTTGTATTCTTGTTACAATAAAGCGGTCTTCCCAAATGGGCCCAATTTGTAGCTGATGTAAGTTGGCATTTTCCCCTTGAGAAAACAGCAAGTCTGTGCAAGTTAATGTCATTTGAAAATATGACCCAGTACTTGTAAGAATAATAGGCAACTTTGTTAGGAAGTTATGAAGAACTTGAGTGAATATTCAACCAACTTGTGCTTTCTATGTTTAGATTCAAACTATGTCAGTCTTGGTTTCTCAAAAGAGTAGAGAGCCAAAATCCTTATTTGATCATGTCAATGTATTGTTAGTGAGCTGTCCATAAAGGATCCTATATGTTGTTGTCTGAAGGGGAAAAATCTTGGCCGGGTATGGGTGGGAGGAGCATTGATTAAATTCCTGAGCCTTTTTTTGGTGCGGTCTTCCTTCTACATTGAGAGTTGCTTCAGAGATTCTTAGAGGCCACAAATGGCAGGCAGGCATTGTTAGATACTGTCATCTGATGGTACCAATCACTGATAGCAGCTGTGGGCCAAAAGGTGGAGGCTACTTTCAACTTTCCATTTCATTAAATGGTATAGCTGCAACTCAGGCAACATCATCTAGGCGAACAGAGAGAAACATCAAAATGTTATCAACTCAAATAGATTTTTTTTTATATCAAGAGAAGTACTGGTGAAAAAAAATCCCCTTGTCCACAACTTGTCTTTCCTTCTTTCTACTCTGATAATCTTCTTTATCTTGTTGGCTTTCTGAAGTATGGTACTTTTTCCTTTAAAAAGAAAAAAAAAACTTCTCTTGATAGCTGGATGTGTTGACATGAATCACTATCTGTGTGAATTTACTTAGATCTACTACTGTACAGAAGTTTTGATCTGCATTCCCATTCCCTGAACCTGAGACCTTAAGGGCATCTTTCTATTTTTCTTTAACATACCAAAACCTCCACTTCTTGATCAGCGTTAGCATGTATTTATTTATTTGTACATATGATCACTTTTTGCAAGTACTGTGCTTAAGATGATGCATAAGGGAGAAAGCAATTAAAATGACAGAAAAAATAGCTACACATTATATTCTCCCATCTGGTAGATGACCATGGATGGACGGCTGGATGGCCATATCATCTGGGATTATATGGATGATATGGGGATGGGGTGAGCAATTCTCTACAGAGATACTAGACCCCATGGCAAGTGTGTGTGTCTAGACTGGGCAATGAGTCGTCTTGGGAAATAAAATGCCTGTTTAAACTGACCCTGTGGGGGAGCACAACTCATTTGAAAGAAACCTTTATGTTTTCTTGTTTTCATACAAAAGAATATATAAGATTGAGGTAGCTTTTGGAAACCTGTACTTGGTCTTCTTGCGTCATGCACCAGAATTTTTCAATACATGGGCAGCCCAGTCCTAAGGTTCCCGGCACCCACGGCACCGAAATGGCGACCGCGGAATCCTACGGGAGCTGGGATACTGCAAGAAGTCTCCTCGGCACAAGGGAGCATTTACTGCATTACTCCAGGTAGACGGCAGCTGGCAGCCATAGGTCTTCCTGACTCTGCGCCCACTATTGAGCGGGCGTAGGGTACAGGAGGCCTGTGTCAGGCTGCCCGGTCTAGGAGGAAGCACAGGATATGGTGGCAGCTGCCACCTTTTCTGTCCTCTTCCCAGGCCTGAGCCTGCCCTTCCTCTGTCCAGTTTTGTCCCTCCTCATCTCCTCCTGCCCTGAAAAGCCACACCCCTAAGCTGCGGTGCTACTTACCGCCATCAGCTCCATGCTGTCAGCCAAGCTGTGTTGGGCCCAGCAGCTGCGCTCCCTGCTCTTTGGGAGCTGCAAGTATGCTTTATAGTACATTCATGAAATCCAAAGTCGGTGGTGTGTGTACTGCTGGTGCTACAGGGCTCAGGATTAGTCCCCAACTCATTCACAGGTTAAGTTCCAGGGGTCTGTGCTTAGGTTGAAATGTACCTATGGCAAATTATTCAGTTTTGCTAGTTCAGCGCTATCGTCTGTGCAAAAGCACCACCAAAAGACCTACTGAACCTATGGGAAACCACCAACACAACCGTTGTCACTTGGATGTCCATAACTCAGGGAACCAATGTAAAATCAAAGTAATCTGAGAACATTGAAACAATCATGTAATTTGGCATACTTGACCAACTCTAGCATTTATTTAGAGCCTTCATATTAGGAATAGGGTGGGTAAACATCTAAAAAATAAAAATAAAAGCCTATATAAAGATTTATTCAGGCAGCATCAGTGCACTTTCAACTTTTCCATAGAAGCTTCAGCCATGAATTAGCTGAATGTGGAACAATAATTCTACTAATAATTCATTCCCTCTTGAGCCTGTTATGCTCTGCCAGTTTCCTCTGAAGTTCTATTAACTGTATACCAGATAAATATTTTGCTTGTGTTTGCTTGGTTTGGCACCTGTCATAGCAAGAGAGGTTATAGTAGTGCCATGCATTAAAGCAAGGGAGAAATGGAGAGGCACTTGAATTCCCGTTTAAATCAAAAGAACCAAGTTACTTGAATATGAGTTGTGTGTTGATTTTGATTCTGCTATTGGAAGGACTCTGGTTGTCTAGAGGATTCTGCCTGCAGTGGAACTAATAGCAGCAGCTATTAGCTATTGCACTGCAGCAATTGCACAACCATGAAACATCCCTGAACACTCACAAAAGGTCTGTAGTTTCGAAGATGACTGCTCCTAGCTTTCCATGACCCACCTGACATCCAATTGTGACCCACCAAGTGGGTCCCAACCCACAGTTTGAGAAACACTGTGTTAGACAATCTTTAACATGTTAGATGTTACAGACAAGCTTGCTTCTTGTCTGGAAATGCAAAGCGTGAGCCAGCTGTTGCAACCCACGACAGATTTTATTGTTTTTGATGATATAGTAGGATGCAAATGCACATAGGGTTGGCTTTCATTTCAATTTAATTGTTTAACGGTGTAAAGGAAAGTCAAATTACTCTCCTATGTACACCTTACTCCCACTGGAATGTTTAGGATTAATCCAAAGGATTGCTAATGTTCCTTTTGGAACTCTGATTAAAAAAGGTACACTGTATGATTGTGTTATTTGGGGGATATTCTTCTATATCTATGTTCATTGTTTTCTGGAATCAATCTATCAATCAATGTATCTTTAGCGCCTCAGATAAGCACTGAGGTTGAACAGATGAGGGAGAAGTGTCAATGGACTAGGACAGCAATTCTTGAAATTTTCGGTCTCTGGAGCGGTTTGCACTCCTAAGTGGAGTCTCAGAGAGTTCTGCCATCGCATTTGCGGAGTCTTGGGGATCCTCAGAGTGTCAGTGCATGTGTGCAGTGGTGCAGTGCTGAGCAGACAGTGGCATCTTATGGTGTGCTTATGGAGCCCCTGAAGGGGTCTCAGGGAGCTCAAGGGCTCCTAGGAGCACTGAAAAATCCTGGACTTGGGGCACTATCCTAACCAACTTTCCAGCTCTGGGGTAAGGGCAATGCAGCCTCGAGGTAAGGGAACAAGCATTTCCTTCTGTTAAGGAGGCCTCTGTGACTGCTTCCCAACTGTAGGATACAGCACATGCCCCATTGGCACCGCTATGTCAGTGCTTGAAAGTTGTTTAGGATTGAGCCCTAGGATATACTATAAATGGCTATAACGGAGGTGCAATCTTTTGCCTGTTAACTGTGACACAAATCCTACTCTGTTTATATGGTGACTCCCAGATAGGAGGAGATAGGATTGCAGCCTGCATTACAGATTCCTCTCAAGCATTTTTGTTTTGTTTGTCTGGGCTGTTAAGTGTTGGGCAGCATGGCTCATTAGTCTTCAGTGTTTTCTTTATTCTGTTTATATATCCATATATATGAACATTATGTATAGTGTACAGTGTTTACAGAATGTCTTGAAGGCTCTCATCCTTTTTCCAATTTACCGTGTGTTCTGCTCAAATACCACGTTGATGTACCTGGATGAAAACGGGAAAACAATAATACTAGGAATACAAATTGATAGCAAGCTTTTGATTTAAGTGGCACCACATCTCATTTGATGAGGGAGGTGACATCCATGCCAGCAATGAAGACAGCATCTAGAATTGCAGCGCAATGAATTATAATGTAAATAAATTAGTAGCATCTATGAGGAAGTCATCTATAATTAGACCAATGTAGCAGGGCTTGAAAAGATGAAATTGTACCACTTCCTCACAATGAAGGCTCTTATCTGCACAATGTCTATAAAATGTCTTTGTTTGACAGCTCAATCCTAATCATGTTTATTCAGAAGTTTCACAGTTCAATGAGACTAATTCCCAGGGTAAGTGCGCAGGGGATATAGCCCCGATGGAGCATATGCTGCAAGCTATGGTGGAGGGGAGACCGGACGACCTAGGAAAAGTGGCCTCCTTTTAGGCCACCTGGCCTCTAGTGAGCGCGCAATCCTATACCCTTGTTGCAGCAGCACTACGCTCTTGTGCCGGTCCAGCGCTGTCACAAACGTGCCATCAAGTGCATCTGTGCCGGCACGTCGGGTCACACGGGCACTGCTGCGCCCATCAGCAGCACCGGTCGAGCATTGGCGGCACTCGATCGGCGCAGGACCTCGCCGGGGGTGTTGCAGAGGCGTGCTGGGGGCGTAAATGGGTGGCGCAGTGGGCTGTGACGGGGCAGTAATGTACGACAGATGTACTGTCACATCCTAAACCTCTAGGATGGTTTAGGATCTAGCCAGGGCGATCTAGCCAGGGCGGCCCTGATTCAGGCTGCTGCTGTGCATGTTGACCCGCACCTGCAAAACAGCAGGTGCAGATCTGAACAGCCCCATAGGGCTGGCTGGGGCTTACCCGGGTGCAAGGGGAAAATTGGCCTGTGCTCCGATTGCCCTGTGCTGAGTTGCTACTGCCTCCTGCTGGGCTTAGGATATGGCCCTGCTATGTCAGCCTTACTTAGGATTGCACTGTGAGTCTCCTTGGACCCAGACTAGTTATTTAGCTGGCATATAATAAGTCTGAAGAGAGTCTGGGTGGTGCGTCCATCTGGGTAAAGGGGGATCAAATCTCAGTGGATGCCACTGCTGCCAAGATCCGCCCTGGCCCAGTCTCCACCCCCAAGCCACTCACAATTCTTTCTTGAACCACCCCCACTGCTGCCAGACCTACCTACTCTGGTGTGGGTTTGGCAGTCCATTGATGCTGGCAGGGGGCTTCCCTGCTCCCACACTGTTGTTAGAGAGCAGGCCATTGTCGGAGCAACTTACATTATGATGGCCAAGGCCGTATGCTGATGGGTAGCAAGATCTGTCAGCGTAAACCCACTACAGGATTGGCCGTTAATCTTTTTTAATAGAAATGAACAGGAAAATAACTTCATGTGCAGGTGGATCTTTCTGGTAAGTTTTCCAAAGAGCTGCATTCCCTCAGGAACAACATATCTGAAAGTACGAAGTGCAGCCTTAATTGTACCAGTAATAGAGACCATCTAATATCCAGAGAAAACATTACAGCTTGCTGCTGTTCCTCTGCCCCCCCCCACTCCAGTGTCTCAAGAGCAATGCACAAGAAAACTTAGAGTCTTGCTACACGAATTAATAGACATAAATTAGTGCCTGTATGTGAAACCAGGTATATGTTATTCGGAGATTCTGTATAGGTAAGAAGAGAGGCCAAAAGGAAGTCTGCTGGGCTCACCTGGTTCCAGCTCTCTCTCAAGTGGTACATTAGTTTTTGCTGTGTAAAGTGTGGCGGTGCTGTGACTTTGTTTCCCTCTGAACAGTAGCCATAAAAGTCAAATTCACAGTGGATATAAAGTGACCATGAATCCCAATGAGCTGCGTATTATTATACCAGTCATGACATTGGACCGAGTCATTGGCCAAAGGTCTGCCCCTTGGAATAATTTACATCCTGATCCTAATCAGTGTTCTCAAATGGAAGCCTCATTGATTTCAGTGTGCATCGAATCACGGCCTTATAGCTGACTCCTAACTCACTTTCCAGTGCTGTGTCAACAGGGTATGCGCTGCATCCTGTGATGGGGAGGCAGTCTCGGAGGCCTCCTGTAGGTAAGGGAATGTTTCTTATTTTATGTCGGGGCTGCATTGCAGCTGCAGAGGCACTGGAATTTGGTTCAGATTTTTAAGCCTGAGTTTATGGTAGAAGCCCTACCCCCCTTTTGCCAGCATGTCTTCATTTCAATCTGCACAACTACATGCATATGCTGGCGGGATGCTGTGCCCGTTAGCTATGCAGCCGGCACAAGGCAGCATGTGTAGGACCCAAAACTGGGTGGTGACATTAGCATCACTGTGCCATGGGATTGCCCAGCCCAATTTCTGCATTTAAAGATGGGGATTTTGCCTTTGACATCAGCCAGTCCCCAAATGGTTCTCATGGTGTGCTAGAAAATCAATGAAGGAGTTCTACAGTGCTGTCATTTCAACTTGGAAGGAAACCAGTTCCCAGAGGGATGCAAGGTGTAGGATGGGTGGCCAAAAGTCAGCTTGTATTAGTGGCAAAGGGCATGTTTTATTCATGGAAATGAGAAATAAGAAGAAAAGTAAAAGTCAGGCTGTTGGATTATGATACAAAAATAATGTGGAAGACACTGACAAATTGGCTCCTTGACAAAATGTCACTTACTGTTTGAACACTGCATATTTTAAAATCTAATTCTGAGCAACTTATCAAGTTTTCCTCCTTTATTAATTTTTATGACTACAATGGACATGTCTCTATCTGGGGGGCAGAGTTATCGAGACTGATGCTGTGCAAAGTCCTTGCCTGTTTCCATGTGTCCCTTGGAGGACATTGCCAATCTCATGCTTCTCGCAGTAATAAAATACCAATATATGGTATTTAACTATAGAAGTCGAGAAGAAGAATTTCTACATGACTGCTTTGGATGAAAGTGAGGATTATCCAGAGTTATAAATCAGCCCTATTTTAGTGGTTCAGCAGATTAAAAAACAACAACTCTGCTTTGTCTGATAAGCAGTACTTGGGTCTAAAATGCCAGCAGAGGGCATATTATGCCCAGTTTAATCTATGATCTGCCACTCTCTTGCTAGTTACCACCCAATGTTTCAACCCTCTTTTTGGTACCTGTCCTGGTACTACACACAGCTTCAGTTTTTGCCTTCTAAGGATATCAACATGTTTTGTATGTTTTGTGGAGTCATCGTTCTTGAGGGTTGTCCCTCCGCTGTAGTCAATCAATCAGAAGTTTAATCATGGAATGGGATATGGAGTGTATTTTGTATCTACTGTGCATGCATATAAATGCGTATATGCACATTGCATTAAGGCACCATGTAATGTGCAACCTACGGTTTCATAGCCAGACAGTTGCTGATATTTGTTGATAATCTATTATAGGTCAACTTGGTTTTTCTAGTATACCATTGAAAGGCAGCAAACTCTTTTGTATCTTGTTCACAGTAAGAATGATGTAGTAGGTGCCAACAAGTTGTTTATTTTACTATTCTGTTACAGCTTTTTTGCTTTTTCTCTCTTTTCATTCCTCCATCTTCTCTCCCTTTTCCCAAGAGTCCTCCAGGGAAAATCTTGGATAAAATGAGTGTTGCTTGTGTCAAGTAGAAAAAGTAGTGAAAATGACTGTTGTTTGATCCTTTGCAGTATCTGCTTAGGGTCTGGGGGTTGGTGAGGAAGGAGATGGAGGAGGAAAGCCAACAGTACTTTGGTTCTTTTCACACTGGGGAGAAGGGGGAAGTGCCATCTGTTTATACAGGTGTGCCCCAGTATCCACTGATTTGGTATCTACGATTTCAGTCATCCATGTATACCATGGATAGTGGGATGCCTATTAAAAAGATAGGGGAACACTAAATAAATCTCTCTTTTTTACCTTATTGCTGCAAAACCACTGATGTTCCCCTATCTTTAAAAAGGCGTTCCCAGTATTCAGAGTGGGGTCTGGAACAGAAGCCCAGTGGATACCAGGGCATGCTGTACTACCCTGTGAGTGTCAGCCCTGAAGTCCCATTCAATAGGGCTGACTTCCAGGAAAGTATGTACAGGATTACAGCTCAAGTCGCTGTAAAAGTCACTGTAAAAGAGGTTTGCAATTTGCCTTGCAAACTACTACCTCTCTACTTGCATGGATCTTCTTGTGACCTGCATTAAATCTGTGCCTCTTTGCTCAGAATTCCCAAGGAGTGGCTGGTGGCTTTGCCCCATGTGAGTGGGTCAGCCCTGTGCATGCTGGCACAGAAAATATACAGCACATTAATCCTGCTGGAACTGGCAAGAGCAGAGAATTTACCACCCTCAGAAGTGCAAACCTCAGGGGAAAGCTTGCGCGCCCCTTTAAGCTTGCAAGTGCTGCTGGGATATATGCAGATCAGGAAGTCTGCTGAAGGATGATTGGCAGCACCAAAGGAGGGACTAGCACAGCTTTTGCCATGGAGAAAGCCCTGGAAAGCGTGTGGTCACAAATCCCAATGAGTGGAAACTCACAGATGTGACTCCATGAAGTAGCTGCATGTTTGGTTTAGGCCTTAGATTTTAAACAGATGCAAAACAGAATACATGAATATGATATAAAGTCCCCAGCAATACTGTGTATGGAGGTGGCAGCGACAGTGCCTGGAGAGGGCTCAGTGGTATGTTGGGATGTTAGATGTGTGCAGTGGTGTCATTCAAATGATTTAGGAACAGGAACTCACTTTTGATTGGCACTTGTCAGGAACCCAGAACCAGCCATGGAGCCTGTTAGGATCAGGAACGCCCATTCTGGTCCGTTCCCCCTGAATGACATAACTGGATGTGTGTCCTTTTTGAAATCTTAGAGGATATGCCGTATGCTGAAAAACTCTGTTTCCACCTTGACATATTAAATTCATGTAGTCTCGGCTCTCTACTGCCAGGTTCTATCCTTGCTTTCCAGGTCCTGTTATGATTCTGTCTTCTTTTGTTCCACACTGGCCTCAACAGACGAGCCAGGATGTTTCAATTAAAAAATGTAGCCACCTTCAGCCCAGCATACTTGGCATCATCAGTATGACAGGTAGCTAAATGATGGCTTTGTGACATCATCAGCATGCCAGGATTTTCAGAACTTTAACAATGTGCCCCCAACCATAAGTTCCCTTGAAGCCCTTTGAACAATATGGGAATTCAGTATTGCTGCTCTTCTCCTTCCTTCCTCCTACTGAATGATGACTCCTCACTTTCAGTATTAATCCCTCTTTGTTGTTGATGAATGGGAAGAAACCTTAAACTGAGAAGTATGCATCATGAGATACTGAATTATACTGTTGAAGAACGAGCAACAAGACATCCCAAATATGAGAGGTAAATGGAAAATTATTCCCTTTTCCTTGCAGTCTGTTATCTAACTTTATCTTGTACTTTTTGTTTTGTTTTTGTAATGTCCACAGGGTAGCATGCAGGATGTCTGCACAGTAGTTGTCTAATTATGTTAATATCAAGCTCACGGTGTTTCAATCTCTGCAAAACCGCTTCTCTTGAATAATTTGGAAGGAAACGAATGGCTAAAATAATTGATAATATATATTGCATGCACATCAGGGTAGAGATTGGAATATGCTTACAATGGTGCCTGTGTTCAGACACCTACTGATTGCTGGGTGGCTCATGTCCATTCTACTCAATGGAATTAAATTGTGTACTGTAACCCTCCCGGGACTCTACCACTTTAGCCTTGTGAAAGGGTAGATAATGTATTCAAATGCTTCTATAAGAAGTAAAGTAAAGCATTGCTTGTAAAAACAAGTAGCATATCAGAGAAAAGGTGATGCTATGACACTTTCCCCTGACATGCGGCATTTCTTCACTCAAGCAGTTTTTCATATGGGGAGCTTCAAAATGTTAATCATCTTGCAGTCTGAGATAATACACTTTCAGGAATGCCCAGCCACCTGATGTGGGTTGCATTAGCAGCATTTGCAAGGGGACTAAGGAAGTGTTGGACAGAGTTCCTTTCATTCCAAGTCTGTTAGTACCGACTCTGTCCAACTCACCGCCAATGCAAGGCACAATGATCTGCTTCCCACTTGCTTGAGCAAGAAGCATATCATGCCCCTCCTGAGTCCTTGTGCGCTGTAGTTTGCATATGCATTGTCCCTGTACATTAAACAGGAAGTCAGGTACTCCCAGGCATGGGAAACATAGTAAGGGTTTTGGATTTTTTGTACAGACATCCCCCGATATTCACTGGGGTTCTGTTCCAGTCCCCCTCCCCTCCCCCATGGACACCTGAAACTGGGATACTGGGGGCGGGAACATCAGTGGTTTTGCTGCAACAAGGTAAAAAAAAAGAGATTGGTTTCATGTTCTCTTATCTTTTAAATAGATGACCCAGTATTCATGGTATCCATGGATCACTGAAACTGTGGATACCGAATCAGTGAATACCGGGGCACAGCTGTAGTATAGTGGCAGTCAGTGGCTTAGCTAAGGCATCTGCTACCCAGGGCAAATAAGATTTTATACCCCCCCCCATGAAATCAAATTTAATTTATTAAGTAAACAAAAGGTTTTTGGGCTAATTGGACATAACTTTTGATAGAATATAGGTATTTCAACACAGTTTGTTTTATTGCATTCAGCATTAAATTACCTTTCCCATGATATATAATATGGAGGTATTATTTAATACACATCAAGGATTCCACAATTTTGGCCACTAGTGCCCCCCTAAAGCTTGTTGCCCGGTGCAATTGCTACCCCTTGCACCCCTTAGCTATGCCACTGGCAGCAATTAATTTCAGACTGCATCAGGTAGCATTCTAGGTTGCAGCACTTCTGCCATCATGTATAAATTAGCTTTCATTGCCAAGATTCATCCTGAAGTACAAAGGCTTGTGTTTGTCTTGACTACGTGTCAAAAAGCAGAGCTGGTACAATTATAAATTCAGACAGTGAGGTGTGCTCATTATATTAAGGGAGTCTTATGACTGCTGGAGTGGTTGGCAGGAATTTTATTCTTCTTGGGACAGAAGTGACATTCACTTGTTCAACGAAATAGGGAAATTCATCAGCTAAGTGACAGGGAGAAAATGTCTGGCTAAAATAGTTTATCATCTCCTCTAAGATCACTTAACTGGTTCAACTTGTATTTTACTCACAAAGACAATGTTCTGTATGGAATTTTCATCACTGTCTTACAAACCTTTGAGATCAGTGAGTTTTAGTACAGAGAGAATTTTAACATTAATGACACATAATAAATATGTGAACAATGCACTTGACATTTGTCCCACAGAGTTTAGGGGAAAAAAGCGTGAAAGACACAATACAAGTGTTTGACAGCCTGTGCGCACATGCATTGGGATGCTACGTATGTGGAAAAATGTGATGTTTGAGGTGGTGGTTCTCTGTGGAAGCTCAGCATGTTCTGTTCCACAAGGTTTATCTTTGCATCATATTGAAAGATGTTTTTTAATGTTATAAATCATGTTATCCATCTATAATTAATTTTGGCAGCAAATGATGCCAAGCATGAAAGGAAAGCCACAAATCAATTTCTGGAAGTTCTTCTGATGGCTGGCATGAAATATGTGAGCTTCCTGCTCATTATCTTGTGTTGCACTTCTCCTCCAGATTATCTGCATGAATTAGTGCTTAAAGAATGCATTTGCCCAAACTCCGTGAACACCAACTGCAGCAGAAAGGTACACTCACACTGACTTTTGATATACTTAAAAAGAGCCCTGCTGGATCAGGCCAAAGGCCTATCTAGTCCAGCTTCCTGGATCATAGTGACCCAACAGGTGCCCCAAGGACTACACAAGACAACAAGATGCTTGCATCCTGTTGCCACTCCCTTGCATCTGGCATTCTGTAGTAGCCTACTACTAACGTTAGGAGGTTGCACAACCCATCATAGCTTATAGCCCACGATGGACTTTTCCTCTAGAAATCCGTCCAATTCCCCTTTAAAGGCATTTAGGCCAGATGCCATCACCACCTCCTATGGCAAGGAGTTCCACAGATTAATTACCCACTGGGTAAAAAAGTATTTCCTTTTATTTGTTCTAACTCTCTCAACACTCAATTTTAGTGGATGTCTCCTGGTTCTGGTGTTGTGAGAGGGGAAAGGACATCCCTTTTATCGACTCTATCCCTCCCATGCATAATTTTGTATTTCTCAATGATGTCCCCCCTCAAGCGCCTTTTTTCTAGACTGAAGAGCCCCAAATGCTGTAGTCTTTCTTCATAAGGGAGGTGCCCCAGCCCCGTAATAATTTTGATCGCTCTCTTCTGCACCTTTTCCCGTTCCACTGTATTCTTTTTGAGATGCAGCGACCAGAACTGTGTGCACTGCTCCAGACGTGATCTTACCAGCAATTTGTACAATGGCCTTATAATATTGGCTGTTTTATCTCAATCCCTTTTTTAAGTGATCCCGAGCATGGAATTGGTCTTTTTCACTGCCACTGCACACTGGGCTGACACTTTCATTGAACTGTCAGCCAGCACCCCAAGAGCTGATCCATCATAGACAGCTCAGAACCCTTGAGCCCAGTGGTTCCCAAACTGTGGGTCAGGACCCACCAGTGGGTTGCCAGCAAATTTCAGATGGGTTGTGAAGCACCTAGAGTAGCCATATTGAAAATATGGGAAGATGGGACTCTGGAGAGGGCTGTGTGGTTGTTTTGCTAGTGTCAAGGTTGTAAATAGGCTTTTTTCTTTCTGATTTGCTTTGCTATTGGAAAATTGCTGCATTCTCAGAAAAGAAGCAGGCTCTGGTGTCACAATGATGGCACGTCCAGCCATGACATCACTTCTGGTTTGTCCTGGACAGATTGTTATTCTAAAAAGTGTGTCCCGGTGCTAAAAGGTTTGAGAACCACTGAATTATCCTTTATATGAAGTTTTGAATTTTTGCCCCAATGTGCATTACTTTACACTTTACATTGAAGCACAATGACTGGGAACTGCATTTGGTGGCTACGCACTCAACTGAAAGCAGAACATTAAAAAAGTAAAGCTTGCTGAGTAAGCTATAAAATCTGGATGTGCATTTGCCTTAGTAGAACAATTGACTCTGTGCCATGAAATGCCCTGCTTTTAAACCAAGGGATGATGGAAAAATGAGAATCAGATGAGCATAACATGTTTTTGTTTTCATGTTATTATGCCTTCCTGTTTGAGATTTTGGAAGTAAAGCTATTTACATGGGTGCCTTTTCAGCAAAATGGAAAGTGTCACTTAGTGACATGAATGAAAATTAAAGGAAGACCCTAAAACACTTTGATGTAAGTGAACACCATGCACATGCCATTGATTTTAACTTCTATCCAAAATACAGGTGCACAGCTAAGTGCAGAGTAAAATGGTGTGGAAGTTAAGGGTTTCCTGCAGTCGTCTAGCAGGGTGCTTTGCCTTAAACAACCTGAAAATGTTTTTCCACTGCATATAAAGTTCTTTTGACATGATTGTGTGTCAAAATCCTAAAGCCCAGAGGCGTCATTTAGGATGAGTGGGTGGTATAGTCAACTCTGTGTATTAGAATATAATATGTGATTATTCCTCAAGAACACCCATGCCTCTGCTTTTTCTAAAAATAACCACAACTACTGCTCCTAAAGCACATCGCTATCTTACAATTTAATTTTGAATATATTAAAGAGTGGGCCTTTGAACCTAACTGTGAATCTTTTTCACTCCCACCACCAAAATCTCTTTACCTTCCCTCCTGCTGCTACAGCCAGGAATGTCACCCCAGGGCTTCCGCTTCACAACACCTTTTGAAGGCAAGGCAAATTGCAGAGGGTGAGATACTCCGGACTCCTGCTGGTTAGTTGAAATTGTCAAATGGAACCTGAAGCCGATTTGGAAGATCCTGTTCAGGCAAAACATCTGTTCAAATTCCAAATGAAATATCAAAGGATTTTGTTTAAGTTAGTGACATTTCTCAAGAGAAGGTGGCTGTGTGTGTCATGAAGCCAACTAATTTCACCCAAAATGAAATTCAAAGTGGTTGAGTGATACAGATCTCTCTCTCTCTCTCTCTCTCTCTCTCTCAATCAATCAATCAATCAATCAATCAATCAATCAATCAATCAATCAATCAATCAATCAATCAA
>JAJKFI010000035.1:2642822-2708445 GCA_029204185.1 Lerista edwardsae | reverse complement strand
TCCCCCCTGGGCGAGCAGGCGCCCCCTCCGAGGCCAGGGATGGCCGCAGGGCGAGCGGAAGGAAAGCGGAAGTGCACGGACGGGCTGCCAATCAAACGGTAGTCCCGTCTAAGTCCCGCCCTCCGTTCCCCCAAGTCGTTTGTAGATCCCATCGCTGCCTCCACCTCCTAGTATGCCTTCTATTCTTTTGCTTGTTTCACCTTTCACCTTTGGGGCTACTGCCTGTTCATTTGGGGGCAGCAAAGCTGGAAAACAACAAAGTTGTGGCGAGAAGAAAGGGAGCTCATTTCTCCATCAAGATCAATGGGAAGGAAACTTTTAGGAGGTGTGCCCTTTCGAATGTCCTCTATAATGACTCCCCAGGGAGCTATCAATCTAACATTTGACAGATGTGAACTTCTGGAGGGATTATTAAATGCATGCATGCAAATTTCATATAGATTGACTTGGCAAAATGCAGACTTATGGGCAGGAGAAATTGGGATGGTTCCCTCATTAATACCAATGAAGAAAAAAATGGATGAGTCAGCAAACAAAATGGACTATTTTTGTGATAAAGGTGATTCTCATGAATGCATGCTGATTGTTACAGATATGAATAGCTAGGAAATGTTTTATAATGCACATTCCTACTGCATATGTCCCCTCCACACCTTAGCCATCATCACAACCCCCACTTCACCAACAGACATGTTTACCTTGTTTCTTTCAGTTGCCTCCTTGTTGATTGAGGCCTGCAAAACGCAGCATCTGAATATTCCACTACTAAGCCTTGGTAAGGCCCTGGCCATAATAGCTCCATTATGACAAGTCCCTATCTGTGCCCATCACAATAATGCTTCTGTGAGGATGATGTACAACCACAGAGAAAAAAATCTGAAAGACACAACATGTTGACATGAGAGCAAGAAGATACATTTTTAAGGGAGGGCAGTGTGCCTTATACTCAACAATAAGCTATTAGCCTGCTGATGGCCCTTTTTTCAAGTGTGCCAATCCATTTTCCTTTCCAGTACAAAGATCTCACTCTGCAGTATTGCAGTTTATTCAGGAAGATGCTCAGAGCTTCCAGTTTCTTAACTGGATACAGAACGTGAGTGAGATTGGCAAGGCAGTGCTCTCTAGAGGGCAGGCTTTGTCTAGTTATGCTTTGAAAGATTTTTCAGTAAAACTTAGATTGTATTTTTAACTTACGATTTTAGCTTTAATTTTTTTTTATTTACTTAAAACTACTCTGCCCTGACCAGGGGCATATCTAGGCAACAAGCTGAGCTTGATGCTAGTGGCCAAAAATGGTGAAAACCTTGGTATGTATGACTAATACCATCATGTTATATACAATTTGATGTGGAATTTAATGCAGAACGCAATGAAACAAACCAGAGTATAATATCTTTATTCTACCAAGTATTATGGCCAAAAAAAACTGAAAATGAAAACACAACTGTCATGTAAATATCTGTGGCTAAGATAACTTTTAAAGTGGAGAAAAGAAAGGAAGGAACCATACACATCCACCCTGAGCTCCTTGGAAAGAGGGTAATATAAAAATGTGAAAAATATGAATGAATGAATGAATGAATGAATATTTTTGTCATATAGTGTCAAATAACCTAGCTACCCCACTGTTGTATTGTTGTATAAAGGGCCCTGAGTGTCCTAGCTACACCACTGTTGGGGGGTGACTGTGGGCTTGGAGGCAGCAGGAGGGGGTACACTGCTGGGGGAGGATGTGGGTTTCCCCCATTTTCTACCCTTTTTAAAAGCCTAATTATGCTGACGCTTTCAGAAGTGACTTCACTACCTATTGTGACATCACTTGTGGAGCATCACTTTGCCATTGGCACTGGTCTACACTTTCATTAGCTATGCCACTAGCCCTGACCTTCTGCCAGAAAAGCCCCCGCCCTCCCCCGGTGCCTGATTTTAGGAAAACAAGTGCCAAACTGCACATTACAGCAAACCTAGGATGGTCGCTGAAAACCGCCTCCCCATGAGGTACTCCCCCCTTTTCTCATATATGTTCACTTATCTGGGATGTGATGTCATCTCATGCAATTTCTCCACCACTGCTATGTTATGTATAATTTGCTGCCACTGGCCAGGGTCATGGAAATGCATGATGTGGCATATTCACAGAATCACGAAAGAGACCTTGGCCTCCAATTCTATCCTTTTCCTCCCCCACCAATGTAGCCATGTCAAGGAGGTTTGTTTGGGACCTGACAGGCGAGGAAAGTAAGGCACAGTTTTATTTATCCTACCTCACCATGCCAGCGTCCACTATGGGTCTATTTGGACCAGGGGCAGCCTCTGAATAGCAACTATTAAATTGTTCTCTTTATACACCTTCTGAAAAGCAAAAGCATACTGAAACCTGATTGGGCTGCAGTCATCCTTGCTTGGATTGGCTGCTTTGAACATCAATACAACAATGTCTGTTGGAAATTCCATGGCACTGTTGCTCCTTAGATTTCTGGCATCCCTTACATTCTATTTTCTAATATTCCAGCCTCCTCCTCAGTAACTCCTAGATCTCATATGTTTCAGTCTCTCTACCTAACACTCCAGCATTAGGTGGCTCACTTAGTCATGATCAGCCAGCTAGTTAGGATTTAATGTTAGTTGGTGAAGTGTCTGGCACTTAGTGACACAGCAACTTGATTCTGCTAAGAGTAAGTATGATTTGTATAACATGTACCTACGAGTGCTGCATACATGCCCAGGCCAACTGCTACCAGGTCTGTTTTTGAGTATGTCACATGTGCGCATGATAGTTTGTTGGCATGCATGGAGTGCTGTGGCCAATAGCATAACTCATGTGATTGGCAAACCAGAAGGAGAGAAAGAAGGGTGATGGTATAATAATAGAGAACTTTTACCATGGGGATAATCCACACGAGACAAGAATTTAGAGTTTTGTGGGCCAATGGTAGGGCTTGCCAAAGATTAAGGTGTTTTGAATTCCAGAGGCTGGTCCAGCCAAACTCTGCTTTACTGAGGTTTGGAGGGCAGCCAAAGAGAACCAGACCATAATATACAATATATTAGGAAGATCTATTGATATGCAGAGGAAGAACTAGGCAAAGGAGAGCTTATACACACAGAAGTTGCATTTGGTGAAAGAAAGTTTACAAAGCCCCAACAGTTGACCAGAGTCCAATGCATTAGGGGCACATCTGTGCAGTTCTCATCCACTGAAACCCAAAGGGAGAAGGCATTTCTGAGTTGTACATACCAAGTCTTAGGGAAGTTTCTTGAAGCTGCTAGGGGCTCAGCCTCTACAGCAAAAACATAATGCCTTTTTTCTCACACAGATGGGTCTCCCTCATCTAGCCTTACCTCAACTGTGTGCTGATCAATCCTGCTAGGCTTGGCTCTATGCTTATAGAAAACAACAGCTGTGATTTGGCAGGAGCTCCAGCCCTCGCTGAGCTGGAAGACAAGACAAATTGCAAAGTTCATTCACTCCTGAAAATTGTAATAGTCTTCTGATATGCCAACACAAGGTTACTGATCCATGTCTGCTGTTTTGAGTTAGAAGCACTGCAGGCATTATGGAGCTGGGCTGCCAAGACCAAGTGATCTTGTTCAAGTGGGACAAACCAGAAAAGGGCTTGAAAAGGAAAGCAAGGGCCAGGCTGTAGCCTCAGCTAGTTTCAAGGAGGGCAAGCAAGGCAAGGGTACTGGAACTGTTTTGCTGAGGAAAAGGTATGCTAGGAAAGGTGAGTTGTGAGGTGGTTTACAAATAATGGCTCATTCAGTGCTGGAGTGGTGGTTTATTGGTTGTGCTAGGGAGCAGTGGTGTCACTAGGGTTTGCGTAACCTGGTATGGGAGGTGAGCATGTCACCCTCATGATGAACGAGACAACACAGAACACATTGCAGTATCGTATGTACAGTACAACCTAATTGCAGTGTCATTACTAGGGTTTATTTCTTCCTGTATTTAAACCTAGAATAGTACAGGTTGCCCAACAAATCAGTAACCGACAAAAAAAAGTGGTGAACTTGTTGTCACTCACACAACTAAATAAGAGTTCTAGTATTATCACTAATACATGGATATGAGAGTTGAATTATACTAACACCTTATTGGTTCCCTGCTGTGTCATAACAAGACCTCATTGGCTCTCAGAACAATCAGTTTCATTGGTCAGTTTTGAGTTAAGAAAATCCACCTTTTGTTACAGAAGGCAATTGTGTTTCCTTTTCTGGTTTTTTGGCTATACCTTTTGATAGAATACAGCTACTTCAACGTGGATTGTTTCATTGAATTCTGCTTTAATTTGCACATTGTATGATATATAACATGATGGTAGTATTTGAATGTACCAAGATTTTACGATTTTGGGCAGTAGTGATCTCACACACAACTCCCCCCCATGTGCATCACCCAGTGTGGACCACACCCACCACACCCCTAGCAACACCCCAACGGAAGGTGGGGGGAAGCAAAGGGTTGGAATGGAAGACAGCGGTCTGATACCTACCATGGGCGCTGGCTGGGACAGTGGTCCTTGGGTATTGAAGAGAATGGGGGTGTTTGTTGCAGCTCTATTGGATATCACGAATGAATGAGAGACCTATGCATGGGTCCCAATGAATGAACAAAGAATGTGACATATCTGTTTAGTGCTTTTTATACCCTAAACTCTTTATTTGCTCCAGTGCCTCAAAGCTTCTTGTTTAGATCATTAAGCCACTGAGTTGATGAGGAAAGCAAGGGTTGGAGACTTTTCTTTTGTGTCTCTTTAGTCCAACTCCTCTGTTTAGTCCAAGTCAGGAAACTTCCAGGATGTGGCTTTTGTTTACAGTTGAAATGTGCTATGCAAGCAGGGTGTGGTCACCCCTGATCACTCCTGGAAATGAGACACCCTTCCATTTCATCTGAAATCAGCCAACCAGATTTGGGATATGTGTGTGTGGTTGCTCTGATGAAGCATGTCATGGTCTTCCTCAAGGCCGGTGGGGCCTGAGATCTCTTGCCATCAGTGCCATCCAAATGCCCCAAATCTGACTGGAGTCATGCTCTCCTTGCATGCCCCCAGCACCACAAACATGTGTAAACCAATGTGGCATCAATAAAATACAAATAAACAGCTTGTCAAACATCACAGCTGCAGTCTGTTGGAATAATGAAAAATATCAATGTTTAATTGTATAAATATATCAGATAAGTGATAGAAAAGGAGATGTCTGCTTTGTATCACTATAGCTTTGGGGGCAATTCACTGTACCAACCTACAGGAAATTCTCAACAGGAAACTGAATTTGTCTATTTTCCTAAGAAAAATAGACCTATCCATCAATTACAAAAAGATCACCTTGTCTTGACGGTTTACAATGTAATCTCTTATTGAGCATCTTCTCCAGGGTCAACACTAACTGTGCCTTCTGGACTGAAAACTTAGAATCCTAGAGTTGCAAGAGGATTTCAAGGCCTTTTAGTCCAACCTTGCTTGAAGCATGAAAATCCTCTCTAATGCATCTCCAAATGGTGCCTGTCACGCCTCTGCCTGAAGACCCCCTCTGCCCTTCCTCCTGCCTTCCTCCCACCTAGAAGTGGCCCTGCACTGGCCAAACTCTTCCTGGGGCGGTACCGACTTACCTAGCAGTCATGGCGGCATTGAAGGGCCAACACAACTGCCTGCATTGGCCCTGTGACTGTTGCACTGGCATGCATGTGCGCGACAACACAGGGCTGATGCAAGCGGCTTGCATTGGCCCAATGGGGGGTTGGATTGCCCTGCCTGTCTCTAAACTTACTGAGTTCCCTCAACCTTTCTCACTGCACACACTGTACTGTATTTTCCAGATGCTTGACCATCCTTTTTGCCCTTCTCTGAACCTGCCCCTGTTTGGCTGCATCTAAAATATGGTGTCCAAAACTGAACAGAGCTTCCCTATCTTCAGGTTTGTGCACCCTGCCCCAAGCCCCTACTCATACCTTCCCATCGATACTAAAGTCCTTATTAGCTGTTTCATAGAAGGAGAAAGGAATTAGGAAGGCAGTGGCTATTAATTTCTTCCTGGCTAGCCAAATGGTGGTTAGGAATCCCCAAGGGCCAGCTGAAATAGTAGGAATCACATAGCAAGCTGTCCAGCTGCCTTCCTAGGTTCAGCAGCTGGACCATCAAATGCTCCATTTGCCATTTTGTTGGGTTGGTCCTGCAAATCTATATATATAAAAACGGACGTGTGTGTGTGTGTGTGTGTGTGTGTGTGTGTGTGTGTGTATGTGTATGTTCCTTATACACGTCTCCGTCCCTTGACCCACGGCCATGAAACTTGGCACACACGTTCCTTGCAGCCTGGAAGGAATCACTGAGGGGGTCAGACCCCCCTACAGCCCCCCGTTTTTCAGGGAGGGGGCCCGGATCGTCAGGAACCAAGGGGATAGCATTGGGCTACAGGTCTGCTGCCACCCTGTGGTCACAGACGATTCTGCAGGTTATATGGGAGGGCTGCTGCACCAGAACAGAAAGCGAAACTAAATGCTTTGCCTGCGTTGCCTGACTGGCCCAGGGTGGAAAGAGCAGGATCCAGGGAGTTCCAGCACCCAGTCGGATCTGAGAGGGGCCTATGTCCAGGTAGCTAACTGGCCACCTCTGCCTGTTTCTCATACTGCCACATGAGGATAGCAGGGCTGTTCTGCTACAGGACCTGCAGACAGTAAGTGGGACCTTCATATTGCTCTCTTAGGTTAGGGTGTCCCTGTTTCCTCATGCATTTCACAGTGATAGTGTGCGTTTCGGGTTCCACGTCAGCAATACTGTGTTATTTCAGGGACGAGTTCTATATGTCTATCTATGGATCTCACTATGTCATACTTTTGAGGGAGGTTTGTATATTTGTGTGTATGTCCCACCATTACTCTGGAACGCCTGGAACGATGTTCACCACACGTGGTGCACTTAGTCCTTACGATCTGGACAGATATACTGTGGGGGTGGGGCCCCCCTTACGCCCCCAGAGGTGGGGGTGCACTGCAGAACAAACTCATTCCTCCTCCTAATAGAGCCTGGGGATACTGTCTGCCCCCGGGCAACGCCGGGTCACAAAAAGCTAGTTTCAAATATGACAAAACACACATTTAAAAACTCAATCATACTGTTAAGTTTGACTGTATACCTGTGTGCCAAGAATTCTGATGCTCCTCAATTTTAGTCTGCCACCAACTTTCTTCCTGATGCCCTTTTGCTACACTGACATACCCCTTCCTCAAACCAATGATGATATCTCACACTGCTGAATTAAGACACCAGTATAATTAATGATCTTGCCACGTCAACAATGATGCTTCTTTCCATTCCACAGAGCAAGTGTCAGACTAATTTTATAAAGTGTCGGCATCAGAAGACCTCATTTCCATTAAGAACCAGTTAAGCATTAATTAACGGCCATTTAAAACTTTACTGGGACATGTTTAGTGAAAAATCCTCCACTGGCAGAGCACGAATTGCCTTTTAATTATCCTGTCTTTGAAAAATGAGCTGTGTATCTGCGCTATTATTTCTCGCAATTTGATTGTGTCTCTGATCATGATGTATATAGAGAAGGAAAAATACAGAAGTAAAATAAACGGACCTTTCCCATTTTTTTTCCTGCTGGGTTTGATCAATTTCCAAGTAAATGTGCTCAAACTTGTGCAGCAAGCACAAATGGAAACATTTGTCACCTTTAGAGAGAAACATGCGTACAGATTGTTAATATTTGCAAACTCACTGACATTCTGAAAGAGCCAGCCATCCTCAACTACCTTTTCCTGAAGAAAAACCATTTGGAGGCAGTTGAATTCACTCTTTTCTGCTTCATGTTACTATACTTTCTCAAGGAAAAAAATCAATAGTAGCTATTAATCATTCTCCCTCATGTGCAAAGACTGTGAACACCTTAAAGGGGAAATGCAAAGGCTGACAAGGAAAAGAAAGTGTATGCGAATTGCCATTAAACACATAACACCATAATTGGGGAGAAGTTTCAGGTGATGATCAAATTTGACTATCTTATCTCTTTTTCCTCAGTTAGGTAAAAGATCCAGAGTATGTTCCATATTATTATTTGAGATAGGCCCACAATGGCCTATCTTTGAGATAGGCCCACATGAAATCCTGAGTCACTTGGGCGGGGGGGGGGGCTTGGCATGGATGTTGAAATTGCTCCTAACTATGCCACCATCAATGCCACCTCTAAAACCACCAGCAGCAGCTCAGGAAGGGAGACTTGAGCAGTGGGGTGTGGGGTACACCAACAGAATTGTTGGTGTCTTGGTCACCAGCCAGGCACTCAAGAAAAGGTGATGGCTAAACAAGGTCCCTGAGCAGCAAAATGGATTCACAAAAGATCATCACAACTCCTCCCTGTCTTTCAAATCTCCTGGCCCAGGAAGGCATGCTGGCCTGGGGAGGTGGGTGGAGTTGGGATGCGGCTAGTAGGCCACATCCAAGCCTCCGTCCCTGGGCCACATTGCTTGCTCGGAGCTGTGCCTGCTTTACCCTGGGGCAAAGGCACGAACATGCCCCAGAGAGGCTCCGGTGGCCTCCTAACTTGCACTGGATACAGAATAGACCCGCTGGCCTTGCCATTACAGCGCAAGTTAGGATTGTGCCCTTGGAGTCAGAAAGGCCAGCACACAGAGGTGTGCCATCCTCTCTGACTCCGAGAGTGGTCCAAACGCGCTTCCAGCCAAACTTTCCTGGCCTAACTGTGCCTGCCTAACTCCAAGTTAGGATTGTGCCCTCAGATAGCATTGAACACATGTGCCCTGGGATCTGAAGCTATTCCAGTTATATTATTGGTAGGGGTATGTTTTTTTGGTGATATTTTCCCCAAAATTTCTTGATTAAAATAGAAAATTGTGGTGTTATGTATTTTAATTCTACATTTTCATTCCAAGTTCTCAATGTATTGATTTTAAATGCTTTAAAAGTGTACTAGGTAGATCATATAGGTGTCAGCAGGTGCAGCCACAGTATTATTTCTACTTGGAAAAGTAATTATTTTAATTTCTGGAAAATACCTTAAACACCAAAATGTGGAGTTTTGTGTTTTTATTCAAATATGTTAACCCCCAAAAGGTGGTGTTTTGTATTTTTATGCAGTGTTTAACCAATAAAAAACACAAAACCCATCCCTAATTATGGGTACGTTAACACAGGCATCAGAAGGTAGAACCAGTAAGTACAACAAAAATACACTACACTCACCAAGATTGGATAGTGTGTACTCTCTCCGGTAACTTAAAACATCAATATTTTACATATTATCAAGTATCAGGGCTTGTGGAAAGCCAGTCAGGAAAATATATGGCAATAAAATGTTTTTATTCCTCATACTAATGAAGACTGAATAACTAGTTTCTGCCCAATAACAAGCACATCAGCATTTCAGTTGGGAATTCCACAATGAATAGAATTTCTAGTGGAAAGTTCTCTGGAGGAGTCTGATCAGAAGTTAGGAAATGCCTCCTAGAACAATTCACGATAAGACGGATAGAAATGCGGGGGTGTAGTGGGGGGATCTATGGAAAAAGAGGTTTTGGCTGTCTAAACAGCCAAAGGAATTCAAATAAAAAAATAGAACAGAGTAGTGTTGCAGATTCTTGCCAAATGTAGTTTTGTTTTTTTTAAAAATGGAAGCAAGTAATATCTAGTAGACATCACGGCCAATAGGTTTACTCTCTCCCTCCCTCCCTCTCTCTCAAGCTCAAGCTCAAGCTCAGAGCACAATCCTAAATTGCACTGGATTGGTGAGGCTGGTGGGCCTGCACCAAATCCAGCACACCTTAGGTGCATTGGGGAGCCTCTCTGCGGCAAGAACACTTCGTCCCCATGCCCCGGGGAGGCTCCGGCCACCCCAAAGGGTTCCTTGGATCTGCACCTGCTATATAGCAGGCACAGAAGCTGCACGGCCCAAATTAGGGCTGCACGGCCTCCTGGCGGAGCCTTGGATCCAGCCTAATGGCCACAGCCCAGCCCAGCCCCACTCTCCAGTCTGGCCCGCCCCCAGTTCCGCCCCTCCCTCCCTCCCTCCTCCCAGAGCCTCCCTTGCGCCAGCTGAGTTTGGCTGGTGCAAGGGAGACTCTCCATCGGCTTGAGAGCTCTAGCTGTAGCACTACGTGGATGCGTAGTGTCCTCAATCTCTCACACCCACCAAATTACCACAAATATTCCTCTTGCTGACTATCATGGAGAAATGAATCTAATATGGCCAAAAATGGGCAAAACCCAAGGTTTTTTTTTCCAGCACTGCACAGTATTGTTCTTTCAGGTTTGCTTTTCGCAGGCCTTTGTATTGGGGAAGTAAAGGAAAAAGTGAACTCCATTATCTTGAATAAAAGACAATGGATGTTTCTCATTGCCCTGACTGCCTTTTCCATCACTGATCAATATAAAGTTCAGTTGTTGTCGGTGAACTCAGCAGAGCGTAAAGTGTGGTAGGAGCAGTTCAGGAACTTCAGCATGTTGAAGAAATAAAAGATTGCCCTTTTGAAATGGGCTGAAGGGATGCTGATAGGATTAGATATATCTACCTATGAACATATGTACCTTTTAATTTTATTTTTTAAATCTAAAAAAAACACAACCCAATCCAACCTAAATCTCTGTGAGATGAAGCACTGGAACCGACATGGGCTACACTGCATCCTGTGGGGGATTTTCAGCTGTTAGAGGTCTCCTTGGGGTAAGGGGACATAAGCCCCAGCAGCCACTATGGGCCAACATATTGCTGGTGCAAGTTCATGTTGATCTATGCAGGCGAATGAGGTCCAGGAAGGAAGTCAGGATTTGGTGTGTGCTGCCACCAAACCCAACCCGTCCCGAAACCATTCTCCTTACCACTGCCCCATCCCATTCTGCCCTCTCCCAGCCCCCTTGAACCTCCTTCCTGCCCTCATATGTCCCATTCTACCTTACCTGCTCCAGTGGGCCACCATCTGTCAGCCAGCATGAAGGCTTTGGTCTTCTTGCTGCTGCACTAGCTCCTTGTGTGGCCACAAAGTGCTTTATGGTGCTTTTGTGGCAGCCAGCGCCAGCAACACACGTGTTCTGCTGGCGTTACCTGTAAGTTGGATTGAGCTGAAAATCCTAAAACATTACATAGAACACAACAGGAACAGATATCAGATTCCAGAATATTCACAAGGGTCATAAAAAAACTCACCTTGGCCAAGCAAACTTTCCACTGATTTGAGTTCAGGTCACAGATTTTCAGACAACTCTTAGCTGTTTCAGTAACAGACCATTTTCCCCTCAATTTTTTTTTAAAAAGTTCTAGAGCCCTGTTTTGCCCTTTTTGTGCTTTCAAAACTAATGTTATTTTAGACATGGGCATTACATCTAATATTTTCCTACACTATTCATCTCTGGAAGGTAATTTTATGGCCTTTCAATATTTAGTCACCAGCATGCACGCTGTAAATTATTCTCTAAAATTCTATTTTCTTTCCTTCCTGAGCTTCCCACAGTGTTCAACAATAAGGTATCTATTCATATCTATGGCAAATATGAAAAAGGCAGAATATTCTCTTGAATGGCAATCTTGAATGCGTGTGAAATGTTTGGTGCATATGGACATTCACCTAATGGATACAATTAATGTTTGCTGTTTTAAATCCACAATTTTGAACTTTCAGAAGAAGAGTTGTTACCTTTAGCAGTGAGGAAGTTGCTATCATATAGCTTTTTCCTGCAGTGATCAGTAAAATCAGAAATCTGAGGTAATATGAGAGCATCCATGCCATGGTTCCTTGTTAAGCGAGCATTGTTTTAGCTTCTGAGAAGGGTGATACTGGTGTGGAAAAGGACATGGCCTCCTCCAATTTGATTGTCTGATAGTGTCAAGAGGCTAGGCTGCAATGGCTCTCCTGATGGTAAGATAATACAGGGAGTAACCCTCAGCTTACTTACAGCCTGGCGTATTTAGGAATTGGCACCTCTGTTTTTGGACATTCACAAGCAGAGCCTGAAATTGTCAATGTTCTCATAAGAGTGTTGACAGCTATATATGAATGTAATGATATATGTCATAAATTCTGGGAATATTGACATTTATTGATGTTTATTTCTTTAGGAAGCCAGTGCATGAAAAAAAAATCTTACTTTTCCCAGTGAAACTCCCAGCCAACCTAGTGTCTATGATAAGAAACCAAATGTCATCTTAACTTCTATCATACACCAGCACACCAGGCAACATTTACTGTGGCATGGGTATAAATGTTGAAAACATGTCCTCTTGATGCAGAGATTCTGGATATTTGCTTGTACATCTTCAGGACCACCTAATTCTTTCAGTAGATTATCCAAGTTTAAGTGATTCTTTGGCTTCTGTTGCTTGACATAAATGAACATCTATGTTGGGGAATCTCTTTAATGCTAACAGGACAGTATGAAGTCAGTAGCTTGGATTCAATGAATCACATATGGCAGTGATTCTCAAACGTTTTAGCACTGGGATCCACTTCTTAGAATGACAATCTGTGCAGGACCCACTGGAAGTGATGTCATGGCTGGAAGTGCCGTCATTATGACACCAGAGTCTGCTGCTTTCCTGAGAATGCAGCAATAAGTTGGGTTATTTCTCAGCCATTTTCCGATAGCAAAGTAAATCAGAAAGGAAAAAAGCCTATTTACAACCTTGACACAAGCAAAACAACCACACAGCCCTCTGGCTTTCCAGCATCCCATCTTCTCATATTTTCAATATGACTGCTCTGCTTCATGACCTACCTAAAATTGGCCCACAACCCACTGGTAGGTCCTGACCCCCAGTTTGGGAACTACTGATATGTGGTGTTGTGCACCCACTAGGGATTTTTATCTCCTTACTGCTGCAACTCTTCATAGCTCCAAAAAAGCTGCTACCAGGGAAACTGCTTGAATAATGTGTAATGTGGGGGTGGGTGGGGGGTGAGGGGGTATGGACCTCTGGGGTGTGTGTGAAAAATTGGTTACTTCCTTGTGGAGAAAGTGTCAACCTCTCATTGCACTCATCAATGCATTTATTTAATACCGCCTTTTTAGTGTCTTAGCTCTTTATTGCTTCTGTTTTTTAATGAGACAAATTTAGCATACTTTATGCTAAAAAATACCTTGCTGAGATATATTAATACCTGAGGTTTCTTGTAACTGCAACAATTTTAGTTGGCTCAAATAATGACATTTTTGATTATTGCTGAATTTACAGTCTGATCTCAGCTTACTATGAAATTAATAGTTGAATATAGATAGAGAATAGCTAGGAAGACAATAGGGCAAATACTTCTTCTATGTCAAGTAATTGAATTGTATTTCACTTCCTTTGGGCATAATGAATATTATACTCCCTACTGCTTACCAAATGGGCTATTTTTATTTTTGACACACTAGACATTAATCTGCCATCAATAATCTGGAGCTTAGCATCAGAGTATTTAATATATCTTTGCCAAAAAGCCATTATCAAGATGCTTACAGCCGTGGAGAGTGTCTGGTATTTTGTCAGTTATTATTAACAAATACCAGAATGGAAAATGACGATCGGTCTTGATAAGAGACCTGATTGTGCTATTTACATCAAGACAATTTTAATGAAATGCTTAATTCATAAACATACATCATTGATTTTCATATTCACATCATTGCAATTAGGAGTTGGTATTTAAAGGGCACACTTCATACTCTGCATATTTTTAATCACACAGTTCAAATTTGTTTTGGGCTTTTTGGGGGGCGAATTGTGTAATTTCCTCCTCTGGGATGAAATCATTTACTTCTATTTCATTACAGGCAATGACTTCTAGTGTTCTCAGGTGTGTGAGTGTGTCAAATCTTTGGGGAGGCTGATTAAGGTATACTGTGAACTGAAGCCTGAGGCATGTGTGGACGCATGTGGCATAATTCTGCTGTTTAAATGAAACAGTTTTGTCTGGATTGGGACCAAGTGTAAGCCACTCTTTCTCAGAGGAAGCGTGAGGAATTTGTGTCAATTTCTCTAGCTCTATAAAATTCAGTTCCCAATTCTGCCACAGTTTAGCATGAACATGAAACAGAACCCAGGGCTCTGCCGATGAGGATAGGACACTGTGTAAAAGTATAGTTGGAGCTCAATGTACAGGCGTGCCCCAGTATCCACTGATTCAGTATCCACGGTTTTGGTTATCTATGGATACTGAGACGCCAAATAAAAAGATAGGGGAAACATTAAACAAATCCCCCTTTTTTTACCTTGTTGCAGCAAAAACTCTGATGATCTTTAAAAAGGTGTCCCCAGTATCCATGGTTTCAGGTGTCCATGGCGGGGTCTGGAACAGAACCCCAGTGGATACCGGGGCATGCCAGTATTATGAGATTAGTCACTGTATAGTGGCTAGTAGGGCAATAGGGCAAATGTAATTTAGGGGGTTAGAATTTGAAAAGTTTTGGTCTCTGGGATATCAGGATCAGGGTTCAGCCTTTTCTTTAACCATGTCCCCCAAGTGTGCCTCTTCACTGACACTCATTTAAATAAATGTTTTCTATTCACCCCATAAGGAAGAGTGATTTACGTAATTAATTGTCTAAAAAAGGTATCCTTAGTCTTCCAACTTTGAACAGGCCTCAGGTTATCAATATTGGAAGAACATTTAAACAATTAAAAACACCAAGAATGAAAACTGAGAAAAGCTGCAACAGCATAAATCCCATCTAGAGTGAATCAAAATTCAACAGCAGCTCGGTGAAGAATGTGCTCTTGACCACCTTCATAAAAGCCAGAGAGCCAAAGGAAATGGCAAGATTCCTGGAGGAAGCTGTTCCACACCCTGGGTACCACCATTGGGGGGGCCCTGCCCCCCCAAGCTGTGAACTTGGAACTATTGTTCCAGTGAGTGCTAAACCATTCCTGATGACGAATAGCCCAGACCCCCACCAATATAGATTCAATCCTAGCCAGATCCTTTAAATGCCTTCTTGCTTTACTATACCTCTACAATAATGTGGGTGCATTTGAAACACAGGTGCTCTGCTGAATCTCATATGAAATGCAATTTGAGATTTTTTGTGTCTTTTAAAAGATGTCATTCTGGCAATTGCTGTGCTTGCTGTGCAATAATTGGCTTTTATCATTAATAGAAATTGAATGAGACATTCTATTGTATTATATCTATAAACCAGTGCTTTAAATAGTATAGAGCAGGCACAACAACAAATGCCAAGATAGAGTTCAATAAGGGCCGCTGTCAACATTCAATAATATTGAATTCTTGGGTTAAATCTTTTGGACTATATCAAAGTGACATTAAATGATGTTCTCAGCCTAACTGAATTTCAGTGCTTTTCATATGAATTCAGGGATCAATGGTGATCTATATTTTTTCAGTAGTATTTTGTATTATTGCAGCTAATGAGTTCCTAAGTAAGAAAAACGTGCTTATTTCTGGTCATGACCTTCTTAATAACATCACTTCTGGCCCTCAACAAGGATCATGAATACTATTTGAACTGCTGTATGAAATGAGTTTGACACCCCTGGGTTAGAGCATCAGACTAGGATTGAGCATCAGTCCCAGTTTAAATCCCCAATTATCCGTAAAGGTCATGGGGTAAACCTGGGCTAGTCATACTCTCTCAACCTAATCTATCTCCAAGGATTGCTGTGAGGATACAATGCAGGGGGAGCCCTGTACACAGCCCTAAGCTCTTTAGAGATAGGGCAAGATAGAAAGCAGTTCATCTTAATAAGCAGAAACTACTACATTCCAAAGGCTGCATATGAAGGATCTTTGTGTACTATAGGTTTACCTTCCCTTTTTGTTGGAAAACCGGAAATACAGGTGGAGATTTTTATCCGTGATGCCAAAAACATGTTAAATGAAATCCCTTTTAAAAAAACACCACATGCCATTAATTAGCAATCACCATTTTTTAAAAAGGCAACGTGGTAGCTGGCATTCTTCAGGGGCTAAGAGCAGATTAGTATCAATTAGCTCTGAGATAATTTCACCCTGGAAGTTGGGAAATGTGATTAATCATGGACAACATTTTGTATCCCTTTAGTGGCTGAAGATGTTAAAGGGACCATCTCAACTCTTCATAAAACTTTGTTTTACAAAGTCAAGCAGTGCCTCACAATCTTTATTTCTTGCTCTTGGTGACAGTTTAATTTTGACAAGGGTGCATCATTTTCATTCTCTCAACCTTTTTTAAAATAGGGGTTATGAGTAGATTTGGTGTTTTAAATCTCTGAAAGTCCTTTAGACTTTTTTTTTTTTTTGCAAAGTGTTTTGTGTTCCTCTGGAAAGAAATTTAATCAGTTGTCTTAGAAGGAGATTAATAATTCAGAGCTTTGAATGAAAAATGAAAATCAGACAGGCAATAAGTTAGCAGTGTTCATGTTTTGCTGATCACATGAGTTTTTGCATGAAATGCTTTCTCATCAGCTGACAAAAATGCTAATGTATTAAAATACCTATGTGGTATTGCCTGCCTTATTTCACTGAGGGAGTGATGTAAAACCAATTCCATCATGGCCTCTTGGAGAAGACTGAAGTTCTAAAATCTGTTGGGTTTTTGGTACTTTAATAATATTGATCTAATATAGCACCACTATATTGGGTTATTCAGCGGCGGCATTCAGCCGGTACGCTGGGCGGGACTTACGTTTGACCGGCAGTCCGCCCGTTGCATTACGGCGTGTTCCGCCGCTTGCCCGCCCGCCCTGGCGGGCGGGAAAGCAGCGGAATGCGCTGTTATGCAACGGGCGGACTGCCGGTCAAACGTAAGTCCCGTCCAGCGTACCGGCTGAATGCCGCCGCTGAATAACCCAATATAGTGGTGCTATATTAGATCAATATTATTAAAGTACCAAAAACCCAACAGATTTTAGTTTCTTAGGGCCAAACTAAAGGACACTGTCCTTTATACTTGACACCATCCCCACTTTGTGTGTATTTCTCTTTAAAGTAGTAGTTCTCTCTCTCTCTCTCTCTCTCTCTCTCTCTCTCTCTCTCTCTCTCTCTCTCTCTCTCTGTGTGTGTGTGTGTGTGTGTGTGTGTGTGTGTGTGTGTGTGTGTGTGTGTGTGTTCACAACCATTAAAGGGGGCTTTAACCCTTTACTCTGTAAATCATCTCCTGAAGTGTCTATTTGTCTCAGAAGATGCCATTTGTTGCTTGGCTTTTGTAAAGTGTATATATGTAAAGTGTAATTAGGTACTGTGAAAGGCTGGAGAAAGAAGTACTTCATGATTGCATAGGAAACACTAAAGGATATCTCTAATCATTTTCAGAATGGCTTGGAAATGTTCAAAAGCATTCCCTGTGATGGCTAAACAATAATAAAGACCTGCATCTCCCTTGACCCTGAAATCCCCACCACCACCACCACGTTTGTCTGCCATTCATGTCACCATCATTCCTAATTTTTAAAAAATGCCAGAAGAAGGGAAAGGAAGCAATAGTTTATGGAGTTTCTTGAGGACTGGGTAAAATGTAAAGTGGTCACACTAAACGAAGATACATCAAACAATGAGAGAAAACATCTTAATTAGTCCTTCAGCAATAGAAGAACTAGTTTGAGGTGATTGTAGAGACTCCTCCAGGAATCATAGATATATGTTGTGGAATCTTCAGACGAAAGGTATCATGCTTCAGGCAAAGGGCTGGGCATCAAGGTCCAAGCCATGGACCTTGGTTACAAGCCAATCAGTATCTCATGGTCTGACCAGAAAAAAACCTCTAAAGTAGCCATTGATTTGGTCTGAAAAATCAGTAAATGTGAGGTGGTACCAGGCTCACTCTTCAAATCTATCAGGCTTCTCTTGGACTGCCATGTTCCCCCCTCCTCACCCACCAGATTCAACCTGGTTCAGTACATCTCCTGACTCCATTTTCTGTTCTTGCACAGTGCTTCTTAAATGGAAAGCTACCCTTGGTATGCTTTCTAGCCACATTTTTCTGTGTTTGAAGAATGTACTTGGTCCTGGGGTGTGAGGTCATTCATGATCACTGAAGAATTCACAGCATTTCTCTAGACCTTGCACCCTGTTAACAATAAACTGAAAAACAAGACTTGAGAATAAAAATTGTATAGAGATTTCACAGTAGAGAATGCAGTTACTTATAACCAATGCATACAGTTGGGTCTATTCTGCACTTTGAGATGTACTTAGTTTGTTGAGTGTGTTGCTCACACAATCTCTGCTAGTATCACCAACAATGGCTGAAAGCAGGCATTTCTTTTACACCCTCTAAGTGATGGATGACATGCCAAACGTAATCAGGAACTTTTAACTGACAATCAAAATGGTTATACACCATCTTGAATAGTACTGACCTGCAAGAAGACCTCCTAAAAGTGTCAGCAAAATGTGGCAACCATTTGCAGAGAAAATATGAAAGAAACCCTATCCTGAGAAAAGAAAATCCTGGCATGCTGAGCAAGCTGTTTATTTATTTGAAGCAAGGACTATGCCTTCGATATAAACTGCCACTTCTTCCTCCATGACTTCTTTTGATATATATGCCATGCTCCAGTTGCAGATGTCTTCCCTCAATGGCAAAGGGGCATGATAGATTTCCTTTGCATTTCTGTATATTAATATTTCTCAAAATGCCTCAGTTTGACTGAGTCAAACTGTTGCCCATCTATTTATTCCAACCGGTATTTCTAGCAATATTTGCCTGGATAAGTAATGTACAAAAAGGCAGCATGTAGGAAAGCCGCCAGTCAACTGAGGCAAAGAAGACGGAGCTAGTGGCATTCCTATGGGGGTGTGTGATGTTTGTCATGGTGGGGGAGGGTTAAGCTCCCTGATGAGGGCGGGGTGTGAAGGTGGCAAAGGTGATACTCATGGCACTTGGAAAAGAGACCCTGGACGCTGGCAGTTGGTCTACACAAGCTCTTTAATCTTGTGAATGCCTTGACACTAATCAAGCCCTGTTGCTTCACAGTGTTCGCTCACTGTCCCTACAGGAAGCAATGTCTTCGGTGGGTTGCTCCTCGTTGATGCCCAGGTTGTCCGAGCAGGGCGGGCACACTGGTCTGCTGGTCCCGGGCAAGGCATCTGGAGGTTCCAGGTGGCAGGGGGGCCATCCTCAGGTCTTGCCCCTAGGTGTCAAGTTTTTGGCTGGCCTGCCGGACTGGCTCCTGCCCCAGGGTCTCGCCCCCAAGCCTGCTGCCCCCTCTGGGGGGCTGCCCCGTCTGAGGAATCGTCGGGGTAAACTCCAGCCCTTGAGGGTAGGCTCTCTGGTCTGGGAAGGTAGGGAAGTAGCCGCCTCTGCTTCCCTCCTCCGGAGCTGAGGAGAGAACGACCTCTCCCCAGCCTGGCAGGACCTCATTTGAAGTTCCTGGCCGGCTGGCTAAGCCCTGCCCCCGGCCTCTAAAGTCTTGCGGGCTTTCGCTCCGACTCGACGTACTAGCTCCCCCCGTGTTCCTGGCCTGGTCTATCTCAAGGCCTGGGGCCGGGTTAGTTGCCATGGGGGGCCTGGTGGCCCACCCAAGTCTGGCTGTGCTTGGTGGCGTCAGCGGTGGTGATGGCAGGGCCTGGGCCTCCTGGCAAGCCCCTTCAATCAGCATGGCCGCCTGCGCAATCATAGGGGCTGCGGCAGCCGGCCGCACCGCCTGCCAGCTGCTTCTGGGGGCCTCTGGAGTGCCCCACTCCCGCCAGCACAGGGGTGACGGGGCAAAACGTTTTGAAAGAGCCTGAGCTCCTTCCTAAGCTCCTTCAGCATCTCCCCCTCCCCTTCAGAGCCATTTGTGGCTTAGAGAGCAAAGCCTCTGAGTCAGCTTTCCAAGCTGTGAATGGCCCTGAAGATGAGGGGGAGGGGCAGCTTTACACAGGAGTTCAAGCTCCTGCAAAACTTAGCGTTTTGCCTCACTACAGGAATGCCACTGGATAGAGCCAGTGTGTGGCAGGATAACATTGGTTGGGAAGTATTTCTTGCCAGGAGTGTTGGGACAAGGCCAGGGAAGTTTGGAAGGGCTGCTCAGCTGCTGCTCCTGCTTCTACTGACCACTTAGGAAAGAAGCCTGGTCCCTTTAAGATGGACAGGGGCTTGGTCACACCAACCTTCATTCATAGGGTGATGTGTGAATTTGCCTTTAGCATGTTCTATCTAGAAACAGCATAAGATGCTAGAGTTGCTAAGTGAGCAGGGCAATGGTTGGCTGGAACAGATCCACACAATTGTCACTGGTTGTGTGGTTCCACCATATAAACAGTTACCATAGCAGCATGGGAACGCATTCCGAGGAAGTGACTCTCATGTGTTACTAGGTATGGTTTGAGAGATTTGTAATATGTACTCACGAGGGATTTGAATACCTCTTTATTGAATGCAGGTGTCATGGCTCGTGCATCTCAATGGATTGGCTTTTAATGAAAGATACAAAGGTAAGGAAGCAACACAATACAATTTATTGGAAGGGATAAATATACAGTAAGAAGGAGGGAGAAATAAGAAAATATGCAATGTCAGAGATTGAGATTGAGAGAGAAGGCCTAAACCAGTGGTTCCCAAACTGTGGGTTGGGACTCACCAGTGGGTGGTGAGCCAATTTCAAGTGGGTCACAAAGCACCTAGGGCAGCCATTTTGTAAATCTGGAGACACTGGAAAGGAGGAGGACTGTGTAGTTGTTCTGCTTGTGGCAAGATTGTAAATATATATTTTTTCTTCCTGATTCACTTTGCTATTGGAAAATGACTGAGAATAACTTATTTCTGCATTTATTGCTATGAATTTATGGCTGCCTTCTCAGGAAAGCAGCAGGCTCTGGTGTCACAATGACGATTCTTCTGGCCATTGCATCACTTCCGGTGGGTCCCAGACAGAAGGACAAAAGAGGAAATCCTTGGAAGGAGGAGGAACATGTAAGCACACAAAATGGAAGAAGGGGGGGGAGAGAGAGAGAGAGAGAGAGAGAGAGAGAGAGAATAAGATGTAGAGGGGGAGACTTAAGTGTTTTAGAGAAACAAAGGAGATTATCCAAAGGGGCCAGGGATTATTAGGGAAGCAGAGTTTGTGCAGTATTGGAGGAAGGATAGGGAAAAGTTTGAGGAAGAAGGGAAATAAAAAGAAAGAAACAAGTATTCCAGCTGTGGTATCAGACCATGATTTAGGTCAGAGTTTACTGTAATCAGGAACAGTGAGAGTAACCTTGAAGGACCATAAAGCAGTTCAGTCACTTATGGAGGGAAAACCTGTCTCTCCCACTGTATGATTGTTCTCAACCTCTTATACTATTTAATTGGGCATCCAAAGCTTTTGGGTTGCTGTTGGGACTGTTAAGAGACTATGCCTGAAAAGGAGGCTAGGCCCAAATTGACTGGCCTTCAACCCTAATACTGAAAGACAGATCAAAGAGTTCCAGACTCACATGGAAATATGCAACACTCTCTCAAAACAAAGGAAGAGGGGATAAGGACACTCAGCATGTCATCAATTTGATTGGACATGAGACACAGAAGAGACAATAATCAGTAACCCGGTTACCTATCCATTTCTGCCAAGTTGCTTTTGTTGAGGCTTGGGTTGGTGCAGGAGACAAAGGGCTAGTTAACCAAAATGCACTGGTCTCCCAGTTTAGAGAAGCAGTTTCAAAAGTGCAAGAATTACAGAGTTTGACAAGTGAACTCAACTGGGGTGGGTGGGTGAGCGGGCTGGGCAGTAGCTTTTGGGGGTGGTGAAGCTGGGCAAGGGAATCCTGAATCCTTTCAAAGGGGAATGTTCTCAAAGTGCAACTCGATGGCAGTTTGTTTTGCTCAGAGGGAAGGAAGCATGGGATAGGAGAGCAAGAAAGGAAGCAGAAACGAAACAGAAAAACGAGAACACATAATACTTGCCCCTGATGCCTGATGGCTCGTGTGTTATTGAAAGAAAGGCAAATGCTTGCCATATCAACAACACATAATTCTCAGGGGGTAGAAGGAAAGAGTGTGTGCACATCCTGGGGGTCTGTGACCAGACCTTTTGGGAATTTTGCCATGGAACACCATTGTGTCTATTTGGATAAGCCTCGCCCACATCATTCTTTTGTTCTGAGCTCACCCCATTCTTTTGTTCTTAGACTATCCATAATGGGTTTCCTATTGCCCATCCTTGGCTGTTTTGTTTTACCTCACACCTTGGTAAGTTGGCACCTGGGTGTTTCTTAATTGCTTCCAGGATGTGGTGGTGTTTGTAGGACTGAATAAGATGGCAGAGCAAAATGCAGCTTTGGAATCTTCCAAAGGCTTCTTGCACACCAACAAAGGCTGGGGTTATTGTTCCAATGAACCAAAGCTGACTGACCACAAAGGCCTACTCTCTTGCTGTTAGCCCAATCCAAAGCAACACCAGGCTGACCTGGGCCACACTCACCTGGTGTGCACCTACCAGTATATATGTATGTCTGTAGGCAGCACCTGCCACCAAGGAAACATGAGAAATGTTGTTGCCTCACTTTACAATAGGATAAACAACCCTACCACCCGTGACTTAACCAGAAAGTTTTTAATACAACTTTGGCCATATAGTTAAGCCTATATAAAACATTATGATGTCATCCCTGCAATATGTAATTTGGGGAGACTATGGCACTCAATATTCTTGTAGAAATAAACCTTGACAAACTGAAACAAGTCTGCTTCATCTAATTTTTAACTCCATTGACTTAAAGACTAATGAGGTGAATTTAATATATTTGGCTACTGGCAACAGTATATAAATGAAGCACATAATTTGTAAAATACTAGCAAATATGCTTCAGGCTTAAAAGCTAATGCATTTTTCTTTTCTTTTTTTTTCTTTTTGCGCTTCAATGGTAGCCCTAGAGTGTCAAGATGTTCCTTTCCCTAAAGCCCAAATGTTGCTGCTAGAAGGTCATAATGGCAAATATCAAGATATTTCACTTCTTCCTTAACAGATGGATCCATTTTTTTATCATTAAGATTCCCGCTACCTCTTTACCTAATTATGTAATTTTTGATATGTGTATCCTTTTAGCTTTAAGAGCTGTGGAATGATTCTCTTTGAACCTGTAGATTCTTTACTTAAGTAATCCATTTTTCATTATCAAAGTATGTTTCAGGAGTTGCAGTTACATGGTAAGAGCATTGGGAATAACTGTGCTCTGCAGACTCAAAAACTAGTCAGGAGAATACTGCCTTTGTGTCATTAGGACTATCTAAAAACGTATCCTTTTAAGCACAGCTAGATATGGAATGCCTGCTTTCTATATCAGCCTCCAAAAGCCACTTCCCATTCTTCATCTGGAATAATAGTAGCAGGGATGGGCAGGAATCACTGAGCTTGAATCGTAAGTCAGTCACAATTCTCTGCCCCTTGCAACTTGTCTGTGAGTCATAGTGCGTGACAGTGGTGACCACCCCCTGAAAATCCAAAAAGTCATTTTGACTGGAGACTCGTCTTTTGTGAAGCAAACCGTGGTGCAGGTCAGGCACAACTCCATGGAAAGATGCGCGTGTGCACACGTGTGTGTGTGTGTGTTGTCAGAGTTGTCGTTTTACATTCCCCTGATGTTCCACTCAGGTCACGTGACTTGAGTTCTCATCCCTGCATGGTAGAAACATACCTTAAAGAAGTCTTGTCAAGCTAGAAGTGACCTGAATGTCTTACATCACTTGTATCTGTTTCTGTGTGTGTGTGTGTGTGTGTGTGTGTGTGTGAGAGAGAGAGAGAGAGAGAGGGGGGGGGCTTTGGATTAAGATTGAGGGGAGGTTTGCAATATCTGCCATTGTTCCGTTATTTCCTGCTGTTTCCTTGTTTGCCATCTAAACCTATGTGGAGTAGAGTGAAAGGACTGTTCTAGGTGGGGTATTGACTGGGGATATCCCCTATAGACCCAGCAGCACTGAAAAAGTAATACCTGTTTGACCAGGTTGAAAGACATAACTTTGTACTGATGACTTGTGTTTTTTACCCATACAGATTGTCCTGGGGATGTGATGCTTGCCATGGTCATACCAAGTCAGTCATAACAAGGCTGCTATCCATGGGATGTATTGTGTGGAGTAGAGAGTTTTTTAAAAGTTTGAAATGGGCCTTAAGTCACCTTTGAAAGGGAGACCTTTATGGTGTTTAAAATTGTTGGCATGTTGCATTTTAGCATGTTAGCAGTAGTCACAAAAGGTTGTCCTTCATACCTATACAAAAACCCTGCATCTTCTATCCAGGACTGAGCACCACACACACCAAATTCCTGTGGCTTCTGCTATAGTAAATGCATGCCTGAAGAAATGGCCTAAAACCAATCCATGGGGGAAAAATCAGTAAAGAGGGCTGTTGAGAGTCCTTGGAGGGATTTATTTGGGCGATTTGAAGCGGAGCACTTTAGAAGGTCAGTGTAACTGGTTTGAAGTAATTACAAGTTAACTCTAAAAGCAGGTTTTTTGAACAAAATTTGAGCAGCTTGTGCAGGTGAAATTTTTTTTCCTTTTCAATGCCTTGATCTTTTACGACCTTCTTGTAGCACAGAAATTCAGCCTCAGGCATTGTTTCCTTGAACAATGTTTCCTTAATTCTATTTTGTCCCTGTGTAGACTGAAGAAAAACATGATTTTGGGTAAAATGTTTTCTGGGGAAATGGGACGTTGATTGTTTCCTAGAACCACTTTCGCCACCTCCTTGTCCTCCCACACAATCCTTAGGCAACACATCTTGCCCTTAAATGAGTACCTTTTGGAATTGTAGTGATAATTTTTATTTTTGCCACCCAAGGAAAATGAAAGAATTTCTTGTGCCTAGAGATTGTTCAGATGCATCAAAACCCAGCAGCTATAGGAGTGGATTTAGAGACAACTGCATCAGTAACACCTGAACTGCATACTTGGTGTTGAGATGCATAGTGAGGGAGAGAATTGTCATCAGAGTGTACACAATGGAGCCCTGTAGGGGAAGAGCATAGAGGCTTTGGACATTTCATGTCCCTCCAGTGGCACAGCTAGGAGGGGACAAGGGGTGGTATGCCCTGGGTTCCATGCTGGAGGGTCACATGAGGGGGTGCATGTGAGGCCCAGCCAAGATGGCAGCTGCTGCCACTTAGTGTTTCAGTCCTGATCAGGGATAACTTAGAAACACTAAGAGACAATAATGGCAGGAGGAAGGGGTGGCAAGGAAGGAAGGGAATGGTGACCAGATCATCCCACCAGCCATTCTCTTCCTTCATTGCCTCCTCCTTCCTCACGCCACTGACTTAGCGTTTTGAGATTGAAACAGTAAGGCCGTGGCATGAGGAAGGAGGCGGAAGGGGGCACCATGCCCTTGCCTTCCTCCTCCTTCACCTCCTGGCACTGAAAACACTAAGGCAGTGGCCTGAGGGAGGAGGTGATGAAGGAGAGGGCATGCTGCTACCTTCAGGTCAGGTAGGTTGCAGAAAGCTGGGAGCAGCCATCTTGGAAGCTGCAGACCTTTTGCTATATTCCTTTTGCGAGTGTTTATTTTCAAGTTAGGGTTTTTTTATTTTTGTTTTTAGTTCAGTGCTTTTACATAATTGAATTCAGTCGTATCCTACCCTTGGTGATTCCACGAGCCAGCTCTCTCCTTGATTTCCAAGCTTGTATGGCTTCTTTACCCACGCATCCCCCAATATCCCCCAACACCAGACTGCAGCTTGGATTTAAATAGGGCCACTTTATTATTGAATGACAACATAGGCTTGCAACAGGGTTAGGGTGGGGCCATGCTGTAATTAAGCCCTACCCTCCAACGTGCGGGGTCTCAATAGGGGAAACGGACCTAGCCGTCTACGTCCCCTTTCTCTTTGGGCGAAAACAGCTGACTCCAGGCAACCATCAGTGCTATGCACTGCTTAAGCCTTTCGTGGTCACCCCCGAAGGGTCAAGACAGCGGGATGGCCTGGCCCGCAGGACGAATCCAGCCGGTCCCTGCCCATCCAACCGAGGCATTTGCCAGCTTAGCCTCTTCGAGCCGGTTAGGCATCATCCGAGCGGTCCTGACTCGCACCTCGACTTTGCCGTCTTGGATGTACACCGATATGCCCTATACTACCTACCCGTACCCCAGTACGCTTCATGCAAAGTGACCAATAAAACCATAGTTCAGGTTCAATTGACGTAAAAAGCTCTTCTATTCCGTCCCTCAGAAAAACCCAGTCTGGGGTAGGTGAAAAAACTGCCCTCCAGTGCCAATCAGGAAGACAGTAAAAATTCCTACCCGACCCTCAAGAGAGCGATCAGCTAGTCTCAGACTAAGTACAGGGAGGGAGGGAGGGAGGGAGGGCGAGGGTTGCTGCAGCTCACCAAACTGAGGGGGGGCATGGGAGGCTTGCGCCTGATTGCGCTCGGTCCCCGCCCCCTCCTGGCCCAAATTGGCCAAATGTGAGTGTGGCAGCTGCAGCCTGGCTCTTATGAGGGGGCGGAGCAATCTCTATTAGCGCAAAAGGCACTAACAGTCTTTCAGTTGGTTTATATTTCGGCCAGTGTCTGCTTTGATTGCATCCAGCCAAAGCATTCTTTGGTGACCTTGTTGTCTTTTGCCACTGATCATTCCAAACATCATGTCTTTCTCCAATGATGTTGACCACATGACATGGCCGAAGTAACAGATTTGTTCTTTGTTTTGATAACAAAAAATATTTTGTTTTGTTCTGTTATTTTACCTTCCAGTGAGATGTCGGGGTTTATGTGCTTCAACACTTCTTTATTATTTTAGCAGTCCATGGGATAGGCAAGAGCCTCCTCCAATGCCAGAGCTCAAAAGAATCAATTTTTCTTTCTGTTCAAGTTTTTCATCTTTCACAGCCTTATGTAGTTATGGGGAACATGATAGTGCGGACTCATCTGCACTTGGTCATTAAGCTGGCATCCTTATTTTTCCATATTTGATTCATATTCATCATTGCTTGTGCGACCTAGCATAATTCAATGTTTTGTCCCCAGAGTGTCATTTGATTACATCACACATATGTCAAAGTTATGGCACTTCCGGCTTGATGATGTCACTTCTGGCCATGACATCTGGCAGGTCCCGACACAAGTGCCATCCTACAAAATGGGTCCTGGTGTAAAACATTTGAGAACCACTGCTGTAAACAGATTTTCAAGTCCAGGGGATGGGAGAAGGAAAGGGAGAGGGAGAGAAGTCTGCCTCACAACAGTACAGTACAGTGCCAAAAAAATCATGCAAATGTACTCAGATATCACTCAGAACCAGCCCAAGTCCTCTGAGGGAGAGGCCAAAACAGATAGAAGATCGGGCGGTGACATGGGAGGGACAGAAATGTGGGAGAGATGATCATAAGATATAAGAAAGAATAACCCTATAAGGAACAGCGGGGAAGGGAAAAACAACAGAAAATTGCACCTCCTGTCAGGAGTCCCAGCTACTTCCCCCCAAGATGGAACATATGACTCAGATTACATATGGCAGCCAATTACAGCATACCAACTCCCAAAGCCCCTGACACAGATACTACAGCGACCCCCCTGACATCAAGTTGCGACCCACCAAGTAGGTCCTGACCCACAATTTGAGAAACACTGGTTTAAGCTTCTTAGCTTCCATTGCTTCCAACTTCTGTTTTTCCCTTTCTTTAGCTTCTTCACCTCTTCTAGGTTATACATTTGCCATTATTTCAGACTACTAATTGTGTCCTGATATTTTCATATTTTGTTCTATCCAATTCCCTGGATATTCAATTTGAGTATCCAATTCCTTACGTCTAATATCAAATTGAGATTCTAATTTTCTGTCTTTTTTAAAAAAATTGTTTTTAATTGATTCTCATGATAATCAATTTTAATTCATATTTGATCCTCAGATCCTTTCATCTCCTTAACAAAAGGAGATTTATGGCCCAAGCCTATCCCCTAACCAGCGGTGTCATCTACTCTCCAGTAGATGGTACGCTGGGCAGGACTTACATGTGATCGGCAGCCCGTCCACTCACTTCCGCTTTCTTCCCGCTTGTTGCGCAGCTTTCCCTGGCCTCAGAGGGGGCACCTGCTCGCCGGGGGGATGGGTGGGGGGCGTGCCGGGTGCCTGGGCGAGCCGGCGCCCCCTCCGAGGCCAGGGAAAGCTGTGCGGCGAGCGGGAAGAAAGCGGAAGTGAGTGGACGGGCTGCCGATCACGCATAAGTCCTGCCCGGCATACCGTCTACTGGAGAGTAGATGACACCACTGCCCCTAACAGCCCAGAGCATGCCAAGCCACTGACAGAGTGTGCGCTGCATGCTGTGGTGCGGGGTGGTGGTCAGCTGGCTAGGGGGAGGTGATTTTTTAAAAACTTATTCTCCCCATAAGCCATCTGCCTCCAACAGGTTTCCTTGGACTGATGCCAGCTATTTCGTTTGTACAAGTCCAAGAAAAGCCAAGGGGTGTATCAATGAAGAAACTCTTAACTTTAAACTGATAGAGTGCCCAAGCAGCAAAACTGAATTTAGTTTGGTTCCAAATACTCACAGACATAGCTTATAGATTAACTATAATTTATTAAGAAAACGAGGAGTTACCAAAACTAGGAAAGACTTAAAAGATCCAACACTTAACCAAGATACACTTCAAAATAACAAAACAACTATATGCCAAAACACTAGACTAGGCCTTAGTCCATGCAAGGTAGTTAGCCTTGCAGGTAGTCCATGCAAGGTAGTTAGCCTAGCCTTCTTCTCAGTCCAATACAGGCAGCAGGTCCATGCTGGGCATCTTGGATGGCTTGGAGAAGGTGATCTCAAGGTCTGGAGATCTGATGGTCTCTGATGGTTTTGATGGTGTCTTGATGGTGTGTGATGATCTGTACAACTGGGTATCTTTATACCCCTCTAGAACAAACAATTATCCAATCAGGATAAAGGTCGGCCAACTCCTGATGGGGCGATGGAATGTTTGGTGGTCACAGAATGGTCAGAAAAGGTATGTACGCATAACACTGAACCTAAGTGATGGGTCTCAGCTATGCGGAATCTTCTTGATTGCAGCATTAGCTGGATGGAAACTTCCTGATTAGGTTTGTTCTTCCTGACCCTAGCTATGACCTCACACCTTTCTGCAGAAACAAAGCAGATAGGAAATTCACTTCCTGGTATTTTAGCAGCTTCAGCTCTTTCCCACAAAATGGAGTCATGTTGACAAAATGGAGTCAAACCATGGCCTAGCCTTCTTTTGCTCTTTACACCTGGGTTACCAGAAATTCAACAGGCATCCACAAAAAATAGGACCTATTTCATGGTGTCATCTGATATTTGAACAAGTTAAGGCAGGTACCAACTTAGGCACTTTGTGAAAACAAGGCTCTTGAGTAGGCTTTTGGCATTCGCCGATAAAGGATCTCTTTTTGACTCTGTTTTCTTGTTTAATTTTACTCTACATTTGTTTGGTTTGTTTCTGATTAGTTGATGTTTGATAGTTTTGATTGCGATGATTTTATGGTTAATTATTTTTGACCATTTTTTGAAAGCTTTCCTTGTTTCTGCAGGAGGTTGGTGTGCATTTTTTAAAAGCTAAATAAATAAAAACAACATGATCTTGTTTTTCCTGGTTGGTTGAAATTTAATTACCCCACAGTAAATGTTTGCATTCAAAATCAACATATCTTAAATATAATTTGTGAAGCCTGTGTTGTCATTCTGAAAATTGTAGCCAGTTTGTTAGTGAGCTCCTTATGGGAATGATAAAAAGTATTACATTTTGTGCACTGTGAATATTATTAGCATAGTCCCAGTGCTAGGCTCTTTCTGTATCTGCTCCATTTTATTTTTGATTCAGAGAGATCCTTTCACTAAGAAGATAATCCTTTAGGGAGGCTGATCATAGCACATGTTTCCCTTTTATGAAGGTTTTTTTTTTCTGAGTGGGTTATGACAATGGTGTTTTGACTTCATTAGATAAGCAAGAGAACTTTGGAGTATTTTTTAACAAGGGGAAAATATACATCACACACAGTTCAGAAAAGAAAAGCTATTCTATTAAAACATTTGAAAAAACTTAGTTTATATTTTCTGTCTGTGACATCTGGACACAAAGATGCAAAGCAAAAAGCCCCAAGAAGTATTTTTGTCTAGAAAACATTTTGGTCTATTTGGGCAGAAGAAAGAGGCCATATTTCCCTCCCAATCAATATTCTGAAATGCCTATGGAAAAGATCATGAAGAAAACTGATTATCTAGAAAAGAAGATATATGAGTTTCTGATGTATGTAAACGGGGAATAGTCCTTTATGAAAGTGCAGAAGACAGTATCTTCTTTTGAAGGACCTATGTTAAAATACAAAGTCCTACAGGAATCATATGCATGAAAAGATTAAACAACATCTTGAAAAATATGGGCACCGCCATCCTATGGGGGTGTGGCACCAACACAATGTTGCTGTGCCAGCGCCATGCCATTAGCGCTGATGCGAGGGTGCCGATTTACACCCCCCATCAGCACTACGGCAACGGAACCCGCGCTGCAGGCAGCTCTGGTCCCGTTGCGTGGGTGCCGCCCCTCCTTCGCATCGGCCGGTGCAAGGGAGACGCCATCAGGGTTTGGGGTGGGGGGAGGGCGTTTCTGGGTGAGCAGTGGGCAGGCGGTGGGCAGGTTGGCAGACATGTCGGCCCATCCAGGAGGCGGACCCAGGATTCGGCCATAAGGCTGAATCCTAGGCCCGTTTGTGAGGCCCCAATTGGGCCGCACGGTCTCCTCGGATCTACGCCTGCTGTTTAGCAGGCACAGATCCAAGGAACACATAAGGGAGGCTGGAGCATCCCCTATGGTAAGGGCATGAACACGCCCTTGCCATGGGGAGGCTCCAGCCTCACCTATACTGCACTGGGATATGGTGCAGGCTGGCCGGTCTTGCTATTCCGGCGCAGTATAGGATTGCGCCCTGATAGTCTGCATTTAAAAAAAAAATGTGTAGAACAAATTGAAGATTGGAAAGAACATATAGGGCAGTTTCTTTGCTGTCTTATACTCTGTGCTCTTTGTGTCCATTTGCCCCTCTAACTGCAGGGAATGGAAGGAGAATTCATATACAGACAGTGTTATTCTTGGTCAGATAGAACGATGCGACAAAAGGATGGGCCTATGGAGCAGGGCACAGGAAGCCCTATGAGTTAAAATAAGCCATGATGAAATAAGTCAAGGCAAACTAGAAGCTTACTACAGTGGTTGGAACACAGGGTTTCCCTTGAACAGAGACGTGAACCAGTGCAGAACATAGCGGCTCATCTCTGGGAGTGTGTCCCTGAGAACTCCTGCTTGTGTCAGATGTAGCATGTATTTGAGCACCCTGGATGACATATATTTCAGTGGGAGAAGAAAAGGGCTTCATGTTGCTGTGCTGTGACCGGTCACATTTGTTGCACTTCTGGCGTAATGGGAATCCCTCACCACAAGAACAGGAAGCTGTAACTCCTCTGCACCTTAATTTAAGCAGCTCCTGCAATATGTTTAGGCTACAATCCTATACACTTTTCTGGGAGTAAGCCCCACTGTGCACATGCTTAGTAAATGCAATTTACTTCTGAGTGCACATGCTTAGGATTGTGCTGTAAGAGTAGTTCTCATAGTGTGATAAGGTACAGGAGAGATTCAAAAAATGGCCTAATTCATTTTGTGCACATAAAATTTCACCACTGGGCCTACAGATATGAGGTCACATGTATGCAACCACAATTTGTCACTGCTGTAGTGCTGCTTGATCATTAAGATTTGCCTCCTATTATTACAGAGAGGGCTCAATGGGAATCTGCTAAAATATAATAGACACAGCACATTGCTTTAATGTTTCTGGGAACTGCTAAGGCACTAAGAAAGAGAAAAGGAAATGATTTGGGGGAAAGGAAAGAAGATTGCTGGGGGAATTGGGATGGCACTGGGATAAGCAACTATTATTCTTAACTTTGGCTAAGAATTACACAGCCTAAGAGCTCAGAGTTGACATTTCAGTTCAAAAGTCCTCTAACTGCCCATAAAAGCTGTGAGTAGATGGTATGGAAGGGGGAGTTGGAATAGAAAGTGGATGGTTGGCTATTTTGACATGAAAAGAATAAAAATCAGCATTGCTCATGTCTCCAAAGGTTCCTTTTTTTATTAATCACCAGTACAGACTGCTGAAAGAATATGGGTTCCAGGATACATTTCATGAGCTCACTATGTATACAGTCTCACCATTGAATTGTTTGGTTCTATGGTTTTAATTTCTATTGGTCTTGACATTATGTTGGTGATAAGGAAATAAGAAAAAGATAGGCATGCCACATCTAAATAAATAATTGACCGCTTTAATGCAAATGCTTGCTCGGAAGCTTTGTTCTGTGCTCTTTATAAAGCTGAACTGAAGGGAAATTTCCTTTGACATGGTATAGCAAAAAAGAAATAACCCTGAATGCGATATCTCTAGCGATGTCTGATTCTCTAATGCATTAGAAATCTAATGCAGATTTCTCTAGCCTAATGAAGGCTACCAGTCAGAGAGCCTATAAATAATATCAAGCCCCCAAAGACTGAGTTCAGAAGGTCTTCAAGCAGAGAAGTAATGAATCACTTCAGAGGGATTAAACACACAATTACATTTAGGTATGTCCTTAAATGCTTAGCAACATAGGGATTTTGATTAATGAAGAGTGATCACCAAAATCAATGCAAATTGTGCATGTATGAACAATCTTTCAGTGGTATGGTCGTTTATCTGACAGATTATATGGCTTTTATTGAGCAGGGCACTCAGATGATCCTATTAATAGGAAGATCACACACTTTATGATTAATCAATCACACTTTATGTTATTAACCTGGGTACAAAAAGAATGTGAGTTTGAATGGCCAACTGTGCTATCATTTGTAAATGACGCCTGCAAACAAAAATGGCTGGATTTTTTTTTGTTCAGTTTTCTTTTTAAGCAATTTGTGATGCAGCATGGGGTGGGGGTCTACCATTCAGAGAAAAAGCCCCAAGCCCCAGGTGAATGGCTAATATCCTTTACCCTTGCCCCTTCTGCTTCCTCTGCCCATGGCTCCGCCCAGGCCCCTAGTTCTTCACTACCATATCATCTCCTTGGTCCCTACCTCTGCTGCTGCTCTTGTTGACTCTTTGCTGCTCCCTCTGCCTCTTCCCTTGTTGTCAGCCTTCCTGTTCCTCTCCCACATCTTGCTGCTGCTGCTGCTCTGTTCTCCTCCCCTCTTCCTTGTCCCCTCCTCGTGTGCTCGGCTTGCTCTAACTTCTGCACTGTCACCCCTTTCTCCATGCCTGGCTTTGTTTTGTCCTCCTTTGTTATCCACTCCTCCTTTTCCTTCACCCCTTTTCCAGTCATTTGCACACCTGCCAGTTCCCTTGTCCCTGCCCTCCTCATCTGAGCCTGCTGCACTGCTGACTGAGGGAGACGTGGGGAAAATATCTCTAGGACAACAAAGAATCTATTGTCGGGATTGAGCTAATCAAGAACCATTTCTTTGTGTGATGATAGCCCTTGATGGTCCATCCCTAGACCAAGAAGGATGCCCTGACCAGCGTGCAGCAGGGAGCTTTGTGACTGCTGTGCCTCAGTTAATATATGACATGACTGAATTTGCAGTGGTGGAGATAGCCAAGGTTGAAGGCACTTTGTGATCTCCAATGATCTTGTTTACCTCAAAATTGGCCTTGTTTACAGAGTGGAATTTGCTAACAACAGGGTGCAGGGGTGGTTCTAATCACAACCGCGCCCATGGCAGGGAATGACATTGCGCCCGCCCCCGCAACGTCATGACGTCATGACGTCATGACGTTGCGGGGTGTGGCTTCCCTCCCGGCTCGGAGGGCAGGGAGCGGCCGCTGCGCCCTCTGAGCCGGGAGGGAAGCCGCCGGGGCATGCACTCCGGGCCGGGGGTTTAAAGTGCACTTTAAACCCCCGGCCCGGAGTGCTCAGTGCCCAGTCCCCGCCCTGTCTGCCGGGGCGCGCGGGCACTTTAACGTGCTCGCACGTCCCGGCGGACAGGAGGGGAGCGAGCCACCGTGGCGCACTCTGGGCCAGGGGTTTAAAGTGCACTTTAAACTTTAAAGTGCTTGTGAGTCCCGGCGGACAGGAGGGGAGCGGGCGCGGTGGGTGCCATGTTGGGGGGGTGCAGGGGGGCGCCATGCCATAGGCGCCCCCCAAGATGGCCCCAAGATGGCGCCCAGGGCTCTTGCCCCCCATAGCCCCCCCTAGATCCGTGACTGACAGGGTGTGTGTAATAGAATTTCCAAAGGTGAGGGCACTTCTAGGACAGCCTGCAAGAGGGCATTTGCGGTGATAAATCAAAATTTGGCCTTTTCCCTTAATAAAGGCCTGTGGGACCTGATGTTTCCTTGCCATCAGCCCAAACAAAATGACACAGGTCATAATGCAGGTCTGGGTCATACACACTTGACAAGCACCCAGTACTATGCACTCATGTACATAGATGTATCAAGCAACACTCGTAAGCAACAGATCCCCATCTCATTGTAACATCCTATTATTATGGCTAGAACCCAGATCTATAGATAATGATTTTTCAAACTGAAATCCAGAAAAAAGGGCCATAAACCTAGATTATATGGCATTTATGGAAGTACTTTTCAAAGGGGTGGAATTAAGCAGGTAATTAAGCCATGGAACTCCTTGCCACAGGAGGTGGAGATGGCATCTGGCCTAGATGCCTTTAAAAGGGGACTGGATGGATTTCTGGAGGAAAAGTCCATCATGGGCTATAGGCCATGATGAGTTGGGCAACTTCCTTACATTAATAGTAGGCTACTTCAGAATGACAGGTGCAAGGGAGAGGCAACAGGATGCAAGCATCTTGTTGTCTACTGAACTCTCTTAGGCACCTGGTGGGCCACTGTGAGATACAGGAAGCTGGACTAGATGGGCCATGCGCCTGATCCAGTGGGGCTTTTCTTATGTTCTTATGGGTGCTTTTCATCCACATACAGTTATTGCTGTTTTTGGAAACTGTTAATGGGCTTAAAAGATACATTTTAGAACAGCAGGGTGTCAATCCAAAACAACTGTTTATATTTGTTTCATCTTCTTTCCAAGCATCTTTTTGCAATCACTTCAAGGAATCTGGGTGCTAAAGCATAAACTGGAATATAAAGGTATTGAATTCATGAATTACATTTATTATAACAGCGAATTGTACAAAAGTGTAAATACTGTACAGTATATGCTAAAGTGCTCTGCAGTACAGTTTATTTCTGAGCCATTTAGTATTACTGCTGTTATTTAAAATACAACAACAAAATGAGAAAACCGTGGATTAAATGGGATTTGCAAAAAGTTTATGGCATAAGGATTTTTAAAGATCTAGATAGGTCTTGCTTGAATTAACGTTTAACTAAAAACTAATATGCAAGTGCAGTGAGTGTGTGAAGACTATAAAAAGGTAAAGGTTTCCCCACGACTGAATTGTCTAGTCGTGACCGACCGTAGGGAGCGGTGCTCATCTCCATTTCAAAACCTGTAGAGCCGGCGTTTTGTCCAAGGACAAGCATCTGTAGTCATGTGGCCGGCATACCTCTACGCCGTAGCGCATGGAATGCCGTTACCTTCCCACTGAAGTGATCCCTGTTTATTTACTTGCATTTAGGTGCTTTCAAACTGCTAGGTTGGCAGGAGCTGGGACAAGCAAAGGGAGCTCACTCTGTCGCACAGTCTTGAACTCCCAACCTTCCGGTCAGAAAGCCTAGCAACAGTGGTTTAACCCGCTGCGCCACCACGTCCCATAAAGACTATATGTGAAGACTATATCAAGGGAGAATATGCTTCCTTTCCTGCATCACCTATAACCATTTGGAAACACAGGAGACGCCTCTAATAGGAATATTTCTATGAAACTGCTTGACCCATAATAAAATGGCCTTTCCTTTTTTTCTTAAACTGTTGATTAATACCAAAAATATTAAAATAAAAAAGGAATGAAACAGCCAAGTTGCTCTCAGAAAAAAAAAAATCTGAGATTATAAACCAGATAGTACATCAGTAAGATAAGACATGTATTATGGACATAAGAATCTGTATACATGTGAGGGGAATGCATTTAAAATCTTTATGATGCTCCAGGCTATCATCAAACCCAGAAGTGTGGGACTTCCAGGTTTTTTTTTATAGCACTGTTAAACACTGCACAGTGGGGTTTTTTGGGGGTGTGTGTGTGAGTGGGTGGGATAAGGTTCAGGCTTTTGTTTTATTTTGTAGTGCAGAGGCTGCAGATTCAAGACTACATCAGACGGTGTTCTGAGTTGTGCCTCCCTTGGGTTCTGTGGCCTTCTTCCTTTAAACACAGAGATTAATTTGACTAAGTTCTCAGCCCCAGCACCTGCTGTAAGGGAACATGTGAACCCAAGCGTAGAAAAAGTTACTCGGAACCATTGTTTGTTTCCTCTCATTAGGCAAGCTGTGCCCCATCCTAGTAATGTGGGATTAGAAAAAAGGACCCCACAGCAGAAAGCATGATGGAACTCTGTCACAAACCACTATATTTAGAATATAGTCATTCTTTCATATGAATGCAGTACAAGCATCCGTACTACATACATGAGGCATTTATCTTGGGGGAATATCCACAAAAATATCAAAGTTAGGAGAAATAGGGTGAATATACTCACAGTTCCCTTTCTAGTAAGAAAAGATACATTGGAACTGCCCCCCCATCCCACTTCTGATGCTGGACTTCCCATAGAAAGACCCTGCCTGTCCCAGGTGGCTATCAGAATCCCAGTGAAACTACTATTGCCGCAGTGGCAGACTGATGGTTGAGCTGTTGGTACTGCCTGAAGCTAAGCAGGAGAATCTGTGGCTTGTTTTTGGATGGGAGACTGTGACAAGCTGCAGTACCTGTAGAGGCCGGATGGAGTCGCTGTGGAGCTGATGAGCCAGGGCGGGAATGTGGTGAGAAGGCCAGCCAGCAAAAGAACGAGTCCAACCTTGAGGACCTGTCCAGGCTGGACTTACGATCACCTGCTGAAGCTCGAGGTCACACAGCCAGAGGAGAGAACCACACTGTGAAGGCTACATCTGGGACTGAGCAGTTGGTGAATCGCAGAATACTTGTAAAAACTCCATTGAAAAATGGTGGTTTAGACTAGCCTGCCCATGTAAGCCGCCTTGGGCATTTGCTTCGGCCAGGGAAAGGCGGGGTATAAATTCTTCAAAATAAAATAAATAAAAAAAATAAATATGAGGGGGATGGGGGTTACTATGGGGAGAGTGACATGATAATGGGTATGACAAAAGTGCTGAGATATTGGCACCATGGTGAGAGTGGGTGGCAAGTTCTTATGTGCGTTCCAGTAACAGTGTGCCTCCTATGGAGTGTGTCAGGGTACATTTGGCCAGGGGCAGAAGATGCTGGTGATGACCTGGCTGACAACTGAATTCCTGTGAGGGATGAGAGAACTGAGTGAGCTGAGGAGGAACTGAGATGTCAGGAAGGCCTCAGTAGGTCAATATTTAAGTACAATAACAGGTGTACCCATTCTTGCATTCAGAGAATCTGTATTTCTGAGTTTTGTGAAGTAGTTTTGCGAATTCAGTTTTGTGAAGTAGTTGACTCAATGGCACAGCTAAGCTTTTGCCTTCTATTGCTCTTGAAAAATAGATGAGGAACAGGGTTGGGGATCACATTTTAAGCGAGGCAGAAGTGGAGCGCTGAGCACATCTGATGGCTACATCAGGATCTATTATCGAGCTGCTAGATCCTTCTTTGAAGCTAGCTTCAGAGACACGAAAGTAAAACGTTAAGAGTTCAAGCTGAGTTTTTAAAAAGACATTTTTGTCATGATCTGCCCCCCTTCCCCAGCATGTGACTTGGCCCCTTTTGAGAGAGCATTTAGATGTGGGTGAACCTATTGATGTGTTTTCTAATGGAAATGGGTGTGTGTGTGTGATCCAGATCAGGACGACTGCAGAGGGGAATGGTCCCCCCTGCAGCTCCAGTCCAGACCTCCACCTCCCTTAGCTGCTGTTTTGGTAAGAAAAAACTAGCAAACTACAAACCAGGCATTTAATATTACATGTTGCTTGGCCTACATTTGCACAGCACATGGGTATAGTAGAGCTAAGGACACATCTTTGCCAGGAGTGTGGGACAAGATGACATGCTGACGAATGCTAGAAGCCATCTTCAGGTGTCTGGATGGGTTGCGTCTGGAATGAATTTGCTCTGTTCTTCTGTCAGTCTTGGCAAATGGTATTCTGGATTCTATGAGCTACTTCATTAGGATAATAAAAAGTGAGAATTGGCCTTTTAGTTCACCATCTGGCAAACTGCAATCTGATCTTCCCAGAGAACAGATGGATGTGACCAAGATGGTAGGAATTGTTATTTAGCATTTGATTGCCTTGCCTATCAAGGATAGTGAGGCTACAGGACAGGGTGACATAGACGGATTTTATAACATCATGCCAATACCGTATCAACACTCTTTACTAATGGATATCCTCTGTGGCCAAAACAGGAAGTGGTAAGAGCTTGCCTCCCCACTTCCAGGACTCATGCTTGGTATACAGCACTCTTTCATTTTGGCTTAGTGATATGAAGGGCAAGGAACCGGTCAGAAAGTTTGCCATTCACTTGATGCACTTCCAAAGCCTCGTTCTTAATGCAGATAGTCTCTGTTGCTTTCAAGAGTGTTTTGAAAACTAATTAGCTAAGTTAGGATGATGTGTAAAGCATTTAAAATTCCTGTTATCCCTTGAGTCTGATAAACCATGAAATCATGCATAAGTCACCAATTAAGCTCATCCCATGTTTAATGGGTAAAAGATCAGATATATTTGAACTTCATTCAAGCCAATTATGTTTCCTCCCAAAACTGGTGCACTTAAACTATTAATGGATCTTGACTTTGCCTTAGGCTTGAAGCTACCAATTTGCTCCTTTTTGCATGAAACTTCTTACTCAGTATACATTACATTCTTTCACTGTTCAAATTATCACTATGTGTCAGATGCTCCAGTAAAAAATGTTGCTTAATGTTCGGAGATGGCATATTAGGACACAAGGCATTTGGAATAAATTAATAGCACAAAGTAGCCAGCAGTCCCTATATTAGGTTGGCACAATTTGTGACCCACCAAGACAAATGAAGCCCAGTAATCATTTTTGGTGGCCCAGCAGGGACTGCAAAAAAGGAATAGGCAATTGGCCAGCACATGACAGGTCAGAATACATGATTAGTGACATACATTCAGCTTGATAGATCAGAAGCTCTGCAGGCCTGCTATACTTGCTGCACTGCTGTGCAGTAGGTAGGGAGAGATCACATTTCTTTATGTTTACTTTTGTATAAGAATCCTTTTACTGTACAGAGCAGATCTCAACCCTCCAGGGGTTCTCTCTGAAGGCTCATAGAAGCCACACACAGCCTCTGCAAGCCTCAGAAAGGATCACGGATGCCATTGGAGAAACATCTCCAGTGGTGACCGAAAACTCAAGTCTGGCCTCTGTTGTGGGTTCGGAATCTACAGTTAGTTAAAACCCTCATATATGGAGGCAGGACCTCTAATTATTTGATTACGCAGGTGTGCAAAATTGAGGGTGAGTTTTACATGAATTTCGGGTGCTGATTCCAAAAATGGCATCAGTTTTGCCCTATCATGTCTAGTTTCAGAGAGATGGCATTGCCTCAGTGAATGGTTCAAGCAGCTTCTTCGTGACCACTTGTGATCTTGCACCACTAATCTATGTCAACAATCCCCAAACTGTCACACTGCTAAGCTTGACCTCTCACTCTGCTAATCCCCCCCCCCGAATTTGGTCCAATTTAAGTTATTGTATGTTTGCATGACACATGTAGGATACATGTGCATGTGAATGAGCAGTGTTGGCAATGCCAATCAATTATAATTACATAAACGGTTATCAGGTTAAAAGCCAGGGTAAATTAAAAGCAAGTTGTACCTTAAGTTTTGTCTGTTGTCTGTGGTGAGCTTCTTCAGAAGCCAATGTAACTCCATTGAGTAGCTCCACTCACTCAGTTCCATTGTGTTCATTTAAGCAAGTGTATGGGTGATAATCAGTGGGACATGAGTCCTTAATTCTCTGTGTTAAAGCACAATCCTAACCTGGAGTTAGGCCAGCCCAGTTAGGCCAGCAGGGTTTGGCTGGCACAAGGGCCACCAGAAAGCACGTTTGGAGCACTCTCAGAGTTAGGGAGGATGGCACACATCTGTGTGCTGGCCTCTCTGGCTCAGAGAATGGTCCAAATATACATTACATTACAGTGTCCCTTGTGCTGGTCAAACTTTGCTGGCCTAACTGTGCCACCCTAACTCCAGTTTAGGAGTTATTGTGTCCTTAGTGTCTGTGGAGGTGAAACCCTGGCAATTGGTCACAAAGACATTGGGTAGCGTACCATAGCTACTGTGACGCATAGAGCACAATCCTAAACTGGCGTTAGGCCGGCATAAGGTAAACCTGCATGTTTGTGTGCTGGCCTCTTTTGACACCCAGAGTGGTCCGAACATACTTTACAGTGGCCCTTGTGCTGGCCAAACCTTGCTAGCTTAGTTTATGCCAGCCTAACGCAGTTTAGGATTGCGCCCTTAGTCCAATGCTCCTTATCTTTATCAGCCAGTAACCAGTTGCTGATTTAGGCCTAGTTCAGATATCTTACTTAGGCAGTCAGTTCACATAATACAGGAGTGGGTCCCTGCCCTCCACACCTACAGTTGCCTGCAAGATCCTTTAAATTTACATAATTTATTCTGGATGCAGAATCCAGCTTTTCCTGGTGTAGAATTTGGATTGGGAGTACACTGAATTTCCTAGCCTGAAGTGCACACAGGCTGTCAAAAGATGACTAGATAGCAAAAGCAATACTGTGTAGTGCTTGAGTTGCATGGAAGCACTTCTGTCAATAACTCAAATTGCTCTGGACTTGCATTTTAACAACACTCACTAATGAATGGATAATGAGGTGAATTCTGAGTTTCCCAGATATAACAGCTTTCAAAATAAAATTTTGCTTTTTAAGACAGCTTCTGCATGCTAATAGTTTTCCTTTATTTGTTTGCATATGTATCGGATGTCATTGTTGAGCAACTGAAAAAAAATGCTTAAGGAAGTTTATAATCATTTTGTGAATATTAAGATGAAGTTCTAGAAAAGCTAATGAGAATGTAATTGGAAGTAGAAATTTGCATACAAATTTGAATGTAATATTTCAAAGCTTGCAAACATCAAAGTATATTAAAATAACAAGCTATCCATGTGGAAGCACAATGAAAAAATATAAATGAATGAAAGAAAGAAGCTAACTCTTCTTCTGGATGAAGAAGAATGGATGACTTTTAGTTTTAAGCTGACTAATTATATCAAATCATTTCAGGCAAATGCAATACCTTACCAATTTTCCTGTTTTTAAATGCAATTATCCATTCCTCATTGTGCCTGATCAGTGAATATAGAAGGACAAAGTCTTCTCATGCTTCTGAAAATAAAAGACTTATTTGCTGCCTTTGACAATTCAGAAAATTTGATTTAAGAGTTTTGTGCAGGTCTTACTAACAGTGCAATACTGTGCATGTCTACTCAGAAGTAAGGGCCATTGAATTCAAAAGGACTTACTCCCTGGTAAACATGACTAGGATTTCAGCACATACACAGATTTGCAAATATCTTGTGAAAAAGTAGATTGAATTTGAGTGCAGTTGTGATGTCCAGAGAATAAGTGGTCTCCTTAAAAAGGTTTCTCCAACTTTTCACAACCTAGCAGTTTGAAAGCACCTAAAAATGCTAGTAGATAAATAGGTACCAGTTTGGTGGGAAGGTAATGGTGTTCCGTGTGCCTCGACGTATAGTCATGCTGGCCACATGACCACGGAAACTTGTCCTTGGACAAACGCCGGCTCTTTGGCTTAGAAACGGAGATGAGCCCCGCCCCCTACAGTCTGTCACAACTAGACCATTCGGTCGTGGGGAAACCTTTACCATTTTTAACTTTTCACAGCTACACTTTGAGCATTAGGGTCAAGCCCACCTGGGCCTTCCAGTGATGGAACTCATCTTCTGTTGACAGAAGGTCTGGGCTGCTGGCCTTGCACGCTCAGCAATGGCATGTGGAATGGGACTGCCAGAGCAAATGACTGGCAACTATGTGCACACCAATGGTGCATCCAGCCACCATTGATGCTTGTTAGTTGGTGGGGGTGGGTGGGCTGTGGGCAGGGAGTGGGAGGATTGAGGCAGGGTTGGAAAGAATTAGGTTGGGGATTAGGGCTGACTGTGGTGTGTATCAGAGGAGGCCAGCTAGCAGCAGCAGTGGTGGCATCCAATGCTCCCTTCAGGCTTCAACACATCCCCTTGGGGCCACTGGGACATCAGTCAAAGGGCTGGTGCATATTTGAATAGACCCAATGGTGACCATGGTCTGGTGGAGTAGGTAAGTAAAAAAATTGTTTTGCTTACCTCTTCGTCGTATCATGGACCCCACGCAGTGGAACCTGCACCACCCTATTGGCTGGCCGAGGATCTGATTCGGCCATGTACAAACCCATCTTCTTGTGCCCATCTCCAATAAATGTTGATAATATATTAAAAACCTTTTTGAATCCCATTGATTTTATAATAATAAAGCATGTGCTTGAAATGTTTCCTACTGGAATTACAGAACGAACCTTTGGCTGGATGAATCATTATCATGAATCATGAATCATTATCAAAGCCAGAGTTGCCGATCTTCAAATTATCTGTACCATGCAAGAGATTTGTCAGGACCAAAGTAGTTGAGAATACGCCCACTGTGAGATTGAGGCCTGCATGATTGATTAGTCTAAATGTGAATGGCAGGGGCCCTGATGAGCATCAGGAGTGTGGAGGGGAGCAGAGTCTGTAACCTTTTGCCTCGCCTAGAATCCCATTTCTGGTTGTCCCTTGTTACTGTTACTTGCCCTAGGAGAAAGACTCCCATTGGTGCCAATCAGAGCATATTTTCCCAGGCAAAGCACTTGGAAATGTATAAATATAAATAAAAGGAATTTGTGCTGGTGTATACAATAATGAGAGTACATTGTATGTCGGCTCATCTGTGTGATTGCTGACCTTGCTTTTTTTGCAGGGTTCGTCATCGTGAATGCAGAGCGTATGTGTGTGCTCTTTCTATGTATGTTCATCTCGTACGTTGATCATGACTCACAGTCCGCTGTTATAAATGCCTGAGCAGTGTAGTAAACGGTGTGCACATTGAAGCTGCTGGTGCAAGCCACCAGCAGCTCCATGCACCCACAAACAATGGACATCGCCCAGGCTAATGCATGTAAGGTGGTGGTAGGGGCAGGTTGTGGGTGGTTTGGAGGGAGTTTGAGGTGAGGAGAGGGTAGAGCAGGTCTTGGGAGTAGGGCAGGAGGGGCAGCATCTCAGCAGCAGATGCATACACTGGCTCCTATCTTCCTTTCTCCCCCCAGACCTGCCCTCTTCCTTGCTTCAGCTGGTGTGGGTCCAAGTAGATCCACTGGTGAAGTTAAAGAAAAGTTATCTTTATTTACCTCTTGCTGGCCAATTGATTGCCCTCCCCACCATAGTATTTAGTGTTCAGTTGCTTTGGCTGCATGCCATGAACTTGTGAGGGATAGGATTGGGCTGTTGGTCGGATAGGTTTGTGCCACTGAAGGAAGCTCTCAGCAGCGGAGCTTTCCCTAGGTGAGCCAAGTCTCCATGCAACTGAAATTCGTGTGTGGGTGTTGCAGTCATCCAGCTTCACAGTATGGGTGAGTTAAAAACTGTGCTTCAGTAATTCAAAATAATGGTAATAAACGCATGGATCAGTGCTTCTTTCCTGGCATGAATTCCAAAGAGAAATATATCAGGGAAATTCAATACTAATAAAGCAGGATTTCTACATATTGATTTACTGTGACCCTCAGGATGACAAAAAGTTGAACAATGTTTGAAGAGAGCGTATGCAATACATTGCTAAAAGAGGAGCCATTCCTGGGTTATGCAACTTCCTTCCAGTTCATTATAGAATAGCAAGAGAAGGCCAGATCTTGCAAATTACCCAGCAGTATAGATCAGTGTTTCCCAAACTGTGGATTGGGACCTACCAGTGGGTCGTGAGCCAATTTCAGGTGGGTCAGGATGCATCTAGGACAGCCATACTGAAAATATGGGATACCTGTAATACTTTAGTCAGAGGTGTTCCTATGGGGGAACCTGAAGCTCCTCTGTTTTGCAGGAACCTGAGCTCCTCTGTAATGTGGTGCTTCCCCCTTGCCTCCAGAGCCATTCATGGCTGGAAGAGCTGGCTTGCTCTTTGAGCTGTGAATGGCGCTGGAGGCAAGGGGGAGAGGCCACATTACCCAGGAGCTCAGGCTCCTGCAAAACAGCATTTTGCCCTTCTTGTAGGAAGCTTCTGGCTTTAGTAAAGAGTTACATAGGGACATAACTATCCTTGACATGTTCATATCCCATGCATTGGGAATTTGGGTCTTGAAGAATGTGCGAAGCTGTTAGTAGGCCATGACATGGCCACATTTACAAGCACTCTCAAGAGGGAGCACAGAAGTAGAAAGAGTAAATGTCTGTGGGCAGGAGGAATGCTGAATCGAGGTCTAGGGCACTCCATAAGCTCCGGTTAGGGCTAGCCCTCTGTCCAAGGGATAACAATATGCTGCAGTCTATGCTGTGGAACTACCTTGGGTAATCTTGTTTGAGATCCTAAACTGATGACAATTTAGGATAAATCTCATAAAGGATAGTGATCATGTGACCTCTATATGTGTGGGTTATTCAGCGAATGCAATGAACATTTTAAAAAGAAAAACAGGGGACCAGGCTACATGTCTAAGATCATGTCTATTTTGGCCCTAAACTGCAATACTGAAGCAAAATGGCATTTCCTACATCCTCGCTGCATTAGAATCCTTTTCACGAAAACAGCCCAGCACAACCCATCAAATTAAATGCAACCCACCAGGCAGGAATATATATACGTTACAGGCATTGGGGGAAATGAAGGTATTTGACAGACAGCAGAATTAGAAGGTATGGCTTCCAGGGGTGGTGGTTTCAGGTGATATTTCCTCCTCAGCCAAGCTTGCCTGCTTGGAACAATGGAGAGCAGCTTCCAGTACATGCCAATGACACTGAGCTAGATGAATGATCTACATTAGCGTGCATGTACACACACACCCCCAGACATGCACATGCGTGTGTTCACACACACACACACACACACACACACACACACACACACACACACACGCCAGCTGAGGAAATGTGTGCAGAAGCAGGCTTCCAGCTCACTTGCTGGGTCAGGAACTATGGATTTAATTTGATGTGCTTACAAATGTTGATGCCATCTATTTGCACTGCAGTGTTTTTCATAGCAAGTGCATTCAACCACACACTCCATACACTCAAATGCCCTTAAAAAAAGAAAAAGAAAAAGCATGACCGATGGGATGGGGGGGCAGTCTATTTGTATGATAATGAGGAAAAGTGGCTAATTCCACCATCCTTTTTCTCATGCTCTTGGTAAAATTGTATTTGCAATTATATTGACATAGCTTTTAAATATCTTCAGAAACTGAAGATGGATGATTGAATTGAAAACCATATCTGGCAAGTACCGCTGCCCCTTCTGCCTCTTTTAATCTGCAGAAAGTTATAAAAAAATTGGACTCAGTTACAGAGTTCTGCTTCTTAATATTGGCTTAAATGTTGGTAGCAGTTGCATGATGTCTTCCACAGGCAAAAATGCCTTATCAGGTAACAGCTTCCATTGCATTCTCCAAATGCTTTTCTCATGAATATATTGCATCCCACTGGTTTTATGCAATAGTGGGAGATGGCAGCATAACTCCTCCGAGTGGACTTGATTAATCACAGCAGAAAGTCTGATTCTATATGTCATACTCTGACAGATCTCTTATTACACACAGAGCAGGTGAAACTGTATCTTTCATCACTCTCTGAGCAACATTATACCAGGGCCAGGACAAACGCACAGAACAGGTCCTCTTTTTCACAGACATTCACTATGTAATGAAATGATTTTATATTTTATTCTGGAAATTGCACTGATAGCTCTTTCTTCTACTCTATAAGTTTAATTTTAGGCTTATCAAGTGATTTTTTTCTTCTTCTGCCTGAGTACTGGATTTGTTTGACTTTGCCTTGCTGGGCACCTGTATAAGGGTTCAAGTGTGGCAGCAATGGTCAGAAACATGCTGTATTACCATACATTGGGGTCTAGAGATACAATGCAGAGACAATACAACCACAATTGCAGTTTTACCTATACACGTTGTTGATACATAATGCAATGTCTACACATGTCTAGTCTGTGGCTGAACTGCCTTTTAAAACAATGAATAGGTGCAATAAAATATGTTTCACCTTCTCCATGTCTCTCCAGTGCTGGGATGCACATAGCTGTATTGGGATGGGTTTAATGTAGGACTAGTCAATCCTTGTTATTCACTAGGGTTAGGTTCCTGGAAAACCTAATGAATACTGAGTTAGTGGATACTGAACCATTGAGCCTATGGGAAATATGGGGTTAAGTGCAAGGAGGCCCTCTTCACCATACATGCGATGGACATTATGAATCTAAAACTGTTGTAATACAGTTCTGTATATTGTTGTATTGCATATACTGTGTAGTTTTCTATTTTATTCTATTCCATATTTTATTTTAAGGGGGGGCAGAAAATGAGCCAATGACGGTGCAGTACAGCACAGAAAAAATGAATTCAAAGGAAGCATTGCTTGGTTTTTCAAGCAGATTTTTTAAAAATTGAAGTGCATTGCAGGCACCCTACTTGCCATTACAGAATAACACCAAATTGGCAAAAAAGAAAAGAAAAAACTCATAGAAAACGAGCAGATTAGGGCAATGTTTTCTCTGCCAGTACAGATAAAGCATTGCTAGGTTTTCCAAGCTCCCCCAAATAAAAGTGATGTACAGTCATGTGATGAGAAGCAGTCATAATACAATTGGCTCTCACCTGAAATAGCACAGAGGAATTCCCCCTCCCCCCCAAAAAAAAGACTCTCCACAAAGATTCTGCAGGACAGAAAAACCCAGGAGAGGTTACACAGAGCAATGGACATAGCAGCAAGTCCCAGAATGACCAAGGGAGTGACTAAAAAGAACAAACTAAACAAGGGAAGAAATGCAAAGAGAGTCATCTTGCCCCTTTGCTTTTGTTCACTCATTGGGGTTTGAAATGTGCCATTGCTCCCTTGGCTATTAGCAGATCAGCTAATAGGTCAGGAATTGGCTGGCTGCCAGTGCTTCTTTCTCTTTGTTTTGGATATTTCTTTTGAAGTGAGGGTTGTTACCAAACAGCCCCTCAGGAGGTCAAGGTCCTATATACTGAGGTCACGAGTACTGAGGATTGACTGCAGTGATGTCATGCACCCACTACGCACCACTACGTGAGTACCGGTTCCTAGAAGTTGAGCTGGCCCCACCCACTTGAAGCTGGCCCCATTGGCTGGTTGGCTCAGCAGCTGCGCATGCATACTGCACGCCCGCATCCGTTGCCTGCACTTTCTGTGAGGAGGCAGGCAGGCAGTGTGGTGGTGACGGCAGCAGCGGCAGCAGCGGCAGCAGCGGCAGCAGCGGAGCGAGAGGACCAGAGGCGGCGGCAGCAGCAGCAGCAGCAAGGGATTCCCGGGAATAAGGTAGCAAGCGTGAGAAGGTAGCCTGCCTGGGGCTCCCGCTCCCTCCAGCCACGCAGATCCAGCGTCCCGGTTCCTCCTGAAGCCTCCCCCCAGCCCCAGCCCCCACGCGGTCTTTTTTTGGTTGCCCGTTCCCCCTCCTGCTCCTTGCCGGCTCCTTGCATTTAACATTAAAGTTAAATGGCTCCCTGTCCCAAAAGGGCTCACAATCTAGTGCAGTCTAGCCTGCTATTTAACCAGGGAACAGTTGAAGCAAAATATGTCTATACACATCTCTAGAAAGCAAAGCAATAGAAGTTCAATCAACACTAACCACGAGCTGAAGTTATTACAAACATGATCACATCCATGGCAACACTCATGACCTCACTTCCGGCTATGACGTCACTTCCTGCCACAACATCCCTTCCGGCTTATGACATTACTTCCGGTGGGCGGACCCCGACAAGTGCCAATCAAAAATGAGTACCTGTTCCTAAATCATTTGGATGACACCACTGATTGACTGTATGTGGCAACCACCATTTGATACCCCCACGACAGCACAGGATTGTTGGTGGGCTTCCTCAGGTCACGTGTTGATTTGTATGAACTAGTCGTCCCTCCTCAAAGCATTCTGAATCCTCAGCAGCCCTGATTCCTGTAATAGGAGCAGCACCTGGAGTCACTGCTGTCACAGAACCAGGAATGCAACAGGTATACTACTCATGTGGCACGACCAGTTTGTACAAACAATGCCTTCATGTGTTCTGGGACAGGCCATTTGTCCAGCAGTGGTTCTGAATCCTCCTGAAGACAATGTAAGAACTGGCTCATGGCTGGAACTTCAATCTGATGGAGTATGTGAAAGGCAGATGACTCTCCACTATACCATTGAAGCCAAATAGTATTTTCAGGGGGGGAAAAAAGAACATTTTATAGATTGGTGCTTGAATATTACAGTGACTTTTTATAATCATGACAAGATTGCTGGTGGAAATCTACTGGAATTCCAGTAGATACATTGACAACCAGGACATGTGTATTTTGTTGTGAACAAACAATGCACATTTGTTTAGCAAGGCAATCTGTTGTTGTTTTTAATCTGCCTGCCAGATTATTGGTTTGTCTTGTGTTCCACATCAAGAGTGCTAGATTCACCCAAAATCTACTCATTATTTCTTATGCAGAATATGAAGGCAGATGAGGTTGCTTCGTAGAGGGCATATTGATGGTGGCTGTTGTTGTTGTTGTTACTGTTCAGTTGCTAAGTCGTGGCTGACTCTTTGCGACCCCAAATACCACAGCATGCCAGGCTTTTCTGTCTTTCACTAGCTTCCAGAGTTAGCCCAAATTTGTGTTCATTGCTTCGGTGACACTATCTAACCATCTCATTCTCTGCCGCCCCCTTCTCCTTTTGCCTTCAAACTTTCCCAGCACTGAGGTCTTTTCTAAAGAGTCCTCTCTTCTCATGAGGTGGCCAAAGTATTTGAGCTTCAGCTTCAGTATGTGTCCTTCCAGGGAGCAATCAGGCTTGACTTCCAGTAGGATTGCCCGATTGGATCTCCTTGCCATCTAGGGGATTCTCAAGTCTTATCTGGAACAAATTCTCCCCCCCCCTATAATAATGTTACCTGGATGGTTAATGAATTTAATTATCTTTTCTGTGGTGATCACCTGCCTTCTAAAAAAAACCCTTACATAATTAAGATAACATTTGTTAACATGCAGCACATTTTTGAAAATGTAATAGGTGATTGTCAGTGATCCAACCACCTGGGAGTATCGTTTGAAAACAGATGGCGCAGAAAAAGCATTAGTCGAAGTGTGGAAGCAACGGCACAAACCTGCAAAATGTTCCCATATGTTTATTATTAAGGATGTTCATGACCCCAGCCATTTATGCATTCCTATTTTGCTGTGCTCTCAGCTATGGATATGTAATTGCCATTTGAAGGTGCTTTCATTACCATGCATGTACAACTACTCAAATATGGCTCATGCTGCATAACCTCGATCAGTTCCTGCATCCACCTCATCTGCTGAAAACTGCCAATCTGATACAGGGGAACAGCAGTATTCGGAGGAAATTTGTCCTGCGTCCTCATACAATTTTAGATGTCCAAATACAGATACAGGGGTATCAAGGATCTGATGTACAAGGATCTGATGTACAGGAATTGTGCCAGCCTCATTTTGGAGTGGAGGGGATAAATTTAACACAGGGAGCGCAATCCAAACTGTGTTTGGCTGGGCTGCTGCAACAACCGCTGCACTGGCAGAACGTGTCACAAATGTTCCATAAGGCACATTGTGACACCTGGTGAATAAGCAGTGCTGGTGGAAAGGCCAGCACCGGCAAACCAGTGCTGCATTTGGAGACTCCAGCTGCCGGTGCAGGCGGGTAAGGTGCCAAGTCGTGCAAGGGCGTGGGGAGGAATGTTTCTGGGTGGGGTGGGGGCAGAATGGGGCAGACCAAGCCTGGAAGTGGGCAAGATCAGCACAGGTATTCTTGCTGTATCCTAACCCCTTCCTGAGCCAGGTAGCCCTACATGGGGCTGCTTGGATTTCCAAGCTAAACAGTTGGCAGAGATCTGAGAAGGCCCATAGATCTGGCTAGGGCATTTCTTGAGGTAAGGGGAAGACCAAGGATACCTCCAGCTGACTCCCAACTAATGCTGGATTTAGAGCTAGTTAGGTGTGGCTGTGGATTTTTCTCTCCTGCTTCTGCCAGACTCAAGCTTTGCTCACAGCTCTAAGCCTGCATGTCTTTCAGAGTCCTAATAGTGTTATGACTTGGAGTTATCTATTACAAAGCTATTGGAAGTTATATCTATGATTGCTATGCTAAAATCATATCATGGTAGTGGCTTAAAGATGTGACTAGGTGATGGTTTAAAGCAGTGGTTCTCAAATATTTTAGCATTGGGACCCACTTTTTAAAAAGAAAATCAGTTGGGACCAACAGAAATGATGTAATTAACCTGGAAGTGATGTCATGGCCGGAAGTGACATCAAGCCACTAGAGGTGCTGAATGCAATGGAATGAAATTATGCCATTACACTGAGCACCTCTAATGGCTGAATGCAATATATACCAATGCTGGGAGACACAGAAGTGTGTCTTAGAGTTATTTTTAGTCCCTCAAAGCTTGGAAATGGCACGGTTTTGCCGTGCAAAGGTAGGAAACCCCATTTCTATGCGCTTTGTTTGTATTTAAAGATGTTTAAACTGGGTCCTGGGTATCATCAGATTTTGGTATCTGCATAGGGTTCCAGAACAGAACCCATGTGGACACTCTTAAAGATCTCCAGGCTGTAGAAAAGTGGTTTGATCATCCATTGGGTTTAGCCTTATAATTTCTGACAATAGCCACATACGATGCATATCTTCACTCCAATTTCCACAAGTTGCCAGCCCCACATCAGTACCTGTCATTACATCATTCATCCCATTTCTCAGCTCCATGTTTCATTCTCCCTCTCCCTAGGTTAGTTCTCAGGTTAGTGAGAGAACTGATAAGGGAATGACTTTGGCACAACTGTGTGCATCAGTGACTATTGTTTCATGAGCGGTCAGAACTGTACCTGCATTTATTTCCAATATGCAATCAACAACAATTTCTGTTTTAGTGCTGCTCACATTTTCTTCCACTGATATCTAATTTTAAAATGGTCCTCCTCTGTTCTTTAGCATTCTAGATGTTGACCAACCATTCTAAGCCTTCTTTCCATTCCCGGTAATTCAATAAGAAAATAATATGGACATAATCCAGAGCTTGGCCATATTTTTATTTGTAGTCTGTTTTTTTTAAACTATTATATCATTTATAATATCTTTTGCCGCAGCCCATTGTTAACTTGACTGCCATCTGTATCTTTAATGTCAATCTTTCATGTTTCTCATTTGGGTGGTTATCATCATGACAATTTGATGTGTTTCTGAATAACATAACAAAATAATAATGAACAGATTGCTACAAGTCATTGCCCATATGTCGATGCACAGATGAATAAGTGAAGGTTTCCCTCTCTTCCCAAGCCTGCTAAAGAAAGAGCAAAAGGACAAGGCTTTGAAAACATACATGTCTACCTCTTATGCTGCTTAACCATCTATGGGTAAAACCAAAGGGTATCACTGCTTAAAGTACCTAACTGTAGCCTGGATCGGGCCTGAACCACTTTAATCAGTGGAACCAGAGGTGGGGTGACCTTAGATGTTGCCCACTGCTGCCGCTGCCATGGCATCTTAGGTGAGAAAAAGTGACCTACCTTGCTCCTTGCATAGCAGTGTTCCCACAAACCTGGAAGTGTAGCACTTCCAGTTTTATTTAAAGGAACCAAGTGAACTAAGGAGCTGCTTTGTATGCATGGTCCCTGTGAACAGAACAGGAAGTACAGCTCTTCCACACTTGCAGAAACCATGCATGGTAAGCAGGTAGATGATGGGTGGTAAGGAGGTGGGGCAGGGTCAGGAAGTGGATGGCCTGCTTCCTGCTCAAGTGAGCCAGAAACAGTGGCTGGCATTCCCTGTGGGTTGGAGTGAGTGAGTGGCAGCATCTGGGGGAAAGGCACCCGGAATGCACGGCTGTTCTTATAATGCCCCATCACACAAGTCGGATCAAATCACCTTATGGTTGGGACGCCAGATTTGATTACAAGTTTAAAAAGCCAACCAATACCTGGTACATCCTGCTCCATGTCATGTGATTTGAAAGCACAGATCATTGGATTAATGCCCCAGCCTGAAAGCCTCTGCCCCTCTGCCTTTAAGGGGTGGGGCCAAGGCAGCAACCTAATCCCCAGGATTGTGTCGCTGCCTGGGGCAACAGGGGCTGCAAGTGCCTTACCTGTTGCTGTGCTGGCCTCCAAGAGGTGCAGGGAGTCCTGCAGAGGCTCCCCAAATGTCTGCAGAACTAAAAAAAAAAAAGTTATCGCGACTCAATTCCGGGTTGTGATAGCAAAACTGGAAATGGGTTGCGATACCATTTTTTTTTTCAGTTCTGCAGATGTGTGGGGAGCTTTGCAGAGGCTCCCGCCGGGGTCCCCGCACCCCTCGGAACCCGGCACAATGACAGCAGCACACTTGCAGCCCTGTTGCTCCAGGCAGCCATGTGATCCTGGGGATTGCATCACTGCCTTTGCCCCGTCCCCGCAAACACTTACGGCAGTGCAAACTCTCCCTGAGAGTTTGAAAAACACTGGATTAAAGAATGACTTGAAGAATCACAGTTGTCCTATAATATGTTTCACATAAGAGTTGGTCAACATTCACCTCACTGCAACTTGTAGAATCACACAGGCTGTATCCTAGATCAGTGGAATTCAAACTGTGGGTCGGGATCCACTTGGTGGGTCGCGACCTGGTGTCAGGTGGGTCGCAGAAAGCTGGGAGCAGCCATTTTGGAAACGGCAGACCTTACTCTTGCTATATTCCTTTGTGAGTGTTAACAGTTTGCATTGTCAAGTGAGGATTTTTGTTTTTAATTTTGTTTTTAGTTCAGTGCTTTTACATAATATTTTGAGCAGAGAATAGCTCCCTTGCTTTTAACCTTCTAGCGAGGCCTGAAGACCTTATTTCAAAGAGCTTTTGAAATAGTTTCACAGTTTTTGTAGTTTCACAGGATACGATCAGTGGTGGGATTCAGGAGGTTCGCCCAGGTTCTATAGAACCGGTTGTTAAATGGTCGGGCCCCGTCCACTCGCTTACCTCGGGTTTTTTTTGGCTCCGGCTATGACATCATAGAACCAGTTGTTAATTTATTTGAATCCCACCACTGGGTACGATGATTATAGACAGGCATGAGCTTTTTTTTTATATATTTTATTGTTTTTTGACTGTTTTTATGCTGCTGCTGATTGGCTTTTAATATGTTTTAGTATTTGTGTTTTATAGTTTTGTCTATATTTATATATTTTTAACTGGTTGTTAGCTGCCTTTGAGTGCCCTCCTGGGAGAAAGGTGGAATACAAATCAAATAAATAAATAAAAGTGGCAATAAGAACAATCAGATAACAAAGGGCCATAAAACAGTGCGCAGCATTAACTGCAGCAAAAGAGGGGGAAAAAATGATAAAATGGCAGCAGAAATGTTAAACACAGTAAAAACAGCAATAAACAGCCTCTTGGGTTAATACAAGCCAAGGTGGGGAAGACAGATAGAGCAGGATATCATCAGTATGTGGTCTAGAATTGAGAAGTGCCTACTGCCGTGTGGTTGAACTGCCAGGGACCCAGCAAAGAGGCGGTTATAAATGGCAACTGTATTACATACGGGTACCTACAACAATTTTAAGATGTCCCCAAGATCTTGGAAGGCAAAACAGGTTTGTGATTTATCAGAGAGAGATTTAGCATGGATTTTCTCAGCTACATCTGGATAGTGGGGGGGGGCATATGTCATAACTTACAATACTATGTATGTTCCAATGGCAATTTCAAGGTTTATTGGGAAGGGGCAAAGAAAAAGGCCTCTTCCTCTGCTCTCTGCCCTGGTTAATGTGGTGCAGGCTGTTGCAGATGCCAAGCAAACAACTGCAGCTGATTAAATAATTATTTCCAAAAATGCCTTCCAGTGGATAAAGAGAAGCTGCCCAGGGGGATATCATTTTTGACTTCGCTGCCATCAGATGCAAGAACCAGAGTTGTTTCTGTGTGCAGAGTTCCTACATTTAGAAGCCTTGGGTTGCAAATGCGCAGTCTACAGCTGTTGCAGGAGAGCTCTACAGGAATACCAGAAACATCAAAGTCATCTTTCTCCTTTATGGGTTGTAGGATGTGATTGACATGAAACTTGCTGCAGATCCAGAAAATAAAGATAAATGGCCAGGTGCAGAAGGTGGCCTACTTGTGATCTGTGCTTAAATGTACTCTTGCTCTCTTCTCCTGCTGTGCACATATCACAGGCAAAGCCCTGGAATTGCTGAAGAGCTCCTAGGAGCCTCTTGAGAAGTCAGAGCATCTGCATTTTCAACAACAGGTATCAAACAGGACAGTGCTGACTCCAGACACATCAGCATCAAAAGCAGAGAGGATAAGACCAGCCAATAGACCTAATTCATTTGGCAGGGAAGAGATGGCTCCAGTTCAGCCTCCAAGATAACTGCAATTTCCCAGCAGGGAAGGAAATTAAACCTTTGTCAGTGCATGGCAGAGAAAATGGTAGGATCACTGGTCTCCATCCAGTGGCTTTCAAAAAACCCCAAACAACTGGGTTAGCTTTGTAAAAATCTGCTAGAGTTAATTAACAAAACACACACCATGGCTTGAATGTCAGAGAGTCTATGGCTTAAACAGGAATGAATAGCTACTAGCAATGATAACTCAGCATAAACCCCAAGGTCAAAAGCAGTACAATATACTGTATCTCAAAATACTAGTGGCTGGGGGACAAGCAATCACAGAGGGCTATATTGTCCATGTTCTGCTTTTGGACTTCCAGAAAGCCTCTGGTTTGCCAGTGTTAGGAACAGTATGCTAGAATAGGTGGACCCCTGGTTTGGCACTGCACAGATTTTAGGTTTTTACAGACCTTATAGCCTGAAAAGGACTCTAGAGGGATTTGGCTACTGGAACAATCATGGACTATGTATGCATAGGCTTCACAGCTTGGGGTGGGAGGAAGGTGGAATGGGGAGCAGATGGGGCTGGAAGTGGGCAGACTGGATCCAGGAGAGGGGCAGGTTTTGTGGCAGCAATGTGTGCTGAATCCTGATCCCCTTCCCAGGCCTGATCCACCTACATGGATCAACGCAGACTTGCACCAGCAGTCAGGACCAACCCACTGCAGCTGCTGGGGCTAGGAAACAAATGTCCCCTTATTCTGAGGAGGCCTCAGGCAGCCAGAAATCCCCTGTGGGATGCAGCATGCCACCACATTGCCGTGCAGGGATTAGGTTGGATCGGGCTGTGAAGTTTATAACGACGTTGAATCAATTTTAGTTTTGGCTGAAATGTTCTCAAAAGCCAGAAAGATAAATCTCCAATTAACACTTGCCTACAGCTGTTTCAAAAATACATTTGTCAGCTTCTGGCAAATTAATTAATCTGAGGGGAGTGCTAGTCTTTCCTTCGTTTCTCTTCTACCAAGATCTAGGCCCTTCCTGAATGACAATGTACACGGTGTGCAATTGCAGACTTAGATAGTTGCATTTAGAGCAGAGGTTCCCAAAGTGGGCAGTATTCCCCGTTGGGGGGCAGTGAGATTACCTAGGGGGTGCTCAGAAGCATGGCAGGATGCTGGAGGTGATGGGATTATGGCCCCATTTTGGCAAATAGCTCTAAACCAGACATTGGCAAAGTGGTGTCACTTCATTAAGCCCAACCATCACATTAAGATTAGTGTAAGGCCAGAAACTGCCCGCCCTCCTGGGCCCAATCTGTCCACCCCACCCCATTGCTACCCCATTTCCCCCTCCCCCACTCCTGTACTGGCCTTACCCACTCCAGTGGGCCTCTTTAGCTCTGCTGGCACCAGCGGGGAGGCTGCAGCATGCCTGGGCCTTTTGCTGTTGGAAAGCACTTTCACGACAGCACGTGCCGGCAGAACACCTGCTCCGCCAGTGAGGCCCTCATTAGGATTGGGCCATCAGGTCCCTGTTGTAATCAAGCTCTTTAACTTCGCACTTACATGGTAAAGAAGGATGTTATTTACGGTGCCTGTGCTCACCTCAAAACTGTAGCTATAATTGGGAATGTAACCGCCCAATCCTGCCACCAGCCTCGATGCAAAAGCACCTGTGGGGGGGCCTGTTGCATTCTACAGTGGGAGGGGGGCAGGACTGGAGGTCTCCTCAGGGTAAAGCAACTTTTGTTCCTTTGGCTTGAGAGAAGCCCCCGCATCCCTGGTCAGACCTACAGACCATCTCTTCAGACCTACACCAGCCTGCTTATGTCTGTCCAAGGACAGTAATGGAGACAGAAGAAAGATAGGATCTTGGTGCATGCTGGTGCTGCTGGCAACCACCCTCTGCCTCCCCCAAACTGCTTCCTGCCCTCTCCCTGCCCCATTACTTCCCCTCCCTGCCCACTGCCTGCCCCGTATACCAGTTTAGCAGTGCCAGATGGTCTTGGGAAGTTTGAGCCGCTTGCTGCACCATTTGCAGTTATGGCTCAAAAATGACTGCCAGTGGCACACTGCATGCTGCCGTAAAGGCAGCAGAACTTTGTTCCGCTGTTGTAGGGCAGGCAATAGGATTGGATTGTTAGTGGGCTTTACATTGTAAACTGACTGGGGGCTCAATCCTAACCTAGAGTTAGGCTGGCACAAGTTAGGCCAGCAAAGTTTGGCTGGCACAAAGGCCACTGTAAAATGTGTTTAGACCACTCTTGGAGTCAGAGAAGATGGTGCACGTCTGTGTGCTGGCCTCTCTGACTCCAAGAGTGGTCCAAACATACTTTATGGGTGTCTCTTGTGCCTGCCAAACTTTGCTGGCCTAACTTGTGCCAGTCTAACTCCAGGTTAAGGTTGCGCTCTCAATCGACTTCATGTGGCTTCTGTCCAGCACCAAGCACATTATTGTTGCTAACTCAGTGGACTTTTCTACTTCTACCAAACACTTAACTACAGTTTTGCAGGCATCCCTACCAAGCCGTCTCTTTTGATTGTTTACCGATCAGTTTCCAGATAGTTTAATTTCCCTGCCACTAGTTCTGTTTTCACCCTGCATAGGTATTTGCATTCTCTCCTTCCCTTAAAGGCAGCTGCAAAGAATGCCAGTGTGAGATGCCTGCATTTCAGTGAATGACATGTTGGGTCAACAAAGGTTAACAAGATTCATTCATCATGAGCAGTGAGCATCAGAAATTTCTTGATCACTGAAAGACTATAAATGCAACTCAAACCTGCTTGATTTTCAGCCGGTTTTGTCCCATGATTAATTGTTTACACAGTGTTCAGTGTTAGGCACCAGATAACACATTATTCTTAGTGTTATGACAATATTCCCCACTGACAGCCTTTAGCTGTCTACACTGTCTCCAACAGATTTGGCAGACATTTCCTGAATGTTTAATGTTGGCTTGTTTTTCAGGAGCTGCATGTTTTCCTTTGTTTTTCAAAATGAGAATTTAGTTAGGAGCAGGAAATCACAGACCTTCTGTAGCAGAACTACATTGCTCTACGTGATTAATTTCAGATTAATTTCAGCCTGTACCTGTACATATTTAATGGCATTCTGTCCCATATATATGTACAGTTTATTCAGTGCATGTTCATTAAAGTGAGAACACTGTAGCTGTACCCTGTAGGCCACAAATTGGTTGATAAAACATTAACAATGTTTGTAGAGAAATATATTGTCTGCCTTAACCTCACCAGCTTGATTTACATGTGAATAATTTATTTCTCCAGCAGTTCTCCATATCTGATGACAGGGCAATTCATTCTGAGGTTTTTATGGCCCTAAATGTTTTGGTGCAGATCAAAGTGTTGTGTTCTAGGAAAGTTGCCATCTCACTTCACAATATGTAGAAGTAAGGTACAGTCAATCCTCCTTATCTACTAGGGCAGTGATGGCGAACCTGTGACACGGGTGTCAAAGGTGACACACTGTAATGTTTGGGGTGACACACCAGCATTCACCAATACCTGACAAAACTGAGTTGGTTTTATTCATTTTTGTTAATTATTTGATGTTTCTTTATATAAACATAGCACTACGCATGTTTGGACTGTATTTTTTGTTTAAATACATGAATATAAAGAATTGTTCCTCTTTTGTTTGGGAGGGAGATTGACACACCAGCAGAGTCAAGTTAAGCATTTTCCTAAGTTTTGACACACTGAGCCCAAAAGGTTTGCCATCACTGCACTAGGGTGAGGTTCCTGGAAATCCTCGTGGATAGTGCATTTGCATATAATGAATCATTGATCCTATGGGATCAGTGGGGTTAGGTGCAAGGGGTACCTTGTCTGCCATCAGAAGAATTCAGCAGAGTCCCACAGGAAGCCAGCAGACTGAAGCATGGTCAAAATATCTCTGAATCCAGCACAGACCTTCCAGAGGCCTCAGGGATCGTCAGAATGGCACCTGCAATGAGCATGGACCCCTTAACAGAGATGAACGGAGCCCCGAGTGCGCCCATGGCAGGGTGATGAAACCGTGCCCCCTGCACGTCACCCCACCCCCGTGCATCGCCGTGCCTCCCTGTGCCAGGAATAGCTCCATAACAGAGTGATACACACATAAGGGAGGGTGGGCGGGCCAAAACCCATGCAGGTTCTTCAGCGCAATGGCGCCTTACCACTGCTGGCATGGTAGCACCCATGGCTCCTGCCACCCATGGCTACACCCTTCCTCTGCCCCTGCCCCTTAAATATGGCTGGTGGATGCTTCTGCCAGCCATTTTAAAGGGGTCAGCACTGGTCGCAGGTGCCATATTGAAGGTTTCCTGCAGCCTTTGGAAGGTTCTCTACATGGTGGATAATGAGGACAGAGGCCCAGATAACAAGGAAAGTAGCAATTCTGCCCCTCACAGATAAGATTGCGTATAGCGAGGTCACATATAAAGAGGATCGACTGTATATCTACCCTTTTGTACATTCTCACTTATTATAAGCAAATTGTCACTGGCCATTGTTTAAAATGGGTTCTGTACAACCTGGGACCGATCTCGCCAAGTGTGGTCTGCTCAGTGTTTAACAGCCCTCCTGGCAGTCCTAGACAGGCAACAAAAACTGAGAACTATTGAGCCCTGGGTGATTGTTATATGACGTGTATAGGCTGCTAAGAACAGGCAGAACCCGTGAAAGGTTTTGGTTGAGCAGAATCCGTTCTGCTCCAGCAAAATTCTGGAATGGATTTTGTGGACCCCCCCTGATCCTTTTTTAAAACATTGGTGGTACACTGGCTATCTTCCAGCCCTGATATTATAGATGATAGGAAAAAAATGTAACTAGAAGATCAGATTTTCACATGTATGGTTATCCTGCCTTTGTGAGTCTTGGCTGAGTCAGATTTCTTTCCCTGCCTAACTGCATTTCAGATACTTTTGTCCCATAGGCGGGTGATATTGAGAGCTGAGTCAGTCCTTATTAGCGTAGCTCCTTCCTAAGTCTTGTTTCTTGGTCATGGTATAGTAGTATTTCCGGACCTGGGGGTTGCAACACCTCAGGGCAATGGGAAACACTGAATTCCTCTTTAAGAGGAATGGTGATCAGCAGCAATTATAGGACAGTGGTAACAGCACTTCTAGGTTCATACCACCACCACTGCAGTAAAAAGGGTTTTTTTTGCACTTACCCAGTGGTGGCTGGTGGCATTGCAAAACCCAGGTTCTAGCTGCTGCTTCCACCAGGCAAATACAAACCCTCCTTTTTTTTACTTAGAGCACAATCCTATACCGGCATTCCGCCGTGCTGAGGTCTTGCGCCAGTCCAGCGCTGTCACAAATGTGCCATCAAGAGTGTCTGGTGCTCCACAGAAGATGCTGTTTCTTCCGTTTTACATCTGATGTAGGAGGACCCTCCCCCTCCCTGGTGATTCTCTCAGAAACCACCAAGCTTCTCTCCTGGCTGCAGGCACTCAGCCCAGCCACGCTATAACCACCAAGCTCCCTCTACCTGGCTGCGAGGGCCCAGCCAAGACACCCCGAGCTCCCGCTAACCACTTTTGACTCTCCAGAAAACAATAGAGGTTCTGGCAACAGTAGAAGCAGCAACTCTTGGTGGGAAAACACTTCTTGGCTAAAATCCAACTGTTAAGAGCCTCCTTAACATAGCTCTGTATGCCATTGTGGTTATTTTGGCCTATAGATAACACTGGTGATTGCTATGCTCATAATGGTCAGATGGAGGTCTAATCAGATGCACATGATACAAGACCTGTAAAGGTGAAGGGGTAAGTCCAGGATGTGATGGGAACAGGTATGAACCCCATCCAGGGGAGGGCCGTGCTGGGAACACCCTCTCCTTCCCTTAAACGTGTACAGGTCTGACTCCATTCTAGATTCCATCCTGGGAGTTCTGAGCTGCTACCCTGCAAAGAGGTCACAGAGGTGATCCTTGAAAGATAGCACCGACCATTAAGAATTGGTGCCAAGGGACATTTGAATGTCTCCCTCCTTCAGGGTCTTGTAATGCAAATCTGATATCTGACAAAAAGAGCATTGTGAGGACCATTTCAGCCTAAATCTAGCCTCATCTGCCCAGGAGCTAAAATAATCTGGAAAAGTCTTCTTTGGACTAAGCCACAGACTTCCCCACCAAAGTTTAAAGCAGCAACAGAAAAAGACTATACCTGCCTTTATCCGTTGTCAATCTTACCACCACTACTGTACTATTCAAATGCAAACTCCCTTCCTGCCACTCCAAAGTAGCTTTTTATCAAGGTGATTGGATCAAGGTGGGAAGGGGAAAGATTCTGACTCTTAAAGTTTGCATCTACCTGTGTAAGTATTTACCACATTGATAACTGTTGTAAGCGCTTGTGGCTAAATCTGTCTGGTCTAAATGTCTCCTTTCTGCTATTGTGTTTGAATGTGCCAAACCTATTGTAAACTTGTCTTAATCTAAATGTACCTATGTTTACATCTGAATATGCTACATCATCACCCCTCCCTGACCCTTGGTTGGGGTCACACAGGAGGGGAGGGGGAGCAGCAGCAAAGGGACCACCAATCAAATATCTCACATAACTAAAATCACCAATAGCAATTGGCCAACATTTTTATTTGTTGTTGTCATTTCCACATTTGCATGTTCAACTGTATAACTGATCAAGCCAAAATGTACAAATTACACAAGTTCTGTGGTCTCCTTGGAGACATACTAAATTTGTGTCCGTTTTACTGATGTCCTACACGTAAGTAAAATGTATTTCTCTTTCTGCAACATCATAGTCCAGCTGGCATTCTTTCATCAACGTTAAATTTGGTAAGCTATAGCAGGGATCCTGAGGGGGGATCGGTGGGCTTGGAGAGTTTGCAGACCTTAGCAGGAACGGGGAATGCACGCCGGGGAAATGAAACCTCAAATTGATGGCCCCTAAGCTTAAAGGGACAGGGGCCTGGAGAAATCGCCTTATTGGCTTGATTTCCTCCTACAACACATCTGAATCTTGAACACCTGGAGAAGAGAAATACTTACGTGCGGATGTTGTTTGTAGACTTCAGTTCGACGTTTAATACTATTGTGCCTCAGCATCTAGTAGACAAATTGGGCTCTTTGGGATTCAGTACTTTTCTATGTAATTGGATTTTGGACTTCCTGAGCAATGGGCCGCAGTATGTGCGAGTCGGGTTAAATGTCTTAAATACCATCGTCATGAGTACTGGTTCTCCTCAGGGTTGTGTCTTAAGCCCGCTGTTGTTCACTCTACTGACGCATGATTGCTGTGCAAGGTTTACCTCTAATTATATTGTGAAATATGTGGATAATACTACTGTGTATGTGGATGATATTACTGATACTTATTCAGGCTGATGAGGAGGGTGCCTACCACGAAGAGGTGGAGGACTTGTAAATTGGTGTAAGGAAAACAGCCTTGTTCTAAATGTTGAAAAGACTAAAGAGATCGCTGGTGACTTTAGGAAGCCATTTACCATTACATATTGATGATTCACCGGTGGAGATGGTTAGCAGCATCAAGCTTTTGGGAGTGCAACTAACGAGTAGGCTGGACTGGTTGCTTAACAGTAGTTCACTGGTGAAACGGGCTCAGCAGCGCTTGCATTTCCTTTGTCGTATCAGGAAAGCGCACCTTCCTGTCCCTGTCCAGATCTCCTTCTACAAAGGGACGATTGAGAGCATCTTGTTGTATTGCATCACAGTTTGGATTGGGAGTATTACTGTTTCAGACTGGAAAGCAGTGCAGAGAGTGGTGAGGAAGGCGGAAAAGATCATCGGCAGACCACTCCTTTCCATCCGGGACATTGCACAAAAGTGATGCTTGAGCAGAGCTCGAAGAATTGAGGAGGATGCTACTCACCCTCTTCATGACTTGTTCTCATTGTTGCCTTCAAGGAGGAGTCTTCGGAGTCTTCAATGTAGAACATTTCGGTTCAGTCACAGTTTTGTTTCATACTGTATCAATCTAGTAAACTCCCACGCTGCTTCTTTCCGCTATGTACTTCAGCAGGGTTAGTTGCTAATGGGATGAATCAGGGTACAGCGGTGGTTATCTGTGAGTGTAAGGTTTAACTCCTGGGTGTAAGTAAGCAATGTAATTTCATTTGAGTGTATACTTGTGGGCCTTGGCCTGGGTGTCCACTGTAAAATGACAAATAAAGGTTATCTTATCGGTTGGTGCAGGACTTCGCAGAGGGCATTTCAGAGGTGTGCTGCGGGCGTAACGGGGCGGTGTAGTGGGCGGTGAAAGGGGCGGTGATGCCAACGGCCGTTGTGCCAAATCCTAAGTCCTGTCCCCAGCCAAGATGGCTGGGATCCGGGCTGCTGCTGCGCACCTGCACCTGCAAATCTGCAGGCGCAGATCTGAGCAGCCTCATAGGGATGACTGGGGCTTACCTGGGTTAGGTGCAAGGGGAAGTTCTCCCCTTGCCCTGCGCTGTGCTGCTGCAGCAGCTGCTGCCTCCTGCTGGGCTTAGGATATGGCCCTGCTGTGCCGGCTTTGCTAGGCCAGCACTGCTTAGGATTGGGCTGCCCATCGGGGGCGATGGTGGCACAGACAAGGAGGTGCCTCATCACCCTCCTGTATGCCCCTCCAAAGCACTCAGTTGTTCCCTTACCTTGGAGTAAAGGTCAGGAACCACTGTGCTAGAGTGTGATAGAATCCAGGTTTTGACGTATAGAGATAACTAACAAAGTGGCAGCTTGGAAATAAGCTACATACTACTCTCATTTCATACTCAAGCTGCCTGTGCAATCTTGTATTACCTTCTTTCATTTTCCAGCTGGTTTAAGCAGCTGTATCAAAACATTACTGTGCAGAATGTAAGTGAACGTGCACATTTTTCCTTCCATGGATCCCCCATGGAAAACAGAGGCTTCTGTGGCATGTTCTCAGGCAAAATATCAGCACATGGTTGGATACACTGTTGTCTCATGTGAACTGGCATTGCACGCTAGAAAATGAATGCAATAGGAAGTTATGAACATTATATGCTGAACCAAAGGTTGTGTGATCTGTAATTTTTTGGACAGCTGCCTGTCCACATTATCTATATCTATTTCATTGATGCATCCCTCCCTCTTTCTTCAAACAAGTCTCACAAGTTAAAAAATTGTATGCCAAGAAACAGAAGCTAACTTAGAGCCCAGTCCTGAACCAACCAGCTCCCGCAGGAGCAGCAGTACCAAAATGGCTACTGCTGCAGTCACCGGAGGCTCCTCGGGAGAAGGGGACATTCATCCCTTTCTCCCAAAATGGGGCTCCTCAGCTCACCACCGGCTATTTTGCCAGCAATGAATCGATGGCAGCCCCATGCTGGGCTGCCCAAACCACCACTGGGGATAAGATCAGCGATGGGATTCACAGATTGACAAGGGGAACGCTGGGCGGGACTAATGCGGGGCTTCCGCGTGATTGGCTGCCCGTCTGCAGCGTTCCGCAGCTGTCCTGGCTTTGGGGGGGGCTGCCCCTGGTTAGCGCACCCCACCACTGCTTGCCCAGGCACCCAGCGCGACCCTCACCTGTCCCCCGCAGCAAGCGGGAGCCCCCCCGAGGCCAGGACAGCTGCGGAACACGGCAGACGGGCTGCCAATCACGCGGAAGTCCCACCTAAGTCCTGCCCAGCGTTCCCTTTGTCAATTTGTGAATCCCATCGCTGGATAAGATCCATCAGTGGAAGCCACCACCAGGCCCTACCCCCTTGAGCCTGGTTCCTACCCCCCACCCCAAACGGGCTTACTGCCAGCTGGTGCTCCTGGAGCACTGGCCATCCACCTGATCATGTTGAAGCTTGGGGCAGAATGAGCATCGCCCCAGCGTGAGCGTAGGAAGTGTTGCAGACGTACTTTATGGCATGTTCGTGACATTTTCGCCAGCGCTACACATGATAAGGGCCTTCTGGATTGGGCCCTCTATTGGGAACTTTGCAGTTTGCTTTTTTAAAAACTCTGCAATTCCCAAGGGTATTGCTGCTGCTCTGTGTGGTAAGTCCTCACCAAGGCCCACAGAGCAAAAAGGCTCATTTGCAGTATCTGCTCAGGACATATGCTAATGCCTTGTAAGCCCCCCACCTCCAATGCAAGCCCAGTGGCATTAAAGCATTACTTGCCAGTTCCAGGTTATTGTTGCCCTAGATGATTCAGCATCCAGCCAGAGTCTATAGAAAATGTGTCTTTTCATATCATAAAGAAAGGTTTATTGCGTTTATTCTGTTCCCTTTTCAGCAGTTGTTTCTATAGAGGGAATAATGGTGATGGATGGGCCTGTAATTTTCACATTCACTACAGTCTTTTGAAATTGGTTTTTTCATGTACTCAGCAGGGGTGGGTGGAGAGAACAGGTGTGTACTTTGAGAGATAGACATTAGAGGTGATTTGATTCACAGTTACTTCTTTTGCTCACGTTTGGATCATGCAGTCTTCTTTCTTCCTCCCTCGACTTTTTTTTACTTAATTTTTAACACCACCTAATTTCAGCCCTGTATACATCTGTTCCAAACTTTTCCATTCATTTTAATGTTGCTTCCAGATAGTTTAGATGTGTTTTGTATTTATTGGGCACTTCAAAACAGACTTCCAGAAGAGTCTGGTTCTCCAGTGAGGCATTAAGACACTGGCCAGATTTGAAGAACTGTCGGAGGTGGAGTAATTTAATAAATCCCAATGTGTTACTTACTATATGTGTTTAAAAGGAACTGTATGCTTTTTTCAAAATCTGGGCTTGAAATAGTTATCCACTGAATGTTGCTCTGTGAATGGTGTTATTTTGCACCGGTTAGCACAGTTACAAATTATGTGCATGTATTTATGTGTGTGCATACATAGAAATGTCAGAAAGCGTTTCAGACCAATAAATTACATCCAAAATAAGATGGGTAGTTGAGATTAAATCTTGCCTGAAAGCCATATTCTTTGATTTAGAAGTTCTCTCACTCACTCACTCACTCACTCACTCACTCACTCACTCACTCACTCACTCACACACACACACACACACACACACAGAGAGAGAGAGAGAGAGAGAGAGAGAGAGAGAGAGAGAGAGAGAGA
>JAJKFI010000035.1:2631306-2642812 GCA_029204185.1 Lerista edwardsae | reverse complement strand
AGAGAGAGAGAGAGAGAGAGAGAGAGAGAGAGAGAGAGAGAGAGAGAGAGAGAGATGGCTATAGTTATTAATAGCAGGGGAAAGGCATTCTACATATACTCAAATATTGTTCTTTATTGAACTACTGTATAAGGATTATTTTAATGTATCAGACCACTGTCTGTCTATTCCAGCATTTTCTTCAACAACAGTAGTCAACGAGATTCCTTTGGATGCTTGTAAGTAGGGCATAGAGGGTGTTCTGGATCAGCCTTTGATCACCCCTTGCAGTTGCCTCTTCTGGTGCCTGGCGTGCCCAGAAATGATAGCTGCAGGGTCTCCCAAGTCAGAGGGGTACTGGATGGCAGCATGTCACCAGCCTGGGAAATCTAGGCTCTTGAAAAAGGAAGAGTACTCGACCTGAGAAGGGATCAGGGTGCACAGCTGGGCACCTTCTTCTTGCACCTACCCACTGCCTGCTCCCCCTATCCTCCTCCAGCCCTTCTCCTCTGCCTCCCTTGCTCACTCTTCTCAAAGGGGCTCAGGCGGGCTGGCTTAGATGGCAAATCTGTGCCATCTGGTCCCACGGCCCCTGCACTAAGTGCAGGCCAGATCCGGGTTGGCCCCAGCAGATCTGGAGCTGGGTGGGGTTGCCCCAGCCTGACCACCTGCTTCAATCTGGAGCTTCTTGTGCACCCTGATTCAGCTACTTACCCAGTAAATCCAGGAAGCAGTGAGTGGGGAGGGTAAACTGAGCACTAACCACTAGGCATGCAGGCTCCCTTGCTTGGCTTTTGGCTATTGCCTTATTGAATTTAGCTCCCACTGATCTTCACTGGATTCAAGTGACTGAGCAGGTGTGCACTGCATTTTTCCTAACGTTCCACTGAGAGTAACATATGGCGGCCCAAACCCCTCTTAAGGTGCAGAATGGAAAGCTTTGAAAAGCAGGCTTCTTGTCTCCTCATGCTATAGTTGAAAAGTGCATAAACACATTCCCCTCCCCATTTTTCAGCCATCTATAGAAAATGCCCTAGGAAAGGGAACGCTAACTGCACATTTATTAATCTGTTCCTGAAGGTGACCCTTGAACACTCCTAACTGGCACCTCTTTTTGACTTGACAGTGGTGGCATCAGAATGGCATTCTTGTTGAGCTGCCTTCCTCATGCCACTTAAAGTGGAGCAATTCAATTCTAGTGTCTTTTAATGGGGCTGTTGTGGAAGAAGAGCTTCCATGGGGAGGGGAATCTTAAGCATTCAGAGTTTTTCGAGGAAAGCTGCCTGCTAGTGGTTAGAAGGCACCCAAGGGCTTTTCGCATGCCTAAGGAGCACTAAGCAGTACTGAAGCTTTTGGATAGCTTTTAACATTTAGCCTGCTGTGCTGAACGAACTGTTGTTGACAAGACATACAAAGCAATCCTATGGTCTCAATTTCATCTGCTGCAGCTAATGCCAGCAAAGCATTGACATATCGTGGCTGCAGCCCTACCCACTCCCAGCAGCAGAGTAAAAAGGGGGGGGAAGCCCCAAAACTAGAAAAAATAAAGCATAGCAACACTTACTCCGACAGCATTCATGACAACATGCTGCTCGGCAAACATAACCTGGCACACTAATGATGCCTGCATGGTACTCCAGCAAAAAAGGTACCAATCCATGCACCACCTCACCCTGGACAGACACAAACCACAACTAGGAAGTCACAGCCACACCAGAGTGCTCTCCCCAGTGGGAGACCATCATGGCACAGTGAGCAGGATGGCAGCACCTGACACCTTTAGCCACACACTTCAGGGCTCCATGAACACCAGGCTTGGTTCCTCTACCTGCACAAACACAAGCCCCTTGCACGACACCTCCTTTTTGGTGAGCAGCTGGATAGGCCCACATACAAAGGAAGGAGGACTGACATTCCGGGCACAATACCTTGACAGCTCTGTCGCTTTGTGGCTATTCAGCATGCTTCCTGGAAAAACTCATGGACACCACCCTCAGGATTGCTGCTGGCTCAGGAGAAATCCCATGAGGGGAACCAGGTATCCAGAAAGGCACTTATCACAACACACCAAGTATTGTACTTGGATCAGGAGCGCACCCCTTGAAAGACAGAGAATGTGCACAGGGAAGAGTAGAAACCAGAACTGCACACTCTGACCAGAAGAGAGAGCAGGTTCTAGGGATTTGAAATGACCACTGCTTGGCAAGGCTTACCTTTCAAGTGCTCTGCCGGCAATTATGTCTTGAGATGCAAGAAGGGGCTGGGGAAGAGAACTAGAATATAAACGCCTCTTTCTGCAGAGCAACTCCCTAACCACATAGTCTCCAATGCAGATAAAGGAGACGTGTATTATGGGCCTTCACTCTCCCAGCGGTACAGCTCAGAATTAGCCAGTCATACCTCGAAAAGTTTCGTATGGAGCTGCCATCCGGTGGAACGGTACTGGTTTTGTGCCCAAGGCCACAGTTTAAACCCTTCATCCTGTTTCCCAGGACAACAGGCTGAGAGGAGCCATTAGGAGGCAGCATAATGCTGTCACTAATTAATCAGTCAGGGCCAATGGCTCCATTCAGGTTTGGCTCTTTGATGTTGGAAATTAGGTCAACACTGCTTATAGGACACCAGGGGCAGTGCACATGTCTAGAGGACTAAAAGGCTACCTGTTCTGGACCTTTAGTTGATCTCTTTGACCTATGGAGTGTGTTTCTACCTGGTTTCCCTTCCTCTCCTGATCCTTCAATCATGCAGATCTCTCTTCATAAGCTCTGACCAGCTGTATGGAGTCCACCACACCAGGAAGTCTCACACATACAGCCACACAGAGGGAAAAGCTCTAGGATTTCCTGCTACTCAGTTTCAGATCTGTCCACCCAACAAAAATGTACATGATGATGGTGAGCTGTGTGTAAATACTGTTTTCTTTCCTTTTATTTTTTCTCTCCCTCTGTTCCTATTCTCGGCAGCTTGTAGGTTACTGTCCCATTCACTCCTCCTTCCTAGCTTGAGTTATTGTGACATCACCATGACATCATACCAGTTGTCAGGAAGATATTGCAAGACAGATGATGGGCCTCAGCTGCTCATTCACCTGTATTGATGCTCTAGTAACATGGCTGTGAGCACAGGGTGGTACCTTACTGTTGTTGGAATATGGTGAGGGAAGACCTCTGGCCCCTTCCTGCATGTTAGTCCGCATCTAAATACAAGTGCAGGGGACATCCAAATATCAGTAATGGTGCCAAATAGGGCCACAAAGGAGGGCACAGGTATGATTCAGTTACCAGCAGAGGGTATAGCAACCCCTCCTATTCCGATAGCTGCTAGGTGTTTGCTTGCAATAGTTGCTAGCTGCTTGCTTATTGTGTAAGATTTCCAAGGGGTCTGATTGCACTCACACATACAGCTGGTAAAGGACAAAACCTGTTGCACTACAGGGGTGGGAAGGCACAGACAGAGCTTGCATTTAAAAGTCCTGCTTTATTTCCTGAACTCAAGTGTCCAGTAAAGATTATTTGAACAGAGTCAACATCTAAAGTAACTACACTCCGATTGACCTGTTGAACAAAACAGGGGGAATAGTGATAAAAAAGGTAGGTGAAATGACTTTGCTACTTCAAAGTACAGATAGTTCCAAAGAAGTTCTGTTTACTACAGTGCAATTAACTAGTATTTAGAACTACTTTTTAGATAGGAGTTGAACTGCCTGGAAAGTTGTTGGTGCCCATTAATGTAGACAGAGTAGTCCTTAAGACCTCAATCTCCTCTCCAGTATAGGGAGATTGCAGTGGAACTCTGGCTGCACTTGCTATTTTCTCTGATGCTGTAATGTAGTGTTTGGACATCACTAGCAGCAGCTGGAGTGGAGAGTGTGTTGTTTACTGCCAAAGGTGGCTGAACTCCTCATTGCCTTCACAGGTACACAGTGTGAGCTTTTCTACAGTTGTAACCAATAAGGCTTCCCTTTCTGCACAATACATATTGACAGAGCAATCCTAGAGTGCACATAGTGTTGATGCAACATTGTTGCATCTACACTATGTGCTTAGCGCCAATGTCGGGGGGGTGAGCGGCACCCCCATGTCGGCGCTAAAGCTCTGAAGCTGATGCTACTCGTAGAGTGCTCGTACTCGTCAGAGTGCTGACGAGAGCCTCTCTTGTGCTGAATGAAGCCAGTCAGCGCAAGGGAGGCTCTGTCCCCTATTGGGATGGGGATTGGTGGGAGGGAGGGAGGCTGGGGGGGGGGCTTGGGGGATGTGGATGGGCTTGGGAGGTGGCCATATGGCCACATCCTAAGCCCGTCCGCAAGGCTGTGCAGCCCTGATGTGGGCCGTGTGGTCTCCTCAGTTCTGCGCCCACTCTTTAGCGGGCGCAGATCCGAGGAGCACATAGGGGAGGTTCCACACACTCCCTTGCCATTGGGGGGGGCGGGGCTCCAGCTTCTCCTATGCAGCGTCAGATATGGTGCTGCCAAGTCGTCCTTGCCATTCCGACGCTGCATAGGATTGCGCCCTTAGTGTCGCCGGTGCAGGAAACATTTCTACCTGTTCATATAGGGGGCTCTGTATAGACAATTCATGGTTTCTTGGGAAAGACATGGGGTGGGTTGGACGTGGAAGAGTCCTACTGGGAGGAATAATCTCTCCTCCCCTGCTGTATGTGTGGCATGCTTTGTCGCTGTACCTGCAGCTACTAGCCTTTGTGATTTGCATTGTCTTTGTGTCTGGAGTCCTGAAAAGTATCTATAATGCAACAAAGTTCTTCTGAATGAATTAGCAACCTACCCCTTCAACTTTGTCAGTTGGCACTTGGCATAAGCAGCCAAGGTCTCTTATCAGAGTTCCCACTTGTGCTCTGCTCTCTCACTATGAGGACAGAATGATGTAGTCCCATGCCTAGATACCCAAGGCTGCAATTCTATGCACACTACCTTGGGAATAAGCCCCACTGAGCTTACTTCTGAGCAGACATGTGTAGGATTGTATTGCAGGTTCTAAACACCAGATTAGTCTCTGTATGATGTGCTGCGATTGGCTGCAGCGTTGGTCACCACCCTATCCTCCATTGTGACTATGGGATTGGAGAGGGAAGAGGCAGGATGTGTCTTTTCATTGTTGGGCTCTCCATTGACTTCAGTGAGAATGTGTTTAGTTTACACAACCACTTTGTTAGTATAACGTTATTGTACCATCACCAAGAACGTGAGGATCAGAGGCTATGAACAAGCACACAGAATTATTCTGTGTCCTGCCTTCTCCTCACCACTCCCTCCACCCTGTCTGTTTTTGCCAGTGGCACCAGCCACTGTCATGGCTACCCCTGCAGCACCAGAATAAATCCACGACACCCCCGTGTCTCAGCACTTTACTGGTGCTAGTGATGGGAATTTTTCAGGATCTGTACTCTGGGGTATTGCTGACCGTTCTAAACCAATCAAACTCTCTTACAATGACTTCTGTTTTGAAGCTTTATTCTAGAATGCATTCCAATATTACAAAGAAAAATGATTTGGCATTAGATCTCTAGATCTCTTGCATCCCAAGCAACCCCCGACCTCCAACGACGAGTCTGAGCCTCTGAGGCCCAGCCTGACCCAAGAGGAGTGTCAGGGCCGTGGCACCGAGGTCTCGTTTGGGCAGCGTGCACGCCAGGCGCACCCCGGGCAGTATTACCCATTCTGTGGTTTTCATCTAAAATTGCCATCTGTGTAGAGCCTGTGTCCATTGTAATAGTGGCACAGGAGGCAAAAATTCAATAGCTTTTCTAGTATAAGCCATGAAGGCAGATTTCCTTGCTTATGGGGGAAAGAGAAAGAGAGGACAGAGAGCAAAACAGACACATCACTTAGCATTTAGCAACAGCCCTCCTGCCCTTTGCTTATCCTCCCTTCTATGGGTTGGTCTGTGAGGGATTTGGGAGCTCTCTGCTGCCACCACCAAAATAGGAAAAGCCAGGCAGAGAGAGGTGACCTTGGAAATCACCTTCTCTAATCTGTAAAGGGCTTCCCCAAATTCGGGGAATTCCTACAATACAAAAACCCAAAGACACAGTTGTGAGAACTGGGCAATTTGTGGAAATGTGGCTAAGCCACTTTCTACTGGCTAGACTGAGGCCATACAGATAATCAGTAGAACAGGAATTTATTACACGCTAGAGTAAACAAAGCAAATAAAAGAATTGGAGAGAGGACATGAATAATTAAAAATAGGAACAGGACTGACTATGAAGAAAAGTTGGCAAAAAATGTGCACAAGACTTAAAGACAAGCTGAACAGAAAATAATAGCCCTTAATGATGTCTTGTTGGATACTTTACTACACCGAGGTACTTACATTGTCCAGTGGGGTGTAGTTCCTAAATTCCTATGAAAGTGGGTGACCTTTCACTAAGACACAGATATTGTGCATCAGAGGCCCAAAGAGAGAGAACAACCAGAATCCTCCTTGTGCATGAACTTAAAAAATAAATGTGCCAATGTCAGAATCATCCAGTTGGATAAGGACTATTTAGGTATCCAATCCAAACCCCTTTACCTACAGCACAATCCTATACTTGCTTATTCAAAAGGAAATCTCTCTATATTCAATGGGGCTTACTCTCAAGTACATGTGTATAGGGTGGCTGCCCTAACCATTTGGGCTTGGCTGCCCAATCAGTGGGCACATGTTAACCCTCCTGCTGAGATTGACCAGGACCCTTTTCTCCCGCATGAAGACTGGGAATCCAAATAAGACTTGCCTGGGATACTGTGTGGTCCTTCTGTAATGGCGCTGACCTTTAAAAGGGTTAGGGTGTGCTTCAGGAAGATTCTCCAAATGCTTTTATGATGCTGAGACACCTACACTGTCTCTAATCCAGTCTCTGGGTTTTTTTTTAAATAGGGGAAATTAGGTTTTTTCCCCCCACCCTGCTGAATGTTTTTCATGGAACTGTTAGCCTCTGTATCAAGAGAAAAACGTGGTGAGTAGAAATAGATTCTTGGTTTAGATTTCTGACTTAGCATTTTCTTGCAATTTCAAGCAGAGATGCAATTGAGCACACCTGTGTCTGCTCAAATGTAATGTGAAGGCTTCTCTTCCAGCTGTTTTGTGGAAAGATGGATAGCTTCGATACTGTCTTTATACCCACAACAAATTGCCTCTCACATAGTCTTTATCAGGACAGGCTCTAGGAGCTGCGGGGCTCACTGTGGGGCATTCCCGTGGGCTCCCCAGCCTCCCCATGGGGCCCCCACTCACCAAGAAAAGCACGGTGGTACCACATGTGGCACTTGGAAATTGTTGGTACATGATAATGTCACCACCAACTTCTTCCAGGAGGCCCATTTTGGGCAGTTTAGAGGCAGGGGCAGGTGGGAGGGCCCAAGGTAAAGATGCTCTGCTTGCCCCACTGACTTACAGTCCATAGGGATCCCGGCTGCAGCAGCAGGCGATATGCTCACTGCACTGGTGTGGAAGCCCCCCAAAGTGCGGGGCCCAATGTGATGGCATTGGTCACATTGGCTTAAAGCCAGCCCTGGTTTTTATAAATTAGTAAACAATGTGATAAGTACTTTTATGAAGCCCATTTCCTCCTGTTTCACTTAAATAAGTTCTCAAAACAACTTACAATACCTTCACTTCATACATGATTGTCTAGAAATAACTGTCTCCAGTATCACATTATCTGCTCTCTGAGGCTGGCCGACCACACGTACTTAAATTCAATTTCAAGTGGGAGTTCCCATGGAAAGGAAGGAAACAAAATTGCATGTCAAACAAATAGCGGCAGATCTTAAGTTAATATTGAAAATTCTGTAGGTCACATTTACTTATATTTAAAAAATAATTATGCAAAAGCATCAGTAGGCAAGCTATAATATGCATAATTGAAGTGAGTTAAACGATATGAAGACTGCCTTGAACAAATAGCTATGGGAAACATGTGCTTATACATAACCATTAGTGTGAATCCATAAGTCTACTTAATTAGACTTAATTTCAATATTGCTGTAGTCAAGACTGAAGCAGAGAGATGTGAAAATAGACATTGATGTGGCGATACAATAAAGGGCTAATTGGACAAATTGCTTTTGATTAATCTGGAAGCAAGGAAGGTAAAAAAAAGGCAGACATGCTGTGGGCCTATTCAGTAATCATATCTGTCATCTCTTCTGACTTGACCATCATGTCAAAAGTATTCTGATTTTCAGGAGGATGACCTTGCAAGCAGTAAATTTTTGGTATGGACTGTTCTGTAACTCCTTCAAATACAGTAAATGGGCACTGTATAATACCAGAAGAGTAGAACCATTTTTCTTGCATTATTCCCATTCACTTCAAGTTACTTTATTTCAAACAAAATTCATTGTGTTCAAATGATAAGTAGCAAATGAATGTTATTCTGGCAGCTATTAAGAAGTCCACCAAGAATTTGACAAACATTCTTTGAAATCATGCTTCTATTAACATATCCTCCCAGGGGTGTATTTGTGAACCAATGCTAAGGAGGGGGCTTAAAAATGCCCCCACATTTTTTTTTTTGAAAACTTTCTGTGGAAAGTAGGGGGCTGAAACTATTTTTCTGAATTTTTCAGAGTGTATGGTAACCCAATTTTCTGCACCAAGACAGCAAAGTTAACTGTTTTTTGGGGAAACTAAGGCACTGGAATTTAGTTTGTAAGGAAAGAAAGCCTTAATAAAACATGAAACTTTGGCATACTTTGTATGGTAAGGGACTGCATTTTCTAGCATACTTTGATTGTAGCCCTTCAGTCACAGACTATACTTCCAATCAGCTGTGAAACAGAGTGGTTTGCAAACAAACATTTGGGAGAGACAGGAGACTTATTCAGTCATATATTTCACTCTTCATAATCCCCCTACCCCCCAAAACATATTGAAATCAGACTTGCGACTTCTCTTTTTTGGGAGAAGGGATTTGCCTTTGTCACAGAGTTGAATTGTCTCATTGACACAGAATCGTCTATAATTACTTCCCGAAGGTAATGTTGCATGAAGCATTTATGCCAGTTATCTTTTGTGGTGGTAACAGCCTCTTTGCTTTAGCAACTAAGGAGGCTCTCATCAATGGCGGTACATGCATTCCGCCAGCTAAAAGTGTTATGAATGTGCCATAAAGCATGGACATGACACTGCGGGAGGAGGAAGTGCTGGCACTGGGCAAGCACCACCTCAGTTCTGACTGCTGGCATTTCAGCAGTGTCAGCAACCAGGAAGTGCATCTGGGGTGAGGGAGAGGGGCGAGGTGGTGGAACTCAGTGGGAATAGGGTAGAATCGGCTCCTGCTAGTGCTTCCATCGCCAGATCCAATGCCCCTTTGGACCAGGCAGCCTGACATGGGGCTGCTAGACTCTCCACTGGCAAAACAGCTAATGGAGATTTGAGGAGTCCCATTGTGGGGGCCAAGGCTTTTCCCGAGGGAAGAGGACAAATGAGGAAACTCCAGAGGCTGCCACAGATCCCACAGGATGCAGTCGCAGCCAGGGGCGTAGCTAGAGAAGTGCAGGGGGGTGCAATTGCACCGGGCTATGTGTTCCCAGGGGGCAACAGTCTGGCTCCACACCATAGCTGTTGCCCCCAAGCTTTTCCCTGCAATTCACACCTGGATCACATCGCCATGCGATCACTGCATGCCTGTGCAGCTGAGCCGGCCAGTACTGCAAAATGGAAGTCACACCCCCAGGCTGTTCCCTGCAGCGCAGCCAACACCTTTGCTGCTGGCCAGCTTCATTGCGATCGCATCGCCAATCAACCAACCAACCAACCAACAGGTACTTATACCGCTTTTCAACATGAAGTTCACAAAGCGGTTTAATCATAGTCATATGCAAATCGTGTGCCTGCCTCTGCAGCTGGCCAGTTGCCAGCATTTCAAATGCAAAGTCGTGCCCCAGGCTGTTCCCCACAGAGCAGCCAACACCTTTGCATCGCGATCCCAGTCAAATGCAAATCGCGTGCGTGTTCTCCACAGAGCAGCCGACCCCTTTGCTGCTGGTCGGCTTCATCGCAGCCAGTCAGAAGCACAGAATAAACAGCCCTCCTCCTGCTTGTGTGCTGTGGCGGGGGGCTGGCAAGTTTGTATTGCTGATTTCTTCTATTCCAAATTGGCGCTGTGAATCCTGGGGTGTCCACGCAGGCGCAGGGAGTCAGCAAACATGAGGCAAGGCAAGCAGCAAAAAAACTAAAGCTGCTGCTGTTGGCTTCTCTGTGTGTGTGTGTATGTGTGTGTGGGGGGAGAGAGAGAGCCAACTGTACGGCAACAGAATTCAATGAGAGAGAGAGAGAGAGAGAGAGAGAGAGAGAGAGATCAGAATTCAATTGAAGTACCCAGAACTCCTGCCAAAAAGGTTAGCTGGTTTTTACTATCTTCCAGCCCGCCAGGTCATCTCAGGTTCAGCCATTGCTTAATTTCTAGATATTGCAAGTGGTGGTGGGGAACCTGTAACAAGTGACTTGCAAGGTTGCAGGCTGGGGCTGTGCTCCTTCTAATGTGGTTCATAGCTCAATCCTAGACATGCCTACTCAGAAGTAAGTACCATTGTGTTTAATGGGGCATACTCCCAGGAAAGTGTGCCTATGCATGAAGTTGGCATTTTCCCCTTTCCCTTTAACTCACTGTAACACATAAAAAAGATGGGAAGGGGGGGCTACAAAATCTTTTTTTGCACCGGGCACCAAATTCCTTAGCTACGCCACTGGTGGTAGCCATTTTGCTACCACTAATCCTATAGGAGCTGGGCAGCTCAGGATTGGGCTGCCAGGAGGATAGTGTGGTGGGAACCCATCCATCTTTTACCATTGCACACAGCCTCTCTGCACCTCACAAAGCCTCCCAGGAGCATCTGGAAAGCACTTACTGTTTTTGGTGAATTTCCAAAATGTGTGCGGCCTCCACATCGATCGATCAATCGATCAGGTACTTATATACCGCTTTTCAACATGAAATTCACAAAGCGGTTTACAGGCAAATAGTAATAATAATAAAGTTAAATGGCTCCCTGTCCCAAAGGGCTCACAATCTAAAAAAAGGCAGACTACCAGCAACAGCCACTAGAAAGACTGTGCAGGGGTGAAGAGGGACAATTACTCTTCCCCTGCTAAATATGAGAGGAACACCACTTGAAAAGTGCTTCTTGCCCAGTTAGCAGGGGTAGCCTCTTGCCCAGTTAGCAGGAGGCCTCAGAAGGCCTCCCTGATGCATATGCAAGTTTTGGAAATTTGTCAAAAACATGTAAAAATTTGCATTTTGGAAATTTGCTGGAAAAGGGCAAAATTCATGCTTTGGAAATTTACATTTTGCAAACATACCAGAAATGGGCAAAAATTAGCATTTTGGCACTCTGCCAAACAAAAATTGAGCTTTAAAAGTTTGTTAGAAATGAGCAAATTTTTTCTGAAGGCATGTCTTACATCTTGGAGGCCTAAAAATGAGGTTGCTAGAATGCAACTATGGGAATGATGTGCAAATGCAACACTGGAAGGCTCTCTCTCTCTCTCTCTCTCTCTCTCTCTCTCTCTCTCTCTCTCTC
>JAJKFI010000035.1:2618538-2631296 GCA_029204185.1 Lerista edwardsae | reverse complement strand
TCTCTCTCTCTCTCTCTCTCTCTCTCTCTCTCTCTCTCTCTCTCTCTGTGTGTGTGTGTGTGTGTGTGTGTGTGTGTATTTGTGTTTTCTGCTTTTTTATATTTTATCTTTCTTTAGTTAAACTAGAATTACTGAGCTGAATGGGCCAGGCTTAGACATTTGGATATATAAGCAGTGAAATGTTCACTGAGCATACTGTTCCAAAGAGCATACTGAGCTCCATCTGTGTTGCTTGAGGTTGCAATTTGCCCCAGCACAGATTCACTTTTAAGTCAGTATGGAACAAAGTGCCTTTGCTTAGGCTTTTAGCAGTGGCTCCAAAGGCTGAAAAGTGAGGGGAAGCACCAAGCTCCCACCTTACTTCTTGGACGACACCTGCTGTGATGGAAATGAAGCACCTGGTTGCTGTCATTTTCATTCACCGCAGGTTCTTCAACTCCTGAGTTGTGGAATGATTCTAACACACTAGGTATTTGTCTGAACCCCAGAAAATAGAATGGCTTGGAAGAGTGCAGGGAAGGGAAAGGTGAAACAGAGGGGGAGAGAGAGAAAGTTGTAGTTGGGACTGAAGCGTTTGGGAAATAATGAAAAAGTTATGCCAAAAAGATGATCACAGAATAATGCATGTGCAAGACTGTGAAAGGTCTAGGGAAAAATGGAAAATGGGGTAATAGTTGATCTAGTATACACGTCTGGTGTGCTGGTGATAGATGGTCTAAGGCAGACGCCAAGAGTCTGGCTATCAGGAATGCATGCTGTGAGTGGGATGGGTGAGGATCTCTAGCAGTAGTGGCCAGCACTCTAATCTGATAGGATGCAAATACTCTCTCCAAGAAACTACCATAGAGAATCCAGACACAGGGTCTTACAGGGTCTTATGCTTTACGGTGTCCTTTGCTTTGCTGGTCTAACTGTGCCTGCCTAACTTCAGGTTAGGATTGTGCTCTAAGTACAAAGCTACTTACCATATGGATCTCTGTCCTCATGTTGGGAGTCTTTACTTTCCCTCAACCAGCCAGCATGGCTGTGGAATGGTGATGTGAAGACATGCAATGTCATGGTAAAGATGACAGTATGCATCTGTTCAGCCTGGTCAGAGGTCATTTTCAGCAGCCTTCTCCGAACTGCTGGAACGTGCTTAGTTTTTGGTCCCTAAACTAAAGGTAATGTGACAGGATAGGCAACTTTGGGGACTTGACCAGGTCTATGTTGGCACGGCTAAAGAAGAACTTTAGTGAGAGGAAGTGAGAGGAGTGGCAGTGAGAGGAAGAACTGCAGAAATTGACTTCAATAACCTTTAACCTTTCAATAAAATTGAATTTGAATTTGAAATTGAAATTGAATTGACTTCAGCTTAGCTTCTCCCTTTTGAGCTTGGCAACCAGATTTGAGATCATTTTACACAAAATAAAAAGAAAGACAAGACTAGAGTGCTGAAATATTGTATATCACCTTAATGTGTCCCTTGTTCTGGAAAAGAAACACATGAAGGTATTGAGTTTGCAGCCTGGGTGTATGGAGAAAATAACTCAAACTATTGCACAGACACAACGTACTGGGTTATTAATCATACTGTTCATGAGGAAAATACTTTCAGTTAGAGGACTATTTAGATTATATAGCAACCAACACACAGCACGGTTGAATTAAATTCAGCATTAAAGAAAAATAGCGGCATTGTAGACATGGAGTTTGGTTTTTCCCGTTATCCTTGTCTTTTCATTGGAGTCGGTCTGTGCTCATATTCATGCATGCAAACACTTGTCAGGGCTAAACAAAATAGGGTAAGATGAATTGCATTCATGTGCATGCTTTTCTCTATTATACTAGTGTAAATTATTAATTTTTAGGTATGTAGCCTGATAGACAATTTCATTAAATAATTTGGACAGAAAGCAATATAGCTTCATTTAGTTAGGGCCTAATCCTGTCCTCTTCCCCCCTACCAATAGAGCACCCCCAGAAAAGTGCATAGTGTATCTGGAGGGGGGCCAACCTGTGGGCAATTGGGGGAATTAAACGTTTATCATTATTTCCCATAAACACGTACTCCCCACAAACACGTTGCAAGGGGTGCTTGTTTCCTCTGATTGTTGGAGGAACTGAGCACGCCTTGCAGAGGCATGAAGCTGTTCACAGGGAGCGGCCTCATGCTGCTGCAAGGGGTGGCTGGTGGTAGTAGCAGCGAGGGGTTGTGGTGCCACCCTTTGCAGGGTGGCGCCCAGGGGACTTTGCCCCCCTGACCTCTCTAGGTATGCCACTGAATAATTGTATGGGTTTCTTTGCTTGACTATGTATTTGAGGGAAATTAGGCTTGCCAAACTGTGTGTAGATAACATTTTGAAGCAGCATTTCAGAAATGTTAAATGAAAGGGCTTATATTGGGAAATGTGGGCAAGGCATAGTTGTAGCTTCAACCATAGTATGTTACTACTGTTACATGCAACAACTAGGAATCTGTATCAAAAGACACTACTTTTACTACCAGCTCCCTTACCCAGAGGAAGGGGACTAATGTCCCCTTCTCCTGATGTGCCTGCTACAGCTCCAGTAGGATACAGTGGTAGCTGTTTTGGTACCAGTGATCATATGGGGGCCGGGCACCAAAGATATGGCTGCCCTAGTCTTAAAGCTTAACACATTACCATTCCTGTGCTTGCTTGTTTCATTCCGGATTGCACTGATTATCATAAAATTTGGTGAGCCTGAAGGGAATCTTTTGGTACAACAAAATCAAATATATTGTGAGACTATGACTGGATTTATGCAAAAATGTTAAAATATCACAAGAAAGGAAGTGGATGTTAAACCACATAATAATGTTAATTGATGTGAACAGGGCAACACTGAAATGTCCTGGGGATTAATCACAAACAATGTAGCGACAATGAAAACTTCCTGTGGCAACAATGAAAACCTCCTGTGGATTAATCACAAACAAGGTAGCAAACAAGGCAACAATGAAAACTTTCTGTGAATGAATCACAAGCAAGGTAGAGGAACCACAGCATTTTATTTGCGTCAAACTGTGAATTTGGGAAGTGGGAGAACTCTTTTGTTGGCAAAGAACAATGAAGGAAGCTACTCGAAAACTGAACGTACTGGGAGATAAAATATTACATGTTTCTGTGCTAGTCTTATACCTACCCCATTGACAACACTGTTTTTTGTTTGTTGCCAGGATAATTTTAGGTAAGATTATCCTGGAATCCTATGCACATTTTCCTGTAAGTATAATTTCACACAAAATGACTTACTTACTTACTTCGGAGTACACATGCATAGGATTGAGCTAGAAGAACAGTTTGTAATTAGCTCACATAAATCTGGAGCCTCAAATTTGTTCTCAGAAATTAAACCTTCTTTGAAGCCCAAAGAACTGAAATTATGCTTTTAAAGTAGAAACTAGATTGCATGCATGCAACTTTCCTCACTTTTCTGGGATCTTACCTGATTTTGAGCCAGGAAAAAAAACCAAACACTTTATAACCAAAATTTTCTGAATGCATTAAAACAAAAATGGGTGACAGGAGATGAGAGTTGAAATGCATCTACTCTTATCATGAAGCTTCAGCATTAGAGCCGACACAGGGTGGCCGCTTGCCCCCCCCCCCCATGTCAGCGCTAATGATGTAGCTCCAACCCAAGCATGTTGCGTTGGCACTATGTGCAGGGCGGGACTGCGCCCTCTGTGTGATTCACTTCTGCATAGTCATGCCTAGGATTGCACTGTATGTCGGTAACAATGAAAAAACTCCGGTTTAGACTGGAGTTTTTTCTTCTCAATATTGTGTCATCAATACGAGATAGACAAAGTAAATATTTAGCGATACATATTATTACTGTGGCGAGATTGGTATATGCACAAATTTGGAAAAGTAATGTAACTCCAGAATTAGAGCATTTGATTGACAAACTATATGATGCAGCAGAAATGGATATCTTGACTGAAAAACTCAAAGATGGAAATTTGTGCAAGATAGAAAATTATTGGAAGCCTTTTTATGATTGGATAGATGTACAATCAAAAATTTAGTTAATGTGTTAAGATGTATTGTAATGATTTTTTGAGGTAAATTAGATTAGAAATACTGCTATCCCAGGACAGTAATCCTTTTGTGTTAGTGTTTCCCTTTCCCTAAGGTTATCATTACCCTATACTGTATCCTTATTTTAAATTTAATAAAAACCTTATAAACATAAAAAAAGTTGGTAACAATGAGACTAGGTGGAATGCTCCAGGAGGCTACATTTCACCCAACTTCAGCTGCTGATTCTAGCTCATAATGTGTTTTTTTTTTCTTGGTATATAACCCTCTTTCACATTAGTGGAAGCATTAAAGGAGATTAATTTGGATCCATTATTAACATTATTACAGCCATAATAATTTAAACTGGACTTTTCCTGGTTCCAAATAAATTTTCATTCTTTTTTCCCCTTCAACTTTTCCATGGTTTGCTAAGTGGGGAAAAAGTTGAGTTTAACTTGTATAATAATCATCTTGTACCTTTCAGTTAAAAAATACCACACTCCCAAGCTTTATTTACTTCTTGCAGTTTTGATGTGTTGCGTCAAGCTCCATCAATCATATAGAGCAGTTCTATAAAGCAGTGTGATTGACAACATAGAGCTGACACATAGCAATCCAAGCAGTTCAAGTTCTAAATCAAGATGTATTCAATGAATATATTTAGGGCTAGAACTACTTTTCCTGCTCATCTTTATAAATGAGATTACACATTTTTTGCTAAAAGAAAAAAAAATACCATGCAGCTCTTCACCTTACTTTCTTAGCTGTCACTTAAACTATCCAGATACATTGACTCTCATAATCCCCATTCATAACTCTGTCATTTTTTAATGTGATACATGGAAGCTTTGACAGGGACTTTCTTAGCAGCATGGCAATTTTTTGGTGAAAATCCAAGTAGCCCCATATCCGCTGTATCATCAGTAGCCCAGTGTTTTAACTGTCTGCATGGGATAATCATTATGATGTGAGATAATGATGTGCTGAGGATCAACCTACACGTTATATTAATAACTTACTTAGCTCTGGCGTGCTTGTTTTTTCTTCTGTAAATAGAAACTCTGGATCAGGACTGTGTCTGGGACCAAAGAGTTAAAGCCCCGTCCTCCTATTCTCTTGTCATGATCCAGCTCAGTGCCCGGGGGGGGGCCCCCCCCCATAGCTGCTATTTCGGCAAGGCAAATCTCACACGCCAGGGCCAACCACATTATTAATGTAACATGGCGGTTGGCTCAGAGGCTGACTTCCCCAAACTGGCCCACATCTTAGCCTCTAAAAACCCCTTGGCTGATGTTAGAGGCTTCAATAGTACTAAAAGTGGAACACAGTGCACAACCTGGGCATCATGTAACACTGCAAAGCACTGAGTTCTGGATGGTTGGACATGAGGACGGGGGTATATTTGTTATTGTTTAAATAAAAAATTAAATAAATATTAAAAGATAATAGCACACCCCTGAATGCAGATAAAATCTACAGGGCAAGCTTTTAAAACATGGGCATCCCAATCCTATTCCTTACCAGCCCACAGTATGCAGAACTGCCAATAGAGAGCATGATGCATGCTATGGTAGGAGGCAACCAGATGGCCAGGGGGATGTAAGTTAAATTATTTTTACTTACCTTCCCATAAGCTACATGGCCACCAGTGGGTCTCCTCAGACTTACACCACCTATATAGCTGATGTACAGCAAGTCCAAGGAGCATGTTGGGCCAGGAAAGGGGGGATCTTGGCATGTGTAGCTGCCTGGTCCAGTCCCCACCCCTGCCTGGTTTGGACCCTACCCAGTGGTGTCATTAAAATGATTTAGGAACAGGAACTCACTTTTGATTGGCACTTGTCAGGAACCCGGAACCAGCCACGGAGCCCGTTAGGATCCGGAACGTCCGTTCTGGTCCGTTCCCCCTGAATGACATCACTGACCCTACCCTGTTCCACCCATGAGCCTCTCCTGCTACAGCAGGGTTCCCAGTTGCTGTTGTGTGTGCAGACCTCAGGCCTTTGTGTGGCCTCTGGCTACTTGCACTGGTAGCCCCTCACCCACCCCCATGCACAACAACAGTATGGTTTTTATGCTGTGGACCAGGATTTAAGGCCTGTGAAGATTGTGAAATCTGCCACCATAATCCCCAGGTAGGACTGGGGATTAAGAACATAAATAAAAGTAGACACATGTTGCCCGAACTCTACAGCTTGAATTCTACTTGTGTATTTGAGAATAAAGCAAATATTCCAGACACCACAAGTCTACAGTATGCTCTCCTGCATACTGTAGAAACCACATCTGGTTAGTGTTGCCTTGGTATGTCTACCTGCTCTGGGACTTCGGAAGGTATGTGCAACAGAATGGGAGCAGAACTGTGACAACATTCTCCCCAGATGGGGACACTCCTTATAAAGAAGATTCTTTTCCCCAAAGCTACATCTGGGATGGGGGCAGGAATTTTTCTTTGAGTCCTGGCCAATTAAAACTTTGTGGGGACAGGTTTAGTATCCATTGCTACATTGGAATCAGCCATTGGTGGAATTTTGAAGCTAGTCTTTCATGGTTTGAATGTTAATTACTAAGGCATCTAGTCTATGAAAGAGATTACATTTATTCTTGCATCCAGTAATGGCATCTAAATGATTTAGCAACAGGTACTCACTTTTGATTGGCACTTGTGTCGGGGCCTGCCCACCGGAAGTGAGGTCATAGCCAGAACCCAGGAACCGCCACGCCTCCTTGGTAGGCTGCGCGGCGGCCCGGGAGACAGCCCGGGAGTCCCGGGCCTTCCCCGGGGCAGCCGTGCGGGCTACCAATTCCCCCCCAGGAACCGCAGCGCCTCCTCAGGAGGGAGCCCCAGGCAGCCTACCTGCTCATGCTGCTGCTGCCGTCGGTCTCCCTCGCTCCGCTGCCTGCATGCCTGCCTGCCTGGCTCTGAGAACGTGCAGGCAACTCAAATGTGCAGGCAATTCAAATGTTGCAGGGGGTGGAGTGGAGCGCCGACAGAGTCGACGAGTGGGCGGGCGAATGGGCGGGGCCAGCCCTAATCCTAGGAATGGGTACTCGCGTACCCCTGCGTACCTGCTACCTGACATGTCTGCTTGCATCCCTTCACAGGAGTGTCACTAGAGGGTGCCTTACTTTGTCATGTATACTGCCTTACAGCCAGTCCTCACCACAAAAGCAATGCCTCCATGTGGCTTACTGGCTACTATGGCGAGGGAGAAGAGTGGGTCACACAGCAAGGCAAGGCGCCCCACTCCCCTCTAGGGATGCTGTTGTCCAGTGGTGTCATTCTATAATGAAGTGCCGGAACGGTGGGCGGGACTTACCGCGTGATTGGCTGCGCGGTTCTGACGCGTCGCCACCGTTCCGAGCCCCGCGCAGGCACCCCTGGCTTCGGAGGGGGTGCCTGCTTGCCTGGGTGGCGCGCTGGGTGCTGCGGAGAGCCGCGGGGGGGGGGGCGCGCCACCCGGAAGAAGCCCTCCGCGGCGGAACAGCAGGCGGCGACGTGTCGCAGGGCCCCTGTCAATCAAGGGGTAAGTCCCGCCTGCGTTCCGGCACTTCATTATAGAATGACACCACTGCTGTTGTCCCTTCATGTAATTGCACTGACAATATATATATGTAAAGCCAACTGCTCAGAAAGCATGTACAATGAATGAATATATTTGAAAACAATGAAGTAGGTTTGAATGTTTTATTGATCAGTGAAATGCTAGCAGAACTTACCAAAATGTGGCTTTCAGACTTGTGCTTCACAATGCAAGTGGGGAAAATATTATTCAAATTCCAGCCCACAGTGGCTTGCTGTCATCAGCTTAACTGTGTGGGAAAAAAAAAAACCCCACTCAGGACAAGAAACAGTTGACAGTATTTTTATGTTAATTCGGGAAGAAGAAATTTAAGTTGATATTTTACATTGTAGAACTTTTTTTTCTTGTAGAAAAAAAATATTTCTGCAATGTAGTTTTTTTTTTTATTCAGCAGCAAGAGAATAAAATTATAAATACTGCTTGGGGACTCAAATCTGTTACATACGCCATTTGGTACTATATATTGAGATGCTGGATAACATGATAGCCACTTGACATTAAAATGTTGAGAAGAGACTTAATGGATGTGACTGTGACAAGTAATTCCTGTCCCTCAATGAACTCAAAAGCCTGTCTCAATTCATTCTCTCCAGAATGTTTTTTATATTAGGGAGGAAGACATCTCAGTCTCATTACAATCCTATGTGTGTCTACTCAGAAGTAGTTCCCATGGAATTCAATGAGACATACTCCCAGGTAAGTGTGTATAGGATTGCAGCCTGTGTCTGCAAGTAATAAACCAAGATCAGGAGTGAGTTTTAATGCCTTTTTTAAAAAACCAGAACATAAAATATGGGCAAATTAAAATGCATTTAAAATAGATTCTGAATAAATTGATATCGAAGTAACCATACAGAGAAGTAATGATATTTTAACAGCTTGTTCACTCTTGAATTAAAAAGTTACAAAAGAAGGGATTATGATTACTGTCAAAGAAATAAGAATTAAGATGGATTCTGCCTAATTAAAAAAAAATAGCTTCCTGTCCTACTGGATCAGAGATGGTCTCACCCAAGATAGCACTATCCAATGTGCTGTAATTCAGAGACGATACCTTAATTGGAAAGCAAATATTCCTTATGGCCCAGTCCCATCCTGAGCTAACCTGCACGGCGCAGGACTGCTGATGTAGCTGCTACTGCATCTTGGAGGCCAGTTGGGGACTGGGATTGCCAAGAAACGCAAGTAAAGACAATGCTTACTTGCCTCTCGGGCCATTCCATGGTCTCCCGGGACTCACACATCAACACCAGCTCTTTTGCTGGCATAGATCTGTTAGACCAAAGACGGTGTCAGGCCGGGAACACTGCCAGTTCTCCAGAGATCTGCCCCTCTTCCACCTTGGTCTGGACTGTCCTCACCCAGTCAACCCCCACTACTACCACAACCATGCTGACAGCTGGTCTATATGGCGCCAGTGCCAGTGTGCCTTCTGGCCTTTGCAATAGCAGCAGCACTCCGTGGATGAATAGAGAGGCTATAGGAATAGCTCACCTCACAGTATACTGGTAGACTTTGTAGTCCACCAGCATACCAAGAAGGTTTTGGCACCTTGGATCCATTTTGTATCTGCCCCCTCATTCTAGATCTTATTGTGCAAACTGTGGGTCACGACCTGATTGTTGAGGGTCCTGAAAATAACAGACTGATGGTTAACAATGTATTGAACCCTATGGAAAGTGAAACTGAGTGAATGCATGCATTTTCTTATAAGTAGACAAATGTGCCTCAGTCTACTTTGAAGGGCAGACTGAGAGAAACATACTACTACCTGAATGTCCCTGATCCAATGAGCGCAGGCCTCCAAAAGCATTTGAGAAGTCCACCTCCTCCAAGCTGACAAAGAAAATGTATTGAGGTCAATAGAAAGTGAAACTATCAAGAGTAGGCAAAGTTGCCTTGGCTCCTTTCAAAGGAGAATACAAGGCCATCAGAGTGGTCTCAATCTAATGAACGTGGAGCTCAACAAACACTCCAGAATGTGCTACCCCCAACATAGTGAGAAGGATAAAAACAGGCTTGAGTGGCTAGTAAAATGAATCCTCTCTTGCTGTGTGTGTGTGTGTGTGTGTGTGTGTGTGTGTGTGTGTCCCTGTCCAGGTCCTGAAGCTATGTGAGTACTATTAGAGTGTTATTTTAAAAAGTGCTAAAATGCTTGGGAACCACTGACGTATAGTATTTCCAGTAATACATTACCCCTAGTGTTGTGATGTGTGGTTGCCCAAAGCTATGGCCCCACATCTGCTCTTCTTCTTCTTCCCAATCATGTTTTGGACGGTCACTTTCTTGTAGTGATATCATATTCAAGGCAATTCCATCATTTTTTAAAAAATGGAGCTTTCATTTCCTTTAAGTAGATTGACCTTCTGAATAAGCTGTCATGGGCAGTTGTGGACCCAGCCAATGGGTCACCCAGAGGCAGAGGAGTGCCACCCCCTCCCCCTGCTCCCTGCCCCTGCACTGCTCTGCCTTGCCTCCACACCATGCCAGGTTCAATTTTGGAGCCATATGGAGGGTGCGGCGAGCAGCACTTGCCTCTCTTAGAGGTGAGCCACCTCATTGCCACCCTCCTTCTGCTCGACCAGCGCGCCGCCCAGGGCACTTGTCTCCCCCTTCAAAACAGTAGGACCACCACTGATCATGGGAGAAAAGTAACACCATGCAAACCATCCAGATGTCCAACAGTTCTATAGAATGCTGGTTCTTGAAGAACAGAGTGTTGCCAGACTGTTGCCAGAGTAACAAACTGTCAGAGGAGAGAGCTGGGAGAATGAAGAGAAATTTTGCTTAAAAGGAGGATTTGATTTTCTTTCTAAAGGTCACGTGAGAGTAGCGGGTGCTCAGATCCAAAAGTGGTAATCAGGTCAGTTGTTCAGTGATACAGAGGGAATGCCTCAGCCTCTCAGAAGATCAGATCACTGAGACAGAGGGAACTCCCCAGTTAGGGGAGCTTTAGATCACCCAACAGCATCAGAGTGGGTCTCTGGGGTCTTCTGACTTCCCTAGCCCAGTGCTTTTTGGAATGTGGTGTGAATGTGCCTGTAGTTCCCGTCTTCGACCAGCAGGCTCATGAAACACAGAGCTCCAGTCTTGAACTCTACAGCACCTGATGGTCAGAAGTTACAACATGCCTGTATCTAACATGCAGTGCAGCGTTGACCTAAATGCTTTTTCCTTGTCAAGGACATAAGTAAGTAAAAAATTATATCCTATAAACATCAGAAATGCTTTCTAAACTCTTAGAAATGCTTCTAAACACGCCCCCCCCTCCGGGCAAAAAAACAAACAAATCCCTTCTAAAAACAGCATGCAAGTTTCCCACAGCTGTGTATGAAAAAGCTGTGTGACACCATATGCATTTGGTTTTACTTGTAGTGAGGCCTATTTCTACTTAAAGGCACACAGGCCAGGGAAAAGATGGAGGAAACCTCATGCCTGGGGTAATGCAGAGTGTACCCAGAAAGCAAACTTTTAATACACTGTTTAGATACTTTATACTTTTTATATACTTGTAGCATTGTGCTTTCTAGTTTCGAGGATGTATTCTTCATCTGAAAGGGGGCTTGGATATGGTGTGTATTGACTCCTCCTTGTCCCTTCCACGTTTTGGGCATTTTTCCAGAATTGTGCCAGCATCTGTGATGCAACAATTGGCAGGCGGACTTCTACTTAGATAGGGCAATCATGAAGCTGTTGTAGGTGGAGATATCTTGAGGATAGGATTGAACTGTTAATTTTTCAGTGAAATATATGAAATATATCCACATTCTTGAATGAATTCTCATATGGTGGTTTAGGTTTTTTAAATTACATAATTGGCATCTTAGGGTGACATCTATAATCTTAACACTACAAATATTGTGCCTGTTTTGTTTGAAATGTCCTATACCTCAAAGATGCATGAGTTAGAAAGTGTATTTATTCACCATGTAGAAAATGCAAGCTGAATGCTAGGAAGAAAAACACAGAAATTCTCTTTCTTCCCTGCCCATCTCCATTGTCAACATAAAATAGATCAAAGTAATTCCTGAGATCCATGTACAGATGTGCTTTCATGAATTTGTAATAGCGAGTGCAAACATTTGTTGACTAGTACATCAAAAACACTGGGTGTAATGTCATGAAGGGCTAGTTTTCCTTATCAATGTTTAAGTGCTTTGTTTTGTTTTAAAATAGCTTCATGGTCTTTTCTGTGAATGTGTTGTTTATAATGTCATGTTTATGGGGATTTGTATCTGGGAAGGCTAGTTTGTATTTTACTAATTATACCTAACTAAATTTAGAGTGAGGTCCAAACAAAACTGTTTAATCAAACATGAACAATAAGCGATATGACTCTAGTGGAATTAATACTAAGCAAAATAATGGTATATAATATAGCAATATAATGGGGGGAGTTTAGAGAAGGGAAAAGAATGGACGGTATCCCAGTGTGCTTGTCTTTTGCAGAGACCAAGGCTTGCTTAGTGAATTTTCTTGGTGGGCAGATCAGCACTGATGGAAGCCTCTATAGAGTTTCTACAGGCTAGAGATGTAACTGGATCTAAGGAGGGTTAAATAGTCAGTTTCTTCCACATTACCTCTGATTCTCTCCAAGATCACCTCTCAATAAATTGCCTTTACTGCTTAATGACCTGGCTTTATTACTGAGATCTGAAAACACAGTTTGCCAAGATTTGTATTTGAAAGCAATTCAGTGTTTTTCAGCATTCAAATAAATGCAATATGTGATGATAATTGCAATTGCAGAGCATCATTCAGAAGGTTATAACATATAGATCAGACATCTAACATTTAAAACAGATTAGATTGTGCTAGATGAATATATTCTTCTCTAAACCAGGGGGAATCCATGTTGGAAGAGGAGACAGGTGCAACAACCCTACACCAGCATCCTGCCCTTGGCCTGGTGAGGGAGGGCAAGACAACTAGTTAGATGGCTGGCAGGGCCAAGAGGGTCTTCTTCTCTCTTTTTTTATTATTTCCAGTAGGTCTTCTTTAGTATACAGATTGCTCTCTCTCTCTCTCTCCTCTCTCTCTCTCTCTCTCTCTCTCTCTCTGTGTGTGTGTGTGTGTGTGTGTGTGTGTGTGTGTGTGAGAGAGAGAGAGAGAGAGAGAGAGAGAGAGAGAGAGAGAGAGAGAG
>JAJKFI010000035.1:2589982-2618528 GCA_029204185.1 Lerista edwardsae | reverse complement strand
AGAGAGAGAGAGAGAGAGAGAGAGAGAGAGAGAGAGAGAGAGAGAGACTTTCTCTCCCTCTACTATCCAATTCTTCATTCTATAAGGGGTTTCCTTTCATTATAACCACAAGCATAGCAATGATTTTCTTAACAGAGGTCTCCTGCATTAAACCAGCTGTGCTAATAATCCATAGTTAAATTTGGCAGGCAATGGGTGAGTAGAACTCTGAAAGCATGAAATGTTTTGTCTTTTAGCGATGTTGCTGTCTTGCAGTAGTTTAATAAAGCTTAGAAATTTTTCATACATATCTAAATGGGTTTGAAACAGCCACAGATTTAGGTGCATGAAAAGAAAAGATGATGAGGCCCATTAAAAGAAAGTGAAGATGTGAGTTTACTTGGAAATGTGAATGAGATTGAATGGGATGGTTGAAGATCATTGTAGTTTCTGCTCTGAGAACTGTTTCTCAGTTCTGCTCCAAATGTTTTCTTAGTGGGACAAGTTTGCTGGTGGAACTGGAGTAAGGAAGGCAAGTCCTGTCTTGGGCAAGCCTCTTCTCGCTCCTTCCCCCTTCCCCCCCCAGCCATTGCAGCAGTGGCGTCCCTACAAGGGAGTGGAGCTCTACGTTTTGCAAGGAAACTTACCCTCCTGCCCTGTGTAAATTTATGCTCTCCCTTGCCGCTGTAGCCAGTAAGCAATGCCAAGACGTTGCTTTTCCCCATGAGGATTGGCTAAAGTGGCACGGGAAAGGAGCGATTTCCATGGCAAGGTAAGGCTCCTTGCAAAACTTAGAGCTTCGCCCCCCTGTAGGGACACCACTGCATTGCAGCACTACTGTGGAGAGAGAGGAGACTGGCAGTAACCTTTCAGTGGCAGCAGCAGACTTGAAAAACCTGCAGCTCCTTTTTTTTGCATGTGATCCTGCTCATGTTGGAGCACACTGGAGTGTAACAAAGACATATTGACCTCTTATATGCCTAGAAAAATGTCCACTATTGTGATGGTGTGTGTGTGTAAGGATTTTTCTATTGCAAGGAGGAGCAACAGGAGGAGGAGTGGAATCCCTGCCGAGATTGTTGCCACTATTATGGTGTTGGCTTTGGGGGCTTTCACTTTACCAGTAAGAGCAGTGGTGGTCCTACCATTATGAAGGGGAGGCAAATGTCCTGGTTACCGCGCTGATGGAGCCAGAGGGGGGGGGCGGCGGCAAGGCTGTTCACCTCTTGTAGGGGTGAGCCAGGCGAGCGGTGTTGGGCATGCTCTCCCTTCCATGCCCCTCTATGGCTCCAAAATGGAGCCTGGCATGGGGGGGGGGATGGCGTGGCAGTGCAGGGGCAGGGAGTTGGTGGAGGGGACGTCACTCTTCATTCCTTGCCACAGGGCAGCCCCTTGGCTGGGTCTGGAACTGGATAGGAGTCCATGGCAACTTTTCATTGTAGAAAAGCTAAGAGATGCACTCAGCAACACCTATCAGATGATGAGTAAATTTGCTCCCTGCCTCAGTTATTGGGCTGGTTTCTCCAGCACCCTGAACTGGCCATTCTTATTGCATGGGGGTATGCATGCCCCCCACTCAGAATGGCACTGCCTTATCATATCCAAACTGCTGTACAGTGAAATGTGACTGTAAAATAGCGGGTGCATGTAATTTTTTCCTTCTTTCGCCGCATGCTGTTGCCTAGTTGTGCACAGTGTGGGCCTACTGCAGCATGGGTGCCTGCTTCTCCCACCTGGCAGTGTGGTGCTCCAACTGGAGCAGGGCAGTGAGGATGCGCAGGGATCTGGAAAACAGATGAGGAAAGCTTGAGGAAACCTGGTATGTTTAACCTGGAGAAGGCTGAGGAAAGACAAGGTAACACTTTTCACATACCTGAAGGGCTGTCACATGGAAGAGGGCAAAGATTTGTTCTCTGCTGCCCTAGAGAGTAGAACTAAGTCTAATGGACTTAAGCTGCATTACATGCACCCCCATTCTCTCCTGTGTGATTAGAATAGCTGGTTGTAGTATTGTCTGAAGCAGCCCATTGAGAATCAAGCATCCAACTGAGTGCAGTTTCTTAGGGCGCAATCCTATACTGTGCCGGCCTTGTAAGGCCGACATAGTAGGGCAATATTCTTAGGCCCATTAGAAGCAGTGATGTCATTCAGGGGGAACGGACCAGAACGGGCGTTCCGGATCCTAACGGGCTCGGTGGCTGGTTCCGGGTTCCCAACAAGTGCCAATCAAAAGTGAGTTCCTGTTCCTAAATCATTTGAATGACACCACTGATTAGGAGGCAGCAGCAGTGAAGTGCAAGCCAAAGGGAGGTTTTTCTCTTACACCCGCATAAGGCCCAGTCACCCCTCTGGGCCTGCTCAGATCTGCACCTGCTGTTTTGCAGGCGCAGAGGAATGTGGACCGGAGCGGCCCAAATCAAGGCTGCCATGGCCGGGGACGGGGTTTAGGATTTGGCACTATGGCCATCCTGCATCACAGCTGCATCATAACCACGGTCTCTGCCCACTGCGCCGCCTAGTAATGCCCCCGGAATGCCTCTGGGATGCCCTCGCGGAGGCTCTGCACCGATCAAGCGGCCCCGACGCTTGCCTGGTGCATGGCTGGCGCTGCCACAGCACCCGAGTGTTGGTGCTGCTGCGAGCACCAGCCGAGTGTCTTAGCACTGACGCGGATGTGCTTTATGACATGTTTGCAACAGCGTCCGGCAGGCGCATGAGCGCAGCGCCGGCGCTAAGGGGGGTTTAGGATTGCGCTGATGATGCTAGATTGTGACTTTGCAATGTTAAAAACTGAATTTGTATGTAAAGATTTTAAATTTACCAAGAAAAATGTATTTGGTAGAGCATGAAGATGGATCGGTGACAAAGAAGAGAAAAAAGATGTTGGTTTCTATCTTTCATTGAATGTTCCACAGGATTTTGAATTTCTGGATGTAGAGAGATTGTCCCCTTGGCATTGGCAGAGCAAGCTTGTATTTAGGGAATCATTAGCATGTTAATTGGATAAGCACTCTTCCATTCATGATCTTTTAATGGTAATGTTGGGCATGAGCAAGCATTGTGGGTTGTGGGGGGAAAAAAGCGTAATTTCAAGAACCTCTTGAAACGCTCTACAGTGAACATTATCACTGCCAGTTGATAACATGGCACTGTTATGCTGCGGTCCAGTTAAGCATGCAGGAAATGGTTCAAAACCAGCATCCCTTGGCAATGTTCAACTTGGAAGAGTAATCAGCATGGCAGCTTGTAGAAATGTAGGTCCTTGCTGTAGCAAAAATGTGATGCATGCACATGAAGAAGAACTAGTTTTATACAGAACAAAATGGTAATATTTCCCTCACTTTATTAAAAATATAGAACCACCTCACTTTTCTGCACAACAGGAGATGCAGAACCTCACCTGTTCAGTCAAATCTACACCTTCTTTTTCTAAGGGCAAGAAACGTTTTTGGGGAGGGGGAAGGAAATCACTGAAATATGCTACCTCTTGCATTCCAGCCTAAAGCAATGCAGTTTGCAGCAAACTTTACAATGTGATTCAGCAGAAAGTGTCATCTGGCCTTTTGCATTTTTGCCAGTCTGATCAACTGTGTCTCTAAAGTGAAATGGGCAGTTGTAGTGATGGAGCAGATTTCTGCTTTGGTCTCCCCCCCCATTACACCCATTTCAGGTATCTAATCTCCCTCTAATATGCTAACCTTTTGAGGCAACTGACAAGAGAGATTGCTTTTTTCCCCTTGAGTTTGCCATCAGGCTCAAATGATAAGCCTTTGCTTAATTTGATCTTAGTGAGACAGTTACTGAGTCATTTCCTAAGAAGTACATAATGTAACAATGAAGCATCAGTCAAGACAAATTAGATTGATTGGTGCTGTATATGTTCCAGGAGAAACATGGCTTTGGATATGGCTAAACATTTCGTTTACTGACAAAGTACTGTATAGTTCACTGCTAAGAAGACTGGGTGCTTCTTCTGATAACCACTTATAGCACATATATTTATATTACTTATCTTATGCCGAATAGGGATAGGAGATACTGTACAGAATATAAACAGACTTCATCCAATCCGGTTGACTTAGAAATTAATTATACAGTGGCACAAGTGAATGGGAGGGGAAAAGACTGACATGCTGGCAAATATAAATAAGAATGGACAAAGGGTGTGAACTCTGCTGCCAGAACTATATTGGTGGCAGAGCATGCTTTATGACATCATAAATGCTGTTCTGGAAGTGCGTGGTAGTTGCCGATGCAAAAGAGGATCCCATGTGCAGTGCAGTGATGGCCCACCGATGTCAGGAAGTTAATGGAACAGGGCAAATTAGGGGAGGGGCGAAGGGGTGTGTGTTGAGGGTGCGAGGGGTTGTATTCTGGCACATGCGACATGCACTGGGATGCTATACTTTCCAGAGCTTCCCGACAAGTCCCCTTTGTCTCCTCAAACTTGTACCAGTCATAAGCTATCAAGGGGCTTATGGAAGGGTAATGGAACATATTTCCTCCTGCTTCTCTCAAGCCTCTTGATTGCCCTCCACCATAGTATGGAGCACCTCCCTCCCCCCTGTCCTGCCTCCCCCACTGAATTACCTGGGTTAGTGGGTCACAACACTGCCACTGCTGGGCATGGGGCCACTGCAGCCTCTCTACTGAAACTCCAGCAGTGCATTCCTTTGCGCACAGTTGGAGGCTTTTTTCGTGATTGCTGCAAGGCACTGGTCGCAGCTAGAATGTTCATGCCACCAGCATTCAAACCCGAAAGGATTGGGTCGAAAATCCCTTTATATTCACCATGCATTACCTACATCGACCATTATTCATTTCATAAATTATATGTAATATTGATGGTGACAAATACCATTGAGGTGGAATCTTATAACAATTTTACTTAAGTGCTAAAATAAACGCTTGTAAGTAAAAAATGCCCTGCTTGGTTTTCATACAGATCATTATTCCACCAGAGAAGTCTTGTTCCTCCTTGAATAAAATACAGTAAATTTTAGTTAGCATTTTTTTTATTTTCTATAAACACCAATTTTTCAGAAGCCAAGTATTCTGTAAGCATATTATATCTATCCGTTTTATATATATTTATATATTTTTCAAAATATTTTTGAGATATTTTAAAAATGTATGTGACAGAATATGGTCTTGCCTCCAAACTGCTGAAACTCCATCAAAAGGTGGAAATCAGTTCTTTGCAAGCATGTTTGCTAATCAATTGCTGTTTAATACATGATGTATCTCATCTTTTTATAGAACCTGTTTCTATTTGGCCTCTGACTATACGACTGGTGAGTTCCAAAGCCAACAGCAATCTTCTACTGTCAAAAATGTTAATGATGCCACCATCACAGCAAGATGGAAAATCATGTTCAGCTCATGCATGTCAAATGTCTGTCATGCATGTCAAAAGCCCCCAAATCAACTTTTTTAAAAAAATCAGTTTTGCATTTTGTTTCAAGAAAACCTCTCAGATGTTCAGCACTGAAAGTCTCAAGTCCATATTAATGCTAAATCTCTCACTTACTTCAGCTCAATTTCAGCCTTATGGCCTCCTAACAAGCAAATGGAAGCGAAACTCTCAAAATCTTCCTCAGTTCTTTGCTTAGACCACCTGGGAGTCAAATGACTGTGTTCATTGAGTTTTTCACGTAATGAACAGCTGAATGTTCACATCTCTGTAGTCAATGAATTCATCATTTATAAGCTTTCTTCCTTCAGAAAAGAATAAAAAGAGGGCACTAGCCTTCAAACGGAAAGCAGATGAAATACTAGAAAGCTTAAAGGGAAAAAAGTATCCAAAAGTCAAATCTTTAAAATCTCCAGCTGTGAGAAAGAAAATGACTGACCAATTTAGGACTTCAACTAGAGTTGGGCCAAATTTGAATTGGACAATATATTGCCTCCCTGTAAAGCTGGGGTCAAACATGAATTGTGTGGAAAGAACCTACCTTGCACACTGGCTAGGTGTAAGGCTACACTCCATTCAAATCGTTCACCAGGCATGGATGGATGATTACACTGCTTTTCACCTCTCTCCACTGTGAAAATTGCCCATTTATACTCATTCTCTGTTTCCTATTCCTAAACCATTAGAGGACCTGCCATCTTGTTCCCTGACTGTGGAGTTTTCTCAGGAGCCTTTGGTGAAGTGCAGGTCTTCCTCCCTCTTCTACAGAGATTGAAACTGGAATTTATTCCTGCAAAGCATGTCCTTAATGCTGAGTAATGCCTCTCTTTATTTCTGCTGAAGAGTTGCACAGAGTATCAATTAATTTTATGGCCTCTAACAACATCTAACTGCGTCTATTATTCCTGCCATTAAAAATGACCTTATTTTAAATGTGCCTCACGTAAAAGTACAATTTTATAATATCTGATCATTTTAACAGATTATATCATAAACAACAATGTGTTTGTGGCCCCTTCAAATTTCACGAATGATTACTGCATGAGCTTCCAGAAGTGTTCCCCAAAAATGTATGCTATATTACCCAAAACATTTGTTAACACATACATTAGTGTGATAATGAGTGCATACTAAGATGGTGTGTGTGTGTTTCTTGGACTCTTCTCAACTGGGAGTTCACAGAATCTCAACAACCTAGCTACTCAGAGGCAGAGGCATATTTACTGTGTAGCCCGGGGTGGCGCGAGCCATGGGCGCCAGGCAGTGGTGGGGCGCCATTGTGCGAAGTCCGCAGAGGAAACCGTGTGCTGTTTGGCCCACCCGCCCGCCCTCACCTCTGTTGCGCTCCAAAATAGAGCTATTCCGGGCACAGGGAGGCGTGGCGGGGTGACGCACGGGGGCGGGGCGACGTCCTGGGGGTGCGGTTTCGTCGCCTGCCGTGGGCGCACTCGGGCCTCTGTTTGTCCCTGCTCAGAGGCCTGGGATGCCATTTCCCTTTTGAGGAACTGATATGGTGGGAAAGGCTATCTTTCCTTTTGCAAATAAGTGAAGTGCTGTAAACCTGTAGAGCGGCTCTCAGGATGGCCTGCTGTCACTCGTCCAGGCGATAGCAAATCCCTCCTCCATACCACCTCATCTCCACAATAACACTTGTAATCTTTCTGTTGATATGTAAAGATGATTTTCCCCCATACCGCTAATCTATATATATAAAGAAGAGTGTGTGTGTGTGTGTGTGTGTGTGTGTGTGTATGTATGTTTCGCATAGGCTCCGCAACGCCTGGAGCGATTGGCACGAAACCTGGCATGCATACACCTTGCGGCCTGGCAACAAACACTGTGGGGGTCGGGCCCCCCTAGCGCCCCTGGGGGTGGGGGTACGCAGGGGTCCCCGCATGAAAACGGTCAAAAACGGCCGAAATTGGTGTCAAATCCACAGTTTCCAGGGTCACTGAGATGAGCCGCGATGCTCCTGATGCAGTTGGAGTCCGGGTTCAGCCCCCCCCTCGACATGGGGGGCAAGAAGGGGTGCGAAACAAAACATCCGTCAGCCCTGCTGGAACGCCTGGACTGATTGGCACCAAACTCGGCATGCGGAAGCCTAGCGGCCTGGCCACAAACACAGCAGGGGTCGGGGGCCCAAAGCACCCCCAGAGGCAGGGGGCCCCATGTGAAGACGGCCGAAAACGGCCGAAATTGGTGTCAAGTCCATAGTTTCCGGGGTCACCGAGACGACTGGCGACACTCCCGACGCCAGTGGAGTCCAGGTTCGGGGCCCCCTTGGCACAGGGGGCCAGAAGGGGTGTGAAACAAAACATCCGCCATGCCGTGTTGGAATGCCTGGACCGATCAACATGAAACTTGGCACGCATACACCTTGCAGCCTGGTGACAAACACTGCGGGGGTCAGACCCCCCCAGTGCCCCTGGGGGTGGGGGTATGCAGGGGTCCCCATGTGAAAATGGTCGAAAATGGCTGAAATTGGTATTGAAGCCACAGTTTCTGGGGTCGCCGGGGCGAGCGGCAATGCTCCCAACACCGTCGGAGTCTGGGTTCGTGCCCCCTCGGTGTGGGGGGCAAGAAGGGGTGCAAAACAAAATGTCCGCCATGCCCTGCTGGAATGCCTGGAGCGACGCGCATCAAACTTGGCACGCGCGTGCCTTGCGGCCTGGCGAGAAACACTCCGGGGATCAGGCCCCCCTAGCACCCTGGGGTGGGGGCGCATGGGGGCCCCCGTGTGAGAATGGTCAAAAACGGCTGAAATTGGCGTCGGATCCGTAGTTTCCGGGGTCACCGAGGCAAGTGGCGACGCTCCTGACACGGTTGGAGTCTGGGTTCGGCCCCCGTCAGCATGGGGGGCAAGAAGGGGTGCAAAACTCATAAACTCTGGAAGATCATTTTGTTACCTGGGCAACGCCAGGTAACAAAAAGCTAGTGTAGAATAAACAAACATTCTATAAACATTGTGTCTGCTCTGTGTCTCTTGTTCTTTCTCAGTCAATTTTTATTCTAATTATGCTATGAACCAACATGATAAGAAAGTTTAGTCCCCTGTGTCCATGCTATCACATGTGCCCCCAAACATGCCTGGTAACAGCAAATGCCTGAGGGCCCAATCCTATCCAACCTTCCAGCGCTTATGCAGCCAGGCCAATGGGGCATGTGCTGCATTTTGTGGTGGTGGTGGGGGGCAGTGGCAGAGGCCTCTTCAAGGTAAGGGAATGCTTTTTCCCTTGCCCTGGAGCTGCATCGCAGCCGCATCAGCACCAGAAAGTTGGATAAGATGGGGCCTTTAAGGGTGCCACAAGACTCTTTGTTGCTTTTGCGAGACTAGCACAGCCACCCATCCGCAAGTAATACATCATTGCTTCTAATATAGTCTGAAGTCCTGGGGGGATATCTTGGACTCCAGAGTTATTTATAAATGATTTCCATTTGTCTGCAGACAGGTATTCTTTGGGATACCTAATTTACAGTTCTGGTACAGAAAGGCAGACAATTAAAGGGGGATCTGCATGCCTCCAGTAATTGCCTTCCAACCTGCTGGAGCATTCGTGTTCTCAGCCCTGCCGAGTTCCCTATGAATGTTTAATGGGGAAGCAGCAGGGCCCCAAATGCCAGCGTTTCAGCCTCCAGGATGACATTGGAAGCAAACGTGTGATTGCGAAGAAATTATTTCTTTTCCCAGGCTGAGTACCGGGTTAACTGCTGGTAATAAATCCATATTAAAAAATGCAAGTGAATCTTATTAAGATAGGAGATTGGCACCAGCAGATACACCGAGACTCACTGTACAAAGTTGTACTGTGATGATGAAAAGCAGGGCTAGAAATGGGGAGCACGTTTTCTTGATTTTTTCAAAGGTTTTCCTTGGGTTGTTTTTTGTTTGTTTAAACAAACAATCCCTGTAGCCTCCCATAAGTACAAGTGTGCCATTCTGGATTTGATCAATTATAATAATGCTTCCCAGAAATCGTCCTTTAATGTTGAGTCATTATAATGGTCTTTGTCCCAAAGTGATTGATAGCTATTTTAGCCAATCAGAAGCTATTCTAACATTCTGGGAAATGCAGGACCAATCAGGGCCAGTTTCTTGCCTTACCTTTAATGCTCTCTGTATAGCGTTGTTTCACACAGCACTAGATTTTCATGTTCTATCAATCAGACTTAGCAATCTATCTACTGTTGAGAGGTCAGGCATATGACTGGGAGATCCATAGCAGGACATGATAGTGGTGCCCATCACTTGTTGTTAAACCCCATCTTATTATTTTTGAAAATGGCAGTTGAAATCTGGCTGTTCTGGCTCTAAGCCACCAATCGACCAATCTGAGCTTTGGTACTGAGGTGGCTGGCAGACAATCAGCGTGGGAGTGATTGGCTCTCAGCCAGCCAATGCACAGCTGAGAGACTTGAGTGTCTTCCAGCTATGTTATTGCTTAGGGAATCCCAGGGGGTGGCCCTGCCCATGGAGTTAATGCGGAATTATTGAAGCTTAGGGGGCGGGCTTAGCGGCCATGTTGGTACGTCCAAAACATTGCTCATTCCAAGCATTTCAAATGGGTTTTCGCATGATGTTTAGGGCTGAATCGTTTACTCCTGAAGTAAAAACTTACCAAAATAACAACGTGTGATCGTGGAGAAACGTCATTGGTAACCTAATTATGAGTTAATATGCAATTCCAAGGTTTAATTCCGCGTAATTATATTACTGAACATACCGGACGAAATGCCACTTGCTGCCTATGTAAACTCGGATTGCACTGTTTTGATAGACTTATTTTTTGAAATCTACACAACCAAAAATAAAGTGTGAACGGGAAGGAAAGAAAAAAAGGGGAGGGTGGGCAAAAATCAGATAAATATGTAGGAAAATTACATTAAAATCTCTCAATGTATAACACAAGTAGTTGTCAATATGAGAGTAATTCTTTGTATCCGAAAAATCACTGCTGAAGGTTGTGTGTGGATTGAGTTCCTTTTTTTATTATGAAGTAATATTTTTTATTTTTATTTTTTTCTTCATATCTACTTCAGTTTGTGAAGGGCTGCATACTTTATGAGGTAATATTTTATTTTTATTTTTTTTCTTCATATCTACTTCAGTTTGTGAAGGGCTGCATACTTTATGAGGTAATATTTTCAGTATCAATTAATCACAATGATTTTAAGTACCTGTGGAAAGTAATCCCATTTTTCGTCCAGCGATTCGCACACCCATATGCACAACACGAAGGCATGCTTAAAGACGTTGAAATTAACTTTTACACACGGGCAGGGAGATTTACTTTTACACGCGCGCCGTGCGAGCAAGAGAGCCCCTTTCGCGGCGCTGATCCGAGTCAGCCATATTAGTAAGTCGGCTTCAAGAAACTGACGTCATGTTCCCTCCTGTCAAATAATAACTCCATGGGGAATCCTCAGCTCTCTTTATAACCATAATAAAGTTATCACTAGATTTTGTCTAAGATGAAACAGAAGGTTCCTGTTGTGCAAAGCATCAGTAAGCATTCTTTTTGAAGAATTATGTTTAAAGTGTTAAATTTAGGCTTGCATATAATATTTCCAAAGTAACTTCATTTCAAAATAGTAGAGATTTCAGAACATTTTGATGGAATTTTCATGTAAATGTCGGCAAATTTTGAGAAAAGCTGCAATATTTTTATTGGCAGAAGATTAGGCAGAAGATTTAGTCGAGAGGGTTAATGCCTCCGTTTGCCTGAAGATAAGATAAGAGCTGAAGATCTGAAGGTCGCCAGTTCGGGACAGCCGGAAGTCTCTGTGAGCGGCAGACCTCGTTAATTGCGGCTGATTAACAGCTGAGCTTTGGCTGCCTTGTGTGAGGGGGAGTTGTGCCAAAGTTCAGCTGCTTCTCTGGTGGGAGCAGGGAAGCCATTTATCAGCCAGCAAGAAGACAAACGGGTGGCCAGAAAGAAGGACTAAATCAAGAAAGATCCATCTGTATGTGTGTAGTTCTTGAAAGATAGAACATTCTGTATAAATTGTAAAAACCTTCGGGTTTCTGAATAAAGTCTGCCCATGTAAACCGCCTTGAGTTATAGTCAGTAGAGAAATCTGGTGACCTAAGAAAGGCGGTATATAAATCCTATTATTATTATTATTATTATTATTATTATTATTATTATTATTATTATTATTATTATTATTATTATTATTATTTCTCAGGAGAGTTTTTTACAGTTCTATGTTGCCAACAAATTCTGCCTAAAAGTAAAAATTCAAGGTGAAAGTGGATTCCTGCTTAGGTGAGGAATGTCTAGGGCAGGGGTGTCAAACATAAGGCCCAGCGGCTGAATGCAACCCTCAGAAGCTCTTTTTCTGGCCTTTGGTCACTCCCAGCAACACAATCAGCTCCTGAGCTGTACTGAGATGTCACTACTAAGAGGGCAACCCACATGATAATCGGGCTCTTCCATATCCTGAAAATATCTCTATTTGCATATTTTCATGTCATTTGCCGCTAATGTGTGGCTAAGTGGGGAAAAAAGTCCTTACTTCTGGTCAAACTGCTTAATGACATCACTTCTGGTTCTCAGCAGGCATCATGAATGCTATTTGGCCCACTGTATGAAATACTCCTGGTCTAGGGAATCCGAAGGTTAAATGTCTTTGGTCTCTACGTGTGTCACGTTTCTGTCTGTTGAATTGCCCTTAGTCCAATGCCTAAAGCAGCAGTTCTCAAACAGTGGGTCTGCAGTAACCTGAAAGTATTCAGATATAACAGCAGTAACATTACCTACCCCAGAAGTTCCCAAGATGTAGGTGTGGGACCCACCAGTGGGTTGCGACCCAATTTTTGGTGGTTCATTAAACTGACAAGTTTAGGCTATGTGCCTCAGGGGTTAATATAAACAAGCTGCTACTTGGGCGGGGAAGCACTGCAACCCAATCACCATTATAGCCACACCTTTTGGCATTTATAAATCAGGTAGCCACTTTAGGGCCTCTAAAAAGTTTGAGAACCATTGACTTAAGAGGGGTCCAAATGTTATAAGACCAACATAGTAATAATCAGTATTTCTAGTGGCATATCTGACTTTGATGTTGGTATAGCAATGAACTTTGTGATATGATGCCAGTTTATTGATGGGTTAACCTCTCTGGGATCACTGGATCAGAGAGATTTGAAATCTCATAATTTTTAAAACCCGAAGTAATTCTGTTGCTGCTTTATTATCTGATATATGTGTGTTCTCCAGAGCTTGTCAAGAACACAAGCAGAAAGTAATGTGTTAGCACGTATCCTACTCTTGGGACAGTGTCAGATGTAGTAATTGGCACTTAGAAACTGATACTAAATTTCAGTCTATATCTGAGCTGAGGTCTTATTTCTGAAGACATATAGTTCTATACGTATAGAAGACGTATAGAAGACGTGTATCTGTTGTATACACTCTGGGCTGAAGAACTCTGTATATGACAGTGGAGATCATTACCCTTTTTTTGTAATATCTTGCCTCTCCAGGAGGCAAACTGAAAAGAGGAACTTCTATTTTGAGCTTTGTTTTTTCACCAGGGCCTTAGCAGTTTTCACGAGCCCAAATGCCATATGAGTGTTCATTTCAGTGTTCTCATTAGTGCATAGATCAGTAGTTTTCAAACTTTCTAGCCCCAGGGAACTCTCTCCTTATTGGCTTGCCAATCGAGGAAACATTGAATGTTGGCAATTGAACCCCCTGAAGAGTTTGATTGAGCATCCTTTGTTCCTGAAGGGCACTGGCCATGTACAGAGCACACCCATCATTGCATTATAGGGGCAATTACTACTGGTGGAAAAGCTGATTTTCAGGATTGCTTGTCTGCCATTACTGATCTTCTCGTTGCCGCGATATTGGGAAGCGTCTAAGGAACCCCAGGATTCCTGGAACACAGTTTGAAACATAGCGAACAGGAGGAATGCAAGCAATCAGACTCCTTTCACTGCAGTAGCAATCGTATGGAGTTCTCCCTGTAATTAAAGCAGAAATTAATAATTGGTTTTCTAGAATTTGTGGGCAGATGGCACTGCATAATGGAGAACTTCACATAAATTGCATAATTATGAACATATGCCTGATATATATTTAAAAACGTTGCATTCTCAACTGCAGTACAGCATTTTGTGATGTAAAAATGTCTTCACAGGGGACTTTTGAACCGAGCTGGGCAAGCAGCTGTGCTTTGCTTTTAAGGAAGGAACTTTTTTATGTGTCTGTGTTGTGTTGGGGACAAGAGAGAACTATTTTTAAAATATTCGTTTTTGATATGCCTTAAAGGAAAGGGAAAATCTAGATTTGTTAAGCAGGATTGAGCTCTCGTATGCCTAACTGGCTAGGGTTTCCACCTTCATTTTTATTTATTTTTACCACATTCAGACTGCTTTCTCACTGAGTGGAATGGCATTTTGGTTTTGAGCAAAAAAGATACCTCTTTCAGATACACAACTGAAAAAGAGAATTAAGTGTGACTCCATATCTTGGGGGAGAGGCCCTAGCTATCTACAACAGTGGTGGGATTCAAATAAATTTCTGTATCCTTCAGGGCAGCCTTCAGGGCGGCCGCTGCCTTTCTTCCCTCTCCCAACCTAAAATTAACAACTGGTTCTGCAGAACTGGTGAGAACTGGCTGAATTTCACCACTGATCTATAAGCCTTGGACCTTAACATCCAGTGATGTCATGCAGGGGGTATGCGGGGGTACGCGAGTACCGGTTTCCAGGATTACAGTTGGCCCCGCCCATTCGCCCACCCACTCGTTGACTCCGCCCCCTGCAACATTTGAATTTCCTGCACGTTTGAGTTGCCTGCACATTCTCAGAGCCAGGCAGGCAGCGAGTGGAGCCTTGCCTTGCCTTGCCACTGAAAAATGAGCTGCTCTGGGGTTTTGGAACTGTTGGGTCACTTTAACATGATGCCAGGCCTCCTTAACATGTTCTGGTGGTGCTGTGGAATACTGTTGCAACTGTTGGGTCAGTTTAAAATTGTTTGAGGCCTCAAAAAGGGCTTTTTTCATGTCCCTTCCTGCCACAACATCACTTCCGGCTTATGACGTCACTTCCAGTGGGCAGGTTCCGACATGTGCCAATCAAAAATGAGTACCTGTTGTTAAATCATTTAGATGACACCACTGTTAACATCCCATTTCAAGCATCTTCAGTTAAAATGCTCTCCAGTAACAGGATTGGGAACACTCTTTTGCCAGAGAGCAGCTGCAAGTCAGAGAAGATGCTGGATGGACTGACAGCCTGTCTCATTACAAAGCAGCGCCAAGGACCTGGTACACAACCTGAGCCAAAGTAGCATTGGAAACAGTCCCAAGTCCACCCCTTCCTTTCTACTGCTTTTGTCTGCTCATATCCTCCTCTTCTTCTTCTGTCCACCACATCTTCAGAACTGATTGAGCAGCAAGGACTGTGGGACTTATGCTCCTCAGATCCTTCCTGTTTAGCCAGCGAAGACACAGAGGAGGAGGAGGAGGGAGGTGACAGTCCTGATTCCAATTTTTGGAGAAACAGCAAGTGAGCAAAAAGAGGATGGGTCAGACCCTGGTAGGTGAAAGACCTGCTGTGCTCTTTCTCTGCTCGTTCTTTCTGGCTTTTCTAAACCTGACTTTCAACCTGCACCTGCATATTTAACAAGCCAACTCCTCCAAAAGCATGTTGTTGCCTGTCCAGTCTTCTTATGTCAATGCATGCAGGGAACACACCCGAACACACATGTATGTGGTGCTGGATACCTGCCAAAAAAGCATGGCCCAGGCCAGGACTGACAGCAAGGGCGCAATCCTAACCTGTGCCAGAACAGCACAGGCCTGTGGGCCTGCACTGTATCCAACACAGGAAAACTGTGCTGGAGCCTCCATGGGGCAAGGGCAAATTCACGCCCTTGCCTCAGTGTAGGCACGAGCCAGCCTGATGGACTTGCTCAGATTTGTGCCCGTTATATAACAGGCACAGGTCCGAGCAAGCCAGGCAGCCTGGGGACAAAGGCTGCATCCAAAGGCCACATCCGCTCCACCCCCTCCCCAGGCTGGCACACTTCCTAGCCTGCTCCCCCCCCCCCCATGCTGGCTGTATCCATCTTCTTCTGGTTCCTCCCCTCGGCCTGATGGAGAGTGCACCTACCAAAAACAAAATCCTTAATCCTTCCTTCTCCCTTTCATGCACAGTCCCCACCTCCCAGCTGGAACTAACCTTCCCTGCTGCCTGTGTGAGTGAGAGCGGGGGTGGGGTAGGGTTGGGGAGCAAGTACTAAAGCACAGCATGATGAGAGTTGGTTGCACCCCTCGCTTGGGCCGAGTCAGGAGCTGGCCTGGCTCACCGCTGTGGAGAAGTGCTGATGTGGGGGGGGGAGTGGAGAGTCCTGCAGACCATCTATCTTCAGCCGGGCTTGGGCACCCCTTCCCTTCTGAGAGTGGCTACTCCCCCCGCCCAGCGGCCACACACATGCAGCTTGCCCTTTAAGATGACGAGCAGGATGCCTGGCTCTGGCAGGGAAGGTGGCAGCTGCCCCATTGCACTGGAGGCATGAGGCAGCTACTGCTGCTATTGCAGGCACCCCTGGTGGAAGAGGAGGCATTGGAGCCAGACAGGCGGCATGTCCAGGACTGCTTCTGCAATGGCTCCTTCTCCTATTATTGCCAAGGAGGACCCAGAGCTGGTGGAGAGTGTGCCCTGTCTACCCACTGCTCAGCCCCCACATCATCGTCTGATGATGGATGGATGATGAATGCCAGATCACCCCACAAGGTCTGTTGTGTGACATGGACGCAGAAAAAAAGTAAGCAATCTCACCCAGGCACAGACCTACAAGGAAAATACATGTCTCTTTGTAACTGTAGTTTTTCAGATCCATGAATCATTTCCAAGTCAGTGAATCCAAGTCTTGGATCATGGAAAAACGCATGTTTTTGTGACTCTTGACTCGAGTCACATGACTCAGGTTTCATCCCTCCTGATATGTGTTACAAATGGTGCTTTGTATGGCACTTGTGTATGTGTAGAACTGGTGCATGTGCTCACTGAGATGATCAGTCCTATGCATATCTATTCAGAGGTGCCACTGTGTTCAGTGGGCCTACTCTCAGGCAAGTATGTCCAGGATTGCAGCCTTTATGTGTTAGAGCCCAAAGGCTGAGTGCTAGGAATGTCCTTTAAAATATTTTCCCCTTGTTGGAAGATAATCAAGGATTTTATGGAGGAAAAAGGAACTCCTATTAAAGGACTTCATGATCCTCAATAGACTTCTGACCTTGTGTTTTTGGCAGGTATTTCCACACACATTAACTTCTGAGATCTCAAACAGCAGAATAAAGTTTAATTGCCATTTTATTTTACACACAGAGAAGATTTGAAGGCTAATTCCACATTTGGTGGGACAGCTTTGAATCATTATGATCATTACCAGAGTATGTGAAAAAAAAACAACACCCCAGAGTGTGTTATGTTACACTTTCCATACCTAACACAATATTAATTGGCTAGCAGGAGTTTCCAAATTGCATACTTTAACTCTGACTCAGGAAAGCACCCCATACCTTGGTTAATTCCCCTTGAAATCCCTTCACCTTCAATAGGCCATAAGTATGTGCCTTAAATATATATTTAAGTGCTTTTTATTTTCAAAATGTGAATGAATCATGTCATTATTGCTCAGGAGTAGACAAGTATTGTCCTTCTGCTGCTAATGGGAACATGGAAGGAAAGTTTATTTCTTCTACCATGATTGAATTATTTAAACCACTCAGGTGTGTCCTGACTCTTAAGGTACTAGGATAAATATGCAGGCACAGCTTAGTTATTGTTGCCAAATCCATATCAGGCATTGGCATGAGGTATATTCCAAATATATTCTAGTATTAAAACACAATCAGGAAAATTCTTTTGTAACCTTTCAGTCTAGAGGCCAGTGTGAGCAAGGAAAGTTGGGCTGCCCTAGTTTCAACTACAAAAATGGGGGGAAATTGAAATGCACAGGGGGCCTATGATATGTGACACACGAAATGGCTCTACTGATGTGACGCATCAGCAAAGCACTGTTTCTTGGGCCCAGCCTGTGAAGGATCTGAATATAAACAGCTAGTTATGTTTCCCCCCCCCTGTTTTTCATGGCCCACTCCAGTGAGGGCCTTGCACATCTGGGACAGCTGTAGCAAAATGTGACACTCCATTCAGAAAGGCGGGGCCTTTAAAAGTTTACAAGCTTTAACAGTTCTGGCCACACACCAGCAGCTCTTCCTATGAGCCCTTGTGCTGGTAAGTCAGGGTGGGAGGAAGGAGGGAGACAGGGGCAGAACAGAGTAGGGAGGGGAAGAAACGGGGGGGGGGGAGAACATGGCGGGGAGAGGATGGATTGAGGCCAGGAAGAGGTGGTATCAACGGCAGTGACGCCATCGATAGCCTCTTCCCCCTCCGGGCCTCAATCCACCTTTCCAGGTCCAGTCAGATTATGCCAGCTAAATTGCTGTTGCAAGTCTAAGTAGACTAATTCAGGCAGCAAAGGCTTGCCCTGGGCAGGGGAACAAATGTTCTTTTACAGGGAGGAGAATTCCGGGACTGGCTCCCTGCAAGGTGCAGTATGTGCTCTGGTAGCACAACTGCATTGACAGGGAGGGGTTGATAGGATTGGGCTGATAGAATTGCCGCTTTTTGTGCTCTTCTTTGTTGTTTGGTTGCTATATGACTGGGAGGCAGCAGAGTTGGCAGGGCCAAGTGGGGATAGCCAGGGTGCTGCCTTGCCAATAAAGGGTAAGAAAGGAGATGGCACTGGGGGTTGAACTGGCCATGATAGGGGAAAGAGAGGCTAGACCAGTGATGGCGAACCTTTCGGGCTCAACATGTCAAAACTTCAGAAAATGCTTGATTCTGCTGGTGTGTCAACCCCTCCGGCAAACAAAAGAGAAATAATTCTTTATATTCATTTATTCAAACAAAAAATACAGTCCTATCATGTGTGGTGCTATGTATTATATAAATAAACATCAAATAATTACAAAAATGAAAAATGAGTTAAATAAACTCAGTTTTTGTCAGGTGTTGGTGAATGCTGGTGTGTCACCTCAAATGTTGGGGTGTGTCACCTTTGACACACGTGTCATAGGTTCGCCATCACTGGGCTAGATGCTTCCATTTGAAGCTATTTTTCCTTTGCCAATTTAATAACAGACAGAAATACAACATGAACTGTTTTTCTGGGATGCTGTGATGGGGATATCTGTTTGAATGCATATCTGCTAGATATCTGCTAGAAAAGAAACTAGCAACTTTAGGCAACAGACCTATTGCTCCTTCTTAGAACTGTGCAATTCCCACCCATGTTTTTCAGCAGGCTTCTTGTTCTTGTTGACAACCAGAGAACTTGTTGGTCCTTTAAACAGGTTCAGGATTGTGGTCTTATTGCATATATTTCATATTTCAGTGTATACAGTACACTGATGTTATTTATTGTCATTTGTCTTCAACCAATGAGTCTTCCTCTGCTCCTTATGTAGGATTATATTTAGTTTTATTTCTAGATGAATGCATATTTAGTCTGAATTTAATTTTATTTCTTAAAAGGTTATTCACCTCCTCTTACTTGCTGCAGTTCTCTACTTCAAAACATAATCTCCGCTTTATGGGCAAAACTTTCTGAGGTTTTCCTGTGCACAAGGATTGGAAAAGTATAGAAATGTCTAAAGCAAGAAGCTCTATGCTGCATTACAACCATTATCTGTCTTAATGTAATGATGTTGAAGCCCAGACGTTCCTTGATCAATGCAGTCTGAGAATATCACAACAGCTATTCAAAAAGTACAGATAACACTAGTGACAGTAACCTAACTCAAGGGCAGGTTTAAATGCACATCAAGAAAGCAATGAAACCAAGAAGAGATAAGTGGGAATTCCAAACTATATCTCTAGCGACATAAGCAATACACTCTAAGTAGTCATTTTCAAACAGTCAGCTGAAATTTTTTTTCCATCAGTAAATAACCAAAATAAAAGCGATGTTCTTTTTTTAAGAGATTGTACGAAGAGTTTTGAATTATTATGGGTTTTTTCCGTTTTCTTTTTTCCATTCCTAAGATAGTGGCAGCCTAACCCTATTGGGCTCTTATGGTGGTGGATCTCATGACTCCCCACCATAAGCCCCATAAGTGTGGCAAAAGCTGCATGACCATCTTGTACTTAGGAGTATAAACAGCCAGCTGCTCCATGCTCATGCCAGCAGCTCCTGGGTGCCCCAACAGAGCAAGCGGAGGCACCTGGAGGAAGCAGTTTGGAGGCAGTTCAGAGGGAGGATGGGGCAGGAAGTGGTCTGAACCAGGGGGCAGGAAGGGGGGATTTCAGCAGTAGCAATGCACATGAATATCCTACTGCCCCTTCCTGTCCTAGACCTGCTCAGACTTACTCCATCAAAAAAAGCTGGTGTAGTCTGAGGATACCCATTTGAAGCCATGTGGCCTATGGAGAGGTAGATACAAACGCTTTTGATGTTGTTGAGCAGTCAAATTTTACCCTAGATATTTTGATCATCCAAAATACTAAATTAATACTAAATTGTAAACTAAAATACTGGTGTGCCCCCGAATCTGCAGGGACTCCATTCTATAAGCACCCCCCTGGTTATGAAACAATTGATATGGAAGGGTGCCTGTCTCCACACCCACACTTTTCCAGCCCAGCAAATTTGTGCAAATTTCTGAACTTGAGCCTGTTGAACTTCTGAAACATGACTTTCCAGGCTGGAACGCCTTCCCTCCACCCTGACAGCCCTCTCTGAATTCCTTTTTGCAGGCCAGATCTGGTGGCATTCTAACCCCTCTCCTGCATGGAGTGCCAATGCTTACTCCCCTGCATGAGCTTATCATTTCACGGAGGAGCCTCATATCTCCCATTCCTTATTTTCCCCAAACCTTGCACTGGTCAGCCACTTCCATGTTGTGCTGCCCCAGCAGGCTTTGTGCTTGGATTTCTAGGCAGACCCGGCTGGTGGCACAAGGTCAGGAAAAGAGATACGAGACTCTTTGCAGAACAGTAAGCTCTGGTTATGCTGGGGAGGCTGTTTTTGGTGTGCAGTGGTCTCCTGTTCGGAGACCACTGCAATATAAGAAGGCTGCAGACTGATATAGATCACCTGTATACCTATTCAGATGGATACTGCATGTACCTTTACCATGGTGTTCCATGTACAGGCATGCCCCAGCGATAGGTTCCTGCCCCCTGTGGATAACTGAAACCATGGATAAGAGGGAACATACATTGTATAGGCTTCTCCCCTGCCCCCACCTCTGAGCAAGAAGATTTTTTAGCAACTCAGGCAAAGAGGGCCTGATCCAATCTGTGGATACAGGGGCCCATCTTGTTCACATGGCCATTGTGCATTCATGGTGGCTGATTGAGGGAATGTAAAGACTCCAAACATGAGGGCAAAGATTCAAATTATAAGTACCTCATACATTACTACGGGGTTTTGCCCATTTTGAGTGAATTTTTAAAACACAAATTTTTACTTTCTTATAGCAAATTTCTGAAACATGAATTTCCCTCCTTTTCTATTGAACATCTGAAATGTGAGTTTTTGCCCATTTCTGGTGAACTTCCAAAACACAGATTTTTGCCCGATTCAGGTGAAATTTCTAAAATGCAAATTTTTACTTGTTCGCAACAAATTTCTGATGTGAATATTTGCCCCCTTTTTTGCTGATTTCTGATTAACTTTTCTGAAATTTCTACCCATTTCCTGCAGAATTATGAAACACGAATGTTTTCCCATTTCTGACAAAGTTTATTTATTTATTTATTAACCCCTGCTAACTGGACAAGAGGCACTTTTTCAGTGGTCCTCTTATATTTAGCAGGGGGAGAGTAACTGTCCCTCTTCACCCCTGCGCAGTCTTTCTAGTGGCTGTTGCTGGCGGTCTGCCTTTTTTTAGATTGTGAGCCCTTTTGGGACAGGGAGCCATTTAACTTTATTATTACTATTTGCCTGTAAACCGCTTTGTGAACTTCGCGTTGAAAAGCGGTATATAAGTACCTGTTGATTTATTTATTTATTTATTTATTTATTTGAAGAATTTATACCCCGCCTTTCCCATGCCGAAGCAAATGCCCAAGGCGGCTTACATGAGCAGGCTAGACTAAACCACCATTTTTCAATGGGTTTTTTTTTTTAACAAATCTACAGTATTCTTATGATCTGCCAATCCTCAGGCCCAGCTGTTGCCTTCCCAGTGTGGTTCTCTCCTTTGGCTGCCTGCCATCAAGCCTCAGCAGGCAATCACAAGTCAAGCCTGGACAGGTCCTCAAGGTCGTATTCCCTTCTTTGCCAGCTGGCCTCCTCACACACTCCCCTGCAACTCTCCCTTGCAGTGAGCTAATCGGCTCCACAAGTTCCAAAACATGAATTTTCAGCTTAATTCTGAAAAGTGAATTACCACCAGTTTCCAGTGTAACTGTTCTAAAATGTAAATTTTCATCTGTTTCCAACGAACTTCCAAAATACAAATTTTCACATGTTTCTCAGGGAGTTCCAAAATGTGAATTTTTGTCCTTTTCCAACAAAGTTCTAAAATGTGTATTTTCACGCATTTCCAGCAAACTTCCAAAATGTGAATTTCCACCCATTAATGGCTTGATCCCAAAGCACAATTTTTCACCCATTTCCAACTAACTTCCAAAAAGCAAATCTTTATTCCAGCAAATTTCCAAAATGTGAATTTTCCAGAAGGCTTCTGAAATATGAATTTCTATCTGTTATCGGAGCAGTTCTGAAATGCAAATTTTTGCCCATTTCCAGTGAACTTCCAAAATGTGTGTTTTTGCCAATTATCAGCAGAATTCTAAAATGTGAATTTTCGCCCACCTCCAACAAACTTCTGAAATGCAAATTTCCACCCATTTCCCACAGAAATCCAAAATGTGCATTTTCACCCATTTCCGGAGGAACTCAGAAACACATTTTTTTTGCCTATTTCAGACAAACTTCTGAAACTTCCAAAATGCAGTTGGCCTGTCTGCTCCAGCTAAGGTTAGGATTGGGCAATAACTCTTTCATAGTTTTTTTAGAGACCAATAGATGATGTACATCAACAGTAAGTTATAGTTTTCAAAATCATTTACCTTTGCAGAAAATGTTTATTTTTTCCTTTTTTGAAATATAGTAACTATTCTTTATTCAATCAATGGTAATTAATTGCTTATGCAGATAATATTGAGACGGTCATAGAGGTACAGCAATAGTTTGCATGTAAGAGGTACCAAGTTTACCCTCTAGCATTGCCAGCTAGTATGCTCTGGGGTCCTAGGGTTAGGAAAGACCTTTGCAAGATCTGAAGCCTTTGGGAGCTGTTGACATCCAGAGCAAACAACACTAGTTCTGTTTGAGACTATTCTCTGAAGGGATGTTGCCTTTATTGAACATGTGAAGAGAGACACATGGGACTTTGTTCTCATCCAGTTTACATTATCATTCATTAGGTAGCTGAATTTATCTTTCTTCAGCCTCGACGGTTCTACAAACAGCATTGTGCATCAGAACCTGGTATTTGATAGTAAAATAAATGTAATGAGTTACATGAAACACTTAAAGAATATACTTTCTGAGCAGTGGTGGAATCTAAATTATTTAAGAACAGGAACTGTCACTCACTTTTGATTGGCATGTGTCGGGATCTGCCCACCGGAAGTGATGTCATAAGTCGGAAGTGACCTCTAAGGGGAACTTAGAAGTCCACAGACCTGGTCCACAGACCTCTAAGGGGAACTGGACAAAGAAGAAAACAGGCTGGCTTGCAAATGCCTCTGGATGGCATTAGCCACGGAAAATTACAACATCCCATCGGTGCACTTGAGAGCCCCGCTTACCCTTCTTAGAATGCAAATCAGGACGGTGCGCGCCCCCGCGTACGTGGACACACTTGGCTCAAAGAGCTGCCCCAAACAGAAAGAAGGCAGGCTTTGCCTGTCTTCAGAGAGCTATACAATCATGGTACCCAACCAGAATGGGCGAAGTGGGGAGACCCTGCCAACGCCATAGCAGACGAAGAAACTTAAGACAACTTGCCGGCAGTGATGGGATGGGCGGGCTAGCAGCCTACTTTGAGGGCGGATTTATTGGAAGCGATCCAGAACAACCCCAAGTGGCCCTGTCGTCCCATCCCACCGCACACAACTTCTTTCCATCCAGCCCTGACCGAGGTGAGGTACTCACCCTGCCCCTGTGGCTTGAGACCCTTCCAGCTCAAGCAGTCCCGCTCCCAACAGTCCAGGATGGAGCAACGGTGCACTTTGGGGCTGGCGCTCTCTCTGCTTGCCAAGCGAGACAAGTTCAGCAGCTCCAACTCCAACCGGTGACAGCGGGTAATAATTCCATTGAGGGGGGAGGGGGAGGGGAAAAGGGGGAGAGAAAGACAGCAAGAGAGAGATGCGAGCGACCCGCTTAGGAGATTATGGTACCTCCTGCTGAGGAGTCCGCGGCACCTGGCAGCTGACGACGGGGGGGCAGCCAAGCCCAGCCACGGCTCCTCTCCCCGTCACTTGGCAGCTCCTCACGCGGACCCAGGATGGGGCATCCTTGCAGGAGAGCGAAGCCAGCCGGGTGCTGCATGCACGGCGCCCTCCCCTTCTCCAGCACCCCCACTACCCCCTCCCGCCGCTGAAAGAACCGGGACGGAGGCCAGGACAGCACTGGCTCGGAGAAGCTGCAGTGCGGCTGGAGGGAGCCCCAGTCTGCCAGGCAGCCTACCTGCTGCTCATGCTTCCTTGTTTCTTCGCCGTGCCCATGTCGGTCTCCCTCAGTCCACTGCCTGCCTGCCGCCTGCTGCGCAGGCGCGGCCGAGCAGGGGCGGAGAGCCGAAGGGGACAAAAAAAAAAGCAAAAAACCCCAAGCAAACAAGCCAGTGACAAATGAAGTGGGCGGTGTCAGCCCTAATTGGAACAAGCAGAACAGCGTTCCCGGGCATTCCGGCTACATTACATCTGTTTCTGAGTCAGATCAGTACTTCCTACAGTAATGACAAAATATTCTTTTGACTTCCCCAAGAAGCTTAACCTTCCCTTCAGAGCAATTCCACAACTGCTTTCAGTTTCAAATGATTACCCGTTACCCTGATGTGCCATGTAACATCAGTGGAATTTCTTCAAAGTTGTGCTTTTCCATACTCCACACTTGACTATGGAAAATAATTGCCTTGGCTCTTCCCTTTAAGCTGCTTTAGGGCTGGTTAACACATTACTTGTAAGAGACATGGTGGCGCTGTGGGTTAAACTGCCAAGCTGTTGACCGGAAGGTTGGCAGTTCGACACCATGCAATGGCGTGAGCTCCCATTGCTTGTCCCAGCTCCTACCAACCTAGCAGTTCGAAAGCACGTAAAAATGCAAGTAGATAAATAGGTACCACTTTGGTGGAAAGGTAATGGCATTCCATGCGCCTTGGCCACATGACCATGGAAACTGTCCTCAGAATAAACGCTGGCTCTTCGGCTTAGAAGCGGAGATGAGCACGGTCGGTCACGACTAGACTATTCGGTCATGGGGAAACCTTTACCTTTTTACTTTATCCTCGTAAGCTATGGCATTTTCCTTGCTTTGGCTGTAAATTAGATCTATCACAGCTTGCCAAGTGGATCTGCAAGCTCATGTAGAGAATCTCCATGGCCATCTCTAAGCACATTGGCTGGTGGAAGATCCACTTTGCAGAGAAATTAGATGTTGTCACTATGGTAAGCTCAGTTACTGGGCAGAAGCCCTTGCCCTAGAGAGCAGAGAGGTACACAATCAGCCATTCATCCTTGCTATTCTTATTTACCATAAGCATCAGGGCAATCACACAGAAAAATCTGACTGAAAGCAGATGTGTGTGCATATTTTCAACCAGTTCTAGAAAGGAAACCAGCCTGTGATCTGATCCAAAGTCTGACACCTTGTGGTCCTGAAAATAGCAAAGCTGGGTCTTGAAACGCTACAAATTCCATGGCAACCACTCCCATCACTTCCTGGCAAATAGAAGGGGAAGAAATGGAAGCAGTGACAGAGTTTATTTTCCTGGGCTCCAAGATCACTGCAGATGGTGACTGCAGCCATGAAATTAAAAGACGTTTACTTCTTGGGAGAAAAGCTATGGCGAACCTAGACAACTTAATAAAAAGCCGAGACATCACCCTGCCAACCAAGGTTCGCATAGTCAAAGCGATGGTTTTCCCAGTAGCAATGTATGGCTGTGAGAGCTGGAGCATAAGAAAGGCAGAGCGCCGAAGAATAGATGCTTTTGAATTATGGTGTTGGAGAAGACTCTTGAGAGTCCCCTGGACTGCAAGGAGATCCAATCGGTCAATCCTCCAGGAAGTCAAGCCTGATTGCTCTCTGGAAGGACAAATCCTGAAGCTGAAGCTCAAGTACTTTGGCCACCTGATGAGAAGAGAGGACTCTTTAGAAAAGACCCTCATGCTGGGAAAGATTGAAGGCAAAAGGAGAAGGGGACAGCAGAGATGGTTAGACAGTGTCACCGAAGCGATGAACATGAAATTAGGTGAACTCAGGAAGCTAGTGGAGGACAGGGAGGCCTGGCGTGCTGTGGTCCATGGGGTCGCGAAGAGTCGGACACGACTTAGCGACTGAACAACAACTACTACTACTATGTGAATTGATCAACCTTGCATATTATTTCACAGAAACATGGTATTTGGGGGGGGGAGAGAGAGAGAGAGCGAGAGAGAGAGAGAGAGACCAAAATGGCTTATATATGTCAGTGCAAAAAATATTTCCACTTGCGTAACTTTGGTAAAGATTCTCCCATATCTTAATTCACACGATAATGCTTACATTGCATCTTATTACAATAAAACACAAAAGCCTCAATTTCCATTATGTATTAACTGTAAACCGCGGCATAAACTGCAAAACAATGCATTTTCAGTGCAGTTTAATAATCTGTTCTTAATGCTATAAATGAGGGCTATAAATTGCTTGCTGACACAATTCACATAATAGAATACTTAATAGCTTGAGAATGACATGTATAAAACTTGGCATTTAGTTTTGCAATTTATATTCAAATGCTCTTCAGAAACAAATTCATGAGCTATCAATAGTACGCTGTCTGAACACATGCATCCTTGCATCTATGTTTAGCAGATCTGGCGTGCTAGAATTTAGATTGTGAATCATGATTACATATATAAATATGGCTAAATCCTGATCACAGCTGTGGTAAAATTATGAACTGATTCACACAACTCTGTCTTTCAACTTGAGGTGACTTTTGGCCGTTGCTTTCATACCATAATTTGGTAGCGCTTTGATACCGTAATCACAAAATGACTGGCAGTGCAATCCTAAATTGTGCTGGATTGGCGAGGCTGGTGAGCCTGTGCCAAATCCAGAGCACTTTAGGTGTGCTGGGGAACCTCCCCAGGGCAAGGGCACATTTGTCCCCTTGCCCCAGGGGAGGCTCCAGCTGCCCCATGGGGTTCCTCAGATCTGCGCCTGCTGTTTGGCAGGCACAGAACCGAGGAAGCCGCGCGGCCTGAATTGGGGCCACACGGCCTCCCAGTGGGGCCTTGGATGCAGCCTAACAGTTGCTTCCAGGCCCCGCCCCCTCCTTAGGCCAGCCTGACTGCCAGCCCACCCTCCCCCTGCCCAGTTACGCCCCTCCCTCCTCCCAGAACTTTCCCTGCGCCAGCCGAGTTCGGCGGCTGAGTAGCATCGATCCGAGCACTGTAGCACTGATGCGGGGGTGCTGTTTGCCACCCCATGTCAGTGCTAATGACATAGAGCCAACAGAACAACATTGCATCGGCACTATGGGGTGCTTGGGATTGTGCCCTGAAAAGGTCACCTATTGTCAGATCCTCATGTGCTCCAGCTGTGCCTATTTACCAGGAACTTCTGCTTCTGATGAAACAGTGATACTACATTTCCTATGGGAATGATGTACTACTTTTCCTGTGGGAATGTTAGTGTTCCACATGTGCATTGGAATTCTTAATTTTTCAGGGCCCTTCTCCGATAACACTATAAGACATGGCTATAGTCTCAAGCATTTTCTAGGGAGTAAGATCTAACTGGACTCATTAGAATTTCTTCTGAGTAAATATGTTTGTTTAGGGCAACGGTCTCCAAACTAGAGACTGCTGTGCAACGAAAAACTTCTCCTCATCCTAAGCAGCACATTCTGTTCCGCTGCTCTGTCACTGCAGTCTTTGCCTGACCTGGGCATAGGGACAGTCTGAGCAGTCACATCTACGACATGATGACTTTGCACCAGGACCTCACCATAGATATGACTGCCCAGATCTATGTCCAGATAGGGCAAAGACTGCAGCGATGAAGCAGTGGAACTGTATGCACTGCTCATGGGGAGAAGATTTGGTTGAACACTGGATCCAACGGCGAGCCCTGACTTAGGATCACATGTAAATGAATGGTCGTGGACAGAATATTGCTACTATTCTAGAACAAGTGAACCTGCAACAATGGTATATGAATACCACAGGAATCTGGGGAGGAGTTGCCTGGAGAATTAGAAGAGACATCATGACATCACACACCAGCATGATGTCATGACATCATTTCCAGGTTCTCCCCAGAAAAGAAGGCAGCACTGACAGCTTTGCAATGAGCTTGTCACTTTATGGTCCAATCCTATTGGGGCTGGCTCATATCAGAACACGTATTCTGCTGTCAGGGACTGACGCAGAGCAGTCATAAAAGGCACTCCAGCAGAATGCTGAATAGTGCATTGCAGGAGTGCCAGCCAGAAGGCAGGAGCTTTCCTTTGTACGTAAACAGATCCAAGACGACTTGTCAAGGCAGGTAAGATGTCGGGGTAGGTGGAATGGGGTAGAGAGAGGGCAGAACCGGGTGGAATGGGTGGCAATGGGAACAAGGGAAGGGCAGATTGGTTCTAGAAAGGAGGCAGTTTCAGTGATAGCAGCTGCTGCTGCTGTAGCCTGGGCCCTTCCCTGACTTGATCTTGCATTATGGATCTATGCAGATCTGTGCCAATGAATTTGCTGGCACATGTCCAAGGAGATCCCTCCACATTGTGGAAGCTTATCTCCAGGTAAGGGAATGAATGTTTCCTTACCCAGAGGAGAGCTCTGCCACTGCCCCCAGGATGCATGGGAAAGCATAGAATTGGGCTTTTAGTCTCAGTCTTGTCCAACTTTCCAGC
>JAJKFI010000035.1:2570407-2589972 GCA_029204185.1 Lerista edwardsae | reverse complement strand
GCTGGAAAGTTGGATGGGATTGGGCCTTTAATGTGTTATTAGTATGTAAAGAGATAATTACACCCAGTTCCATTTTGAAAAGCCTCAAGGTGTTAAAGGATGTGTATTTGTATGCATCCACATAGTGATGTTGTTAGACAAGGGTTGTCACATTGCTGATCTGGGAAATGTTGGAGGGTGTGGTTTTTGTGGCTGAAAATGATTCAATGCTCTTTCAATTGGTCCTGGATGCAATCATGCATCCAGTACAAATGGGGAAGACTGCAGGAACAGCAAAAGCAACAAAAATAAAGTGCAAAGCAATTAAATGCAGTGTTTTCTAGAAGAGCCCACTATCTGTCACCTACACTCAAATGCCAGCACCAGCATTAAACCTTCTTTCTCACAAAAAGGGGTCATGCTGAATGAATGCAGATTTCTTGGCCATTCAGAAGTGTTTATAGCTTGGATAAGCCATTACAGAAAGCCATTAGTGCTGTAGAATTGCAAATGGAGATAGGAATATTACAGATGGGCAAATTTAGTTGATCGGTTTATAGTGTATGCCCTCCATTTAACATGTAGGGCACCAAGAGGTGATATAACCAAAGAAAGGGAACATTTAAGAGATCAGATCCCAAAATGGCTATTCAATGGGTTATATTGCTACCAGCATTTCCAGCTGATACGTAAAATATCGGCTACTGTCAGAGTCATTCTCCTTATATAAGGCTTATTTCCTTCTGTACTGGAAATCTTGTATGTAGCAGGCATCATTTCAGAAATGAACAAGGAAGAGCCCAGACTAATGAAGTGAAAACAGTGAATTCTTTCTATATTATGAATCTTCTGTAACTCAGCACTCAAAGTATTTTAGTGCTGATCTGAAATTTCCTTTTTTGGGGGGGGGTGGGGGGTAGCTTTTGAGAAAAAAAAATTAGTGGAGGAGGAGTAGACAATTTTTTGAGAGAACACTCCCTGCTGCAAACTCAGCTTTTTTTTTGCCTTCATCATCGTTTACTCAGTTGGAATTGTGATGGCCATTTTGGTTTTCCTAAGGTGCCTGGCTCCAAGGGAAATTTTTTTTAAAAAAAATGCATCCTGGGGCAGCTAAAATGGCCATCACAATTTTCACTGAGGTTAAAGAGCTCCATAGTTCTGCCTCTCCAAGAAAATAGGAGAAGACTAGCTTGTGATCTGATCTGGCTGAATCCACACTGAATTATTTATCTGTGACTGTTATGCTTTCATATTGAAGTTCCACCGAGGTTTGTGAGTTGCAGGCTGGAAGCCCCAGGGTAAAGCCTCAGTCAGGCCTTGTGAATGTCTGGTCTGCAGCAGCAGCTGAGGCACTCCACAGGTGAAACCTAATTGCCTGCTGGGGGACAGAGCTGGAGCTGATGAGGCCAGCCTGCCTGGATGGGATGTGCAACATTTGTTCCCTGGCCTCGAGCTGCATTATGGATCGGATTGGACCCTTAGAAGTGGAACATCAGAGTTACCAGGTTGGTAGCATCTCAATGACAGATGGCCCAATCCTGTTCTAGTGCAGCACCTGTGCAGCGGTCTCTGCACTGTTGCTAGCCATCCCAAGTGTGGTGTTGAATCGAGGCCACTGCTGCTGGTAAGTGTGGTGCTGAGTGGTGAGGGGGAGGACATGGGCAGAACAGAGGCTGGGAGTTTTAGGGCAAGGGAGGGCGAGGCAGGGGTGGGGACAGTGGAGAAGGCCTCTGCTGTATATCTTAACTTCTACCCCAGGCTTGAAAGCAAACAAAGGGCTTCTTGGACTTGCACCAGCGATTTCAGCGGCACAGATCCAAGCAGCCCCATTGGGCAGCCTGGAGCTCAACACAGGATAAAGGGAACCTGCTCAGTTTCAGCACTGGATACAGCGTGGGTCTTGTGGCCCTGCTGCAACAGTGTGGAATAGGATTGGGCTATGAGAGACTCAAGGCAGAGCCAGGTGAACTCATAAGATTGCCAGCTCTTGAAAGAAAAAAGAAATCTGGTACTGGGGCAGAGCCTATAAGTAATGGGGCAGAGCTGGAGATGTGATGAACTAGGAAGATAAAAAAAGAACAAAAGTTGTTTTCTAGTTTGAGGGGGAGAAATTTTTGAAATGGAAAAATTGGAATGTTTTCTTTTTCAGAATGAGGAAGAACTGGGGCTTGCTGGCTCACCCATGAATGTCTGTAATCGTGGACTGACAAGACTCTGACCAGGTTCAACCAACTACAGGCAAGTAAAGAGTTAATGCTAAAAAGAGTTCATTAAAAAAATACAAGAAAAAAGGAGGGTGATGGTGATTGGAAAGAACAGAAAAAAGCAGCATTGAAAAGTGCCCAGGTGTGGCTCTTAGCAAAAAATACAAACAGGCAATCTTAAAATACGTCCCTGATACATCTCAGGGCGCAATCCAACCCAGCGCCGGAATGGCAAGGCCGGCCGGCCAGCGCCACACCCAATGCTGGGTTGGGGGAGGCTCTCCGTGGCAAGGGAGCGTGTGCTCCCTTGCCGTAGGGGAGGCTCCCCCCTTCCCTATGTGCTCCTCAGATCTGGGCCTGCTAAAGAGCGGGCACAGATCTGAGGAGACCATGTGGCCAGAATTGGGGCCATGCGGCCTCGCTGATGGGCTTAGGAAGTGGCCATATGGCCACCTCCCAAGCCTGCCCAGCTGCCACCCAAGTCCCCCCTCCCGCCTCCCCTCTCCCACCAATCCCCACCCCGATACTCGGTAGAGAATCCCTTGCGCCGACCGTCTTCGGTCGGTGCAAGGGAGGCTCTCCATCGGCTTCAGAGCTTCAGCGCCGATGCGGGGGTGCTGCTCGGTGCCTGCTCGCTGGCGCGCCACCACTTGCGTTTGATGCATTGGTGCGTCAATGCGATATTACATCGACGCAAGGGGCACACTTGGATTGCACTGCCCATCTTGCAGTTCCAAAATGGTATTTACTACATTATTGTCTTGAAGAGTCCATTACACTTACTTGACCATTACACTTATTTGCACATGCATCCTTGACGAGGTGGGTTTGGTTGCCCAGTTGGCTGGCACATGCCAATCCTAGCAGGAGGGCTAGCTAAATCCTACGGTTCTTGAGGAAACCAGAGGAAGAAGCCATGGACAATGCAAAAGAACCTGTCTGCATGGCCACATGGCCCTTTTTGCAACGGCAGGCTTTCAGAGCATGCCTGGGAAACGGCGTTTCTGTTGAACATTATGCTGATTTTTTTCTGCAGGGTGGAAAAGAAGATTGCTAGGGGAGCTCAGTTATCACATTGTGTTACTATTATAATACAGTAAATTCTGGTTAAAAGCTGCACATCCAGGAATTTTTCTCCCTCTTTCTCAGGGAGCTGCTCATTCAGAAAGCATATTGTCAGACTGTTGTCTGTAGATAATGTTTAAAATAGAAGTGAAAAGAAGAGGCCAGAAAGCCGGCGACGACAGATGTTAGGTGCAATGACAATAGCGTAGGTTGGTACAAAGTCGGCTGGAAGGTTCTTGTGCAGTAAATCCTGCTTTTATAGACTAGTTTCATTGTATCCTAATGAAGTTTCATCCACAGCGCTCTGATAACATTGTCCTATTGGTTCAGTGGCTTTGAAGCTCATATTTAGGATCGCCACAAGATTTTGCAATGTGAGGATAAAAGAGTATAGCCTTTTTTCCTAGCCTTCAGGGCCGGCTCCAGAATTGGCAGGGCCCAACGTGGGCCCCCACCCTCCCCACAGCTCCCACTCACCAGCAGCCGTGGCAAGCTAGGTGCTGCTGCCCACGATGAATGGCACCCAGACAGAGTTGGCAGAGATGTGATGATGACATCGCCAACTACTTCCAGAAGGCCTATTTTAGGCCAAACAGTGGAGAGCAGGAAGGCCCACAAGAGCCAATGCTCCGCTCACTGTGCCACCCTTCTAGATTGCCAGATGTTGGCTGTGGCAATGAGTGATCTGTCCATCCCACCAGTGCAGAGCCCCCCCAGAGCGCGAAGCCCAATGTGATGACATAAACCACATTGCAGATGATGGACAGTCCACAACATCATTTCCCCTTCTCCATCTCTGAGTATACAGCGTATTCCTGAGCTTAAGCTCTCCCCAGATGGTTTCTTTGCACCTGGACTCAATTCCCCTGGACAGCTGTTTGCCTCTTGTTAAGGGGGACTTCTTGGAGTCTGGACCTGACCCCCTCTATTGGGTTCTTCCCCCACCTCCAACCCACAGCTTTCACCCTCCTTTTTTCCTGCTCCTGCTCATTCTGTGCTTCTGCTGCTCTGTCTTTTGAGGTGTGGCGGCAATAGATAGTGGAGGGCCAGAGCAAAGACACTCTATCCCACCATTGCACTCCTCTTCGATGCTTCCTGTCCTGTAGCTTGATATAGACTAAGATTTCAGTGGGATATACATGTGTGCTTAACTTTCTCATGGAAATCTATGAGGCTTCAAAGTGCTTAGATTGGACTGGATAGTGCCTCCATCTTTCTTGCCCTTCTCTGGACTCTCCTAAATCTGCTTCTTTCTCCTTCTTAAAATGTGATCAGAATTGAGGCCATTCTTGAGCAGTGAGTATTACTTCACATTCTTTGTAGAATGGCACTGCCCCCTTTTTTTCAGCACTGCATCACTTTTCCATGTTCTGCTTGTGATTCATTAGTTTCTCACTCCTTGTCAGACCTAATTCCCCATCTTCCTGTATGCATTCACTGTATGTGATCTCTTGCTCTTGTCCATTTTATAGTTCTCAGCCTATACTATTTCTCTAATTTATTGAGGTCATTTTGAATAATGGTCCTGGTGTTCATAGTTCTTGCTGTCTTTCTGTGCTTTGAATCATTAACAAATTGAATTCAGGGATTCTCTACTTCTTTATCTGAATGAGTAATAAGAAAGATAAGGCTGCTTCAGACACACAAAGGCCTCGTTGTTCCTTCTCTTTTAACAATTCTCTCATAAATACAAGCCAGCCAAATTTAAGCACTGTTAAGCCCCATTGAGTTGAATGTGAGAGTTAGCTAGATTCCTCACTCATACTAAAACCAATCAGACTTCAAAGTGTTTTCCTTTGATTAGGTGGTACTCTGCTTTTGAAGTGGTCACTGTGTACTTTAATGTAGTTCTGTCTGACCTATATCATTTACAACATGCTCAAATCTGTCCCCCACCATTGGCGCCAATGCAGCTATGCTGTTAGATGAAACAGGGGCAAGGGCAGTAGCATCCTTAGAGGGGGTGGGGCACTAGGTTTTGCAGGGCGCCTTACCTTGCCATGTAAACTGCTCCTCTCCTTCATTGTAGCCAATAAGCAATGCCGAGGCATTGCTTTCACTGTGAGAACTGGCTAAGACGGCAAGGGAGCAGTGTACGCGGCAAGGTAAGGTGCCTTGCAAAACTTAGCACTCTGCCCCCTCTAAGGACATTACAAGGCAGGGTGGTCTGGGAATGAGAGGCCTGAAAAAGAGAGGCTAGGATCTGGTCGTGCTGGTACCAATGTTATCAACCCCTTCTCTCCCCTACCTGATGGGGAAAATGAGGAATAAAGACCTACATTCTGCGTGCAGTTCACCAAAGTTGCATACAGTGAACAAAGTAGAACTATCGTATATAAATGCGCTTGTTTGACCCAGATGACTGCGCTCTGGCCCCATTTCAGAGCTACCTTTACATCTTAGGAAAGCAAGTCTCTGTTGTGCTTTGAAGATGCTTTGATATCTCTTAAATAAGAAGCTACTAATTTGGATGGATCACTTGGAAGTCTAGCTTTGATAATAGCAGAGGTTTCATTAGAGCGATTTCTTGTCTGGCTGGAGCAGGTTCATTAAGCTAAAAACATCCTCAAGTCAGGCATTCGCTTAACAAATGCTCATAGCAAAACTAATTAGATTTGCCAGGTTAGTAAGAATCAACAAAACTCAAGTGATATCATTGCTTATGATAAGGCAGGCCACATTTACAGTTAAATTAGCATGTATTAATTGCTGGAAGTTAGAATACAATAGATTTTTTTCCAAGTGTAATTTATTTATGCAATGACTTAGAACAATTAGACATGTGCTTTATAAAAGTGTAGCTAAAACCTTCTCTAAGCACCGCAGAGCCCTCTCTTTTGTGATTAGCCTCATTTCAAACTTTCAGAATTAGCTTTTCAATTTGCTCTGTCTAAATAAATAAAGCTATTTCAACACACTGGAAGAAATGCAAAAAATGTTTTGGTGGGGTTATTACGAACATTAACTGTGTGAGAACCTTTGGCTTTTAACTTCTGGAGGAAGCACTAGATCCCATGTACTGTAGATCCCATGGACTTATCTGCATGTAATGCCCTGGTTTAAAAAATCCCATACCAAGTTAGTCTCTATGGTGGTGGACAACATTTTCTGGGATGACCAAAGGTTTGAAATAACATCCCCCATGCCAAACTGAACATTCTAGCCCTTATCTGGAGAACATTGGGTTGCAACCAAGGGTATTTTCTGTCATGCACTGGGCAGTTTTCATCCCTCCCTCCCTCTATGTCCCTCTGTTCTCGCAACAATTGGCTCCTGGTGGCCCTCATCCTTATGAGCACTTGGGGGGCGGGGCGGAACAGAGGTCTGCAGAGGGAAGGCAAAGGTAGTGAAATTGACACTTCCATTCTTGCATGAACAGAACTTCTTCTGCAAATGAAAGTTCTTAAGATATAACCCAATACAGTTGGTCTGCATCAGTGGTGGTATTCAAATAAATTAACAACTGGTTCTATGACGTCATAGCCGGAGCAAAAAAAACCCCAAAGCCAGCTGAGGTAAGCAAGTGGGCAGGGCCCGGCCGTTTAACAACCGGTTCTATAGAACCTGGGAGAACCCCCTGAATAACACCACTGGTCTGCATCTCAGGGACTTGTTACATGCATGAATTCAAGCATACACCTAGCCAAAAAAGAGCAAAACAATTCAAATAGTTCAGGTGATTCCACCTGCCATTCCACTTATATTCCAAGTATATGTCCCAGAATACTCATGCTCATACTGTGATTTTAGTTCTTAAAGAGACAGTGTGTATTTTTTCCATTTTAAGGTTCCACGATTTTCCCCTTTTGCGCTTTCTTCAGAACATAACCTTTGCATAAGATGTGGGACAATCGTAATTTCACTGAAGTATCATTGTTATGAATGGGGCTTATGTTAGTAGCAACTGGCAAGCTGCATTTATTACAATGGTACTGTAACTAATTTTCTCTGGATTGGAGCCCACTTTTAAATTGCTTTGTTGCCCAGCATTGCATGCTGCCCAGACAGCATATTAGCAGTGGTGGAGCTAATATTTGATACTTGACTACAAGTTATTTTAACTGCAGCAAGGAACATTATTATATATTGTACACAAGAAGACTTTACCACCTTCATTTTATGCTTTTTTTTTTTTTTTTTGGTGTAATGAAGCCCAGTCTCAATGTATAGACCTTATTTTCACAATTATTTCTCCCTGCATTGAATATCTTCCACCTTTGGCTTATGTTTGTGCTGAATTTTGCACTGTAGCAGGATTTTCACATTTAATAGAGTGGGGTTTTTTTCCTCATATTTGGCTTCTAATTATGTATTTTAGTTTAGTTTACCACTGTTTGGTTTTTCATGTCATTCACAGTAGCCATTTTTTTGTGGTGGTCTTTTTCTTGCTGATTTATCTTTCCTTCATAATTTTTTCCCCTCATATTCCCCACCATCTATCTACTATAGTTGGCCAGGAAGCACACAATGTTTTATTTTTCTGATCAGAAGATGGTTTTTAATGCTTTGCTTCATTGATTTACACTCTTTTGTCAAAAGGGAAACCTTGCAGGCTTTCTTTTGATAAAGTCGGGCAATTTTTGTGGTGGGTCAGTTTTACTGTTTGCTTAAAAATGTGATCATTCATTTGACAAAATATCAGGTACTCCTTTTAAAGTAGTATTTCATGCATTGGAAAAAAAAAAATCCAGCACTCAGTGTTGATATCATTTGGGAGACTATTGGCCTATAAATAATTTTGGAGAGGAAATGTCTTTGAAAATAGGGATTTTTCATATGTTGTCTGAGTTTTACTTATTCATTAGAAAGCTAAATATCACAATGCCATTATGTGCGAAATTTTTAGAGTAGTTGAATTAACAGATTAATTTCTGTTGCCTTACAGCCCAATCTTACGAGTTATTTATGCCACTGGAACATGTGTTCTAATGACAAACAGCTTTATGGGTGCCACAAATGCAGCATAAGTGCCAACCCCTTCCATGACCCAATTTGCTTTCATTGGTTAACACAGACTTACCCCAGTAATATCACTGGTGCAAGTCCAAGTTCACCCATAACAGCATTGGAGGCTTGTCCCAGGGGAAAGGAACAAATGTTCCCTTTCCCCGAGGAAGCCTTAACATGTTTTCTTGTTTCATGATACAGGATGTGACCAGTGTCCCTAAGGAAGGTGGCAGCAAAAGGAGGTGTGATCTCTGTCTTGATTTGTGGTTGTAATTTTTGGGTAGGAAGCTGGGGGTCTATCAAGACAGGGCTCACACACACAGTGGCTCTTCCACCCGCAGCAGCAGAAGCTTATGCTGTTATAAACCAGCTTCGGGAGGTGCATACAGTGCACCATCAGCAGCCATTTAATTTTAGAACAGCCACTGCAAACAATAGTGGTTCTGGTGGCTCGCCAACAGCCTTTGCTGTGTCCATCAGTGAAGGTCGGCTGGTTGCAGGGGTGGGGAATGTGCAGAATGGGGCAGGGATAGAGGGCTCCAGGGGATGTGTTGAGGGTGGACAGAATGCATGTATCAGCAGCAATGGTGACATCAATATTCTGCATCTCCTGCCTGGCCTTGCAACACCTCCTTGGGTCACATGGATTTGTGCCAGCCAAAGGGTAGGCATGGATCTGAGTAGACCCATAGGGGGCAATTGCTTGATGTAGTAGGGCAAGTTAAACTTTACCAAATGCCCCATAGCATTTGTTCCCTGCCCCCCTCCGGTACGCTACTGCTCAGAGCCCAATCCTCTGCATGTCTACTCAGATGTAAGTCCCATTATGCTCAGTGGGGCTTACTCCCAGGTACGTGTAGGTAGGATTGCAGCCTCAGCCTCCTAAGTAGAGTTTGCAGTGCATCACGTCTTGCAAAAGCTTTTTGCTTTTTGTAGTCTTGTTACAAAACTTGATCCTGCGTGCAAATAAGCTTCCCCGTGTTGTAGCTTAGAAAGAAAATGGGTTGATTAGCTACTAATCTGTTGCTGTTGATAAGAGGCTTCTTGTAATTCTAACCAGGGTATTTTTCTCCTGCTACCTTGGTAATTACCATCCATTAAAGTGAGTGCTCCTGAACTGTTCCCCCAACGTAGGGTGGTCCCATTATTTTGTATGGGAAAGCCAGTCCATTTGCGCATTTTGGATATATGTGCCATTTTGCAGGAATGTAACCTCACGTGTGTCAAGAACTGCCTGTATACTACACCATGTATGGGAACTTGCATGCTCCCTTCAAGTACCATATGCTGAAAAGAAAATAAGGAGAATTATTAAATCAGGAAAAAGAAATGGTAAAAAACGGTAAATCTGTGGGCTCAGGCTGTCGGGTTCTGAAACTTGGGGAACTAGTTGTTATCCAAGTGGGCCAGAAGCAGGTATGTGGTCCCAAGGAGCAAGGGTTGAGTTCAGAGCAGACAACAAAGGTCAGAGAAGCCAGAGGCAAGCTTGCGATCAAAGTCCAGCAGAAGGCAAGATCTAAGCAAGCAAGCTGCCTCATTCTAGAGACAAATGTTGTGTGTGTGGAGAAGCTGTCTTTAAGCTTTGGTTATCAAAGGCCTGCTGTGCAGGTACTGGCTGCTGGAGTGAACTGACATGATGCTGGTACTGCAGCCAAGATGATGTTCAAGAAACTGAGCACAATTTACCAGGCTTGTGTTGGGAATAGAGCACTGGTGGTTCAGGAGGTAAGACCAGATCCTGCCTGCTGGGAGGACTGGTTCAAGATGTGCCATAGAAAAAAGAAAAGGGTAAAACCAAATCCCATGTTCCATTGGGTGTGATACAGTGGTGCAATCAGCCGCATATACAGCCTCCATACATGAATGCCTCCTTTAGGCTCAAAATGTTTCCCTCTCTCCTGCCAATGTGCATACACAGGTTCATGCATGTAGGCAGCACTGTCACCCAAACCCAGAAAAAGCCCTTGCACTTACTAAGACAATATGATAAACAGTAGATACTCAGCTATTTTTTTTATAAATAAGTGAGCTGTAAATTGCCTCCTCATCTTATCTCAGCGTCTGTCAGGACAGTTCAGGGGTGTCAGATGCCTGTTGATTGTCTGCAAAGACCATCTGCCAATCCTCTTTTATGTTTGAAGAGAGTTTCTAATCTTTAAATTGTCTGGGACAATCTGGGAGTTGTCCCAGAGCTCCGCATATTGTTAACTCCTTAACTTCCATCCCTTTCTGAAGTTGCCATGCTGTAGTGCAATGCTATCTGTCTTATGTCATTATTTGGGGGATGTTTTATGCTTCTCTTCCCAAGCTCCATTTCCCTCACTCTCCCCTCTCTGCAGTGATTGGCTCCTTACCTTTTTCAGCATGGGAGAAACAAGGGAGGATAAAATCAGACAAAATTAGTCACCTCCCTAAGTTTTACCCCCAAGTTATCTGAGGATCATAGAAAAGTCCATTATTTTTGGCTTAAAATGTTCCTTTGACTTATGTGTGAGATACTTGAGTATCTACGGTATTTCATTTCTCATTAAAGATACTGGCATTCCAGAAAAAATATGGGGTTATTATAGTGCAGGTATAAATGCTTAGTTTAAGTTTAAAATGTTTTCATGGTTATAATAGGAAGAGGTCAACATGACTAAAGAGGGAGGCAACAGAGAAAGCTCTATACTATCTGAGACCAAAGCTGCAAAGTATTGATCAGAAACATGACTGAGATAAATCATAGAGCTAATGTGGAGACCCATGAAATAATGATGATGTTGATAAGCCAATTATTATTGCAACAAGAAATGATAATAGATGTAAGATACCTTTGACCAACGATATTTAACAGTTTTAAGATATTGTGATATGAATTAAGAATGACTTGGGATTGATGGTAGGTTTGCTAGGGAATTTGCTGCATGTCCATAAGTTAAGGGAGGGATACAAAGGGCAGTTCGATATTTATCATCATGAGGATGATGGATGAAATCCTTCAGCTACTACTAATGGGATTTTAAAAATTCAGATAGAAGGGAATTCATACTTATTTTAGATAAACTACCATTCATACAAAAAAAGAGCAGGTGATTTGTTCTGCAGGAACAACCACCTTGGAAATATATGAGCTGGATGGACCCAGTTAGTATACATATATTATTTACATATAAATAGCACAATTTGCATGAATTTAAGCACTTGTTTGCATTAGGTGGACCATCCTTTCTTCCTTCATACTATCTGAGCTGTTTCTATGGGAAGAAGAAATAGAGATTTTAGGAAGTTCTGGAGATCCCCAGTTAATGGAGATATCAGTTCCTGCATAATATTCGGGGACTTCCGGTGGCCAGGAGACAAGCGTAACGTCTGTGGTGAGAGCTCCCTCTCCTTATTAAGCCTGTTTGTGCAATTACAGCCCCTTTTGGATTGTAACAGGCCGGGAAAGACTGTGTAAAGATTTATGGCCCCTTTGACTTGGCTTTATCACTAACTGAGTAATTATTTTTGAGTCTGACGCTCTGCTTCAATCTACCAGCATAATATTCAGAAATTATGGTCAGGAAGGTTGGCAGTTCAAGACCATGCAACGGAGTGAGCTCCTGTCACGTGTCCCAGTTCCTGCCAACCTAGCAGTTTAAAAGTGATGTGGGACAAGTCAAGCATCTATTTTTGGGACCTGTCTTATTTAATGGAACACCATCATTGCAGGGTAGCAAAATAACCAGCAAATAGTAGAGGTGCTGGCAACAGTAAAAGCAGCCAGCAGCAACTCTTGGTGGGAAAACACTTCTTGGCTAAAGCCCAACTGTTGAGAGCCCCCTTAACATGGCTCTGTACCCCATTGTGGTTATTTTGGCCCTATAGGTAATACTTGTGATTGCTATGCTCATGATGGTCAGATGAAGGTGTAATCAGATACACCTAATGCAGGATTTGTTAAGGGGTAAGACCAGGATGTGATGGGAACAGCCTGAGAACACCTTCTCCTTCCCTTAAACGTGTACAGGCTTAACTCCATTTTGGATTTCATCCTTGGAGTTCTGAACTGCTATCTTGCAAAGAGGTCACACAGGTGATCCTCGGGAGATAGCACAAAACAATGCAGACCATTAAGAATTGGTGCCAAGGAAATCTGAACATTCTCCCTTCCCTCAGGGTCTTGTGATGCAAATCTGGATATCTGACAAAAGGGCATGGCAAATACAAGTCCTGCCTGATTCAATTTAGATTCTAATCTGCCCAGAAATAACCTGGAAAGTCTTTTTGGGCTAAGCCAAAAGGTGTCCCCACCAAAGTTTAAAATACCAACAGAAAAGGGCTGGAGCATTCAAGTAATTTTGTAAAAGAAACAAAATATTGTGTTTAGGAAAGGCATGGAACAGTTTTTTTTAAAGGAACAAGGTTTTAGCTGGATAAATATCTGTTAAGGAAATAGTGCTTTCTCAGCAGATGGGGGAAAGGGGGGGTGTTGAAATGTTGCAAAGATGGTCTAAAGATTGTACCTACCTTTGTCTTCTGCATCTGTTGTCAATCTTATCTCATCAAAATGATTGGATTAGAAGGAAGGTGGGGAAGGGAAGATTCCAACTCTTAAGGTTTGCATCTTCCTGTGTAAGTACTTACCACATGGACAACAGTTGTATCAAGCAATCAAATGTGTCAAGCACTTGTGGCTAAAGGTGACCGGTTTAAATGTCTCCTTTCTGCTTTTGTGTAAATACCTCCTTCCTGTTTAAATGTGCCAACCCTATTGTAATCTTGTCTTCATAGTGGTGCCATCGTTGTTGCTAAATGTATTTGACCACCCTTTGTAATCACTTCCCCTTCCCCTTCCCTGACCCTTGGTTGGGGTCACACTGGAGGGGAGGGGGAGCAGCAGCAAAGAAGGACCACCAATCAGATGTCTCACATCACCAACATTGCCAACAGCAAGTAGCCAATGTTTTTATTTGTTGTTGCCAAATCCATATTTGCATGTTCAATTGTATAACTGACCAAGCCCAGATGCACAAGTTACACAAGTTCTGTGGTCTCCTTGGAGGCATATTGCATTTGTGTCCATTTTATTAATGCCCTACACATTAGTAAAATGTATTTCTCTTTCTGCAACATCAAAGTCCAGCTGGCATTCTTTTCCATCGACGGTTCTTTGGTAAACCACAGAAAGGGGATCCCGGGCTGGCCAGGATCGAGGGAGTTGGGCTGGGAAGGGCTCTGTTCCTTGGGACGGTAACACACTCCGTGGAAATGAAACCTCAAATTGGCAGCTCCTGAGCTTTAAAGAGACAGGGGCTCAGGAAATAGCCTTCTTGGCTGATTCCCTCCTACTTCAAAAGCAAGTAAAATGCAAGTAGATAAATAGGTGCCACTTCGGTGGGAAGGTAACGGCATTCCATGGGCCTTGGTGTATAGTCATGCTGGTCACATGACCATGGAAGCTTGTCCTTGGACAAACGCCGGCTCTTCGGATTAGAAATGGAGGTGAGCACCGCTCCCTACAGTTGGTCATAACAAGACCATTTGGTCGTGGGGAAACCTTTATCTTTTTAGTGAGTTTTTACCTTTCTCCCAGCTCTCTGCCGTCTTAGAAGGCCCTAACATCTTAGCAGGTTGGGATCTTGTGTGAGATCTTGGGTGTGTATGTGTGTGTGCAAAGCGACGGCCCTGCAACAGGGCCTTGTGGAAGAAGGGCCCTGTGAGCTAGATACGTTTGGGAACCGTTGAGTTAGGGGCTTTACAAAACATACAGAAGCATATTTTTTTCACCCTGAAGAAGACACATTCATTTCTTTAGCTGGCTATGGGTGTTGCAAAGTTGCAACAATGGAGGTTGTGCCTGTAGAGCCTGATGGTGATCTGGTGGGGCCGTCACAGCCCACTGTGTGGAGTGGCAGAAGAGGCAAGGCATGAGCCTGTGCACCTGAACCTTCTCATACTACTACTACTATGACTACTACCACCACCACGAGTTATATTTATATGCCACTTTTCAACAAAAAAGTTCACAAAGCATTTTACGGGGGGGGGGGACCACCAAATAGCTACATGGCTCGGTATCCCAAAAGGGCTCACAATCTAAAAAGAATGCAGAACACTGCCCTCAACAGCCACTACATACGGCCTCCTGACACCAATAGTTCCAGAAAGGGTAGTTCCTGCCACCAGGATAGGAAAACCAAAAAAAGGGAGGGAACCTTTCATGCACTTTGTCCCATCTGGAGCCACTAAGGAGCCAGGTACCCTGGCCAAACCCAGCTCTTCTGCATCTATACACAGGGGCGGGCTTGGGGACTTGCCCACCTAAGGGCAAACCCCCAATCAGCTGCATTCCTTGGAAGTAATTGTGTCACCACAATTACTCCCACCCCTACCTTCTTAGAAAAAAAAGAAAGAATGAAGCCAGCCAGGTAGAAGGAACCGCTTCAGCCGGCCAGCTTTGTCGGTGTGGGTGTAGGGAGGGAGTCGCTTCAGCTTCCTGCTTGCCCATTCTGCCCCTGAACCGGCTCTCCAGGCCCTGGAACTGAGGGCTGCCAAGGAAGCAGCTCCTGGCTGGTGCAAAGGATGCCCAGGAGTGCCCAGCCACATTCCACTCCGGCCATCTGGCAGAAGCAGGGTCTCCCCCCCCCCGACAGAGCCATCAGCCGCACTTCTCCCCTTCCCTGCTCCCCCTTTGACAAACTCCCCCCAGGTTGGGCAGATGTGTGTGTGGAGGAAGATGCTTCAGCCGCCTGCCCGCTCCCACAGACCGTCGGCTGTCTTTGTTCTCCTGGGGGAGGGGCGAGCGGCAAAGCAAGCGGCTGAAGCAGCCCGCACGGAGTGGCTCAGCACACGGGGTGTGTGTGTGTGACATCACTGCCCCCCCAAGCCCAGTGCTGCCCAGTGCCCAGGGCATTTGCCCCCCTCATATTTGCCACTGTCTGTACACACATTCAAGACTTTACAGAGGCATGCAAGATCACTAAGAAAGTCAGTGGCACTATCTCCACTGTAGCCTGACTGAAGCAGGACAGAGAGATTCAAAAATTAAACCAGTTAATTAAAAGAGGGAAAAGAGAAGAAAACATTCCAAAATACATTGAAAAATAGGCAAAAACAGAATGTGAAAGAAGCAAATGAAATAAAATCCTTATGCAGGCTACCTAAAACTTTTCCCAACTATACTTGCGCATTTAGTTGCAATTCCTTTGTTCACCCCCAGGATCTGAAAGGGCATGGCAAAAATGTACAGTGCTGGTACAAAAAGTACAACCCAGAGCCGCCTCTTTTATAGGGTTCAGAAGAATCAAGACCTTATTTTTCTTATTAGCTATTTCTTATTTTTCTTATTAGCTATTCCAACAGTGGGAAACGTAGCCCAGTTTCCTGGACCTCCTGTTGGCTACAGTCAGGTGGTCAGACTTGACGAATAGGTATTAGCAAAGCCCATACCAGTGGAGTGGAAGTATTTGCCTCGTCCTGGCCTGTGGTTCTAATAGAAGCAGGTGTTGGGCAATCTGAACTGTCAATCCTTGTCTCAGGTTAAGTGCTAGATAAGCTAGTTAGGAGAGTCATGATGGCAAAGCTGCATTGACTCCCTAAGACAGGCTACCTCCGTATTATACAATGAGGAGTCTCCCCTGTTTACTGCAACCCCCTGTTTTTTCAAAGCTGTTCCCAACTGATTCTTCAGTGGAATGTTTTTATTTTAAAAAGTGCTGTATGCATGCAGACCAGGCAACTGTGTGCATGGACTGGGATGGAGCCTTCACTTTTACATCATATTCTGCCAGCCCTCTTCAGCATGTTTGAGATGCTGGGCAGAGGTAATATAAACTGCTGGTGCAAAGCAGTTGATAAACACCTGACTTTTTGTTTGGTGTCAACATTATTATGTTAATATAATATATAATTAATATATATTAATATATAAGTTAATATATTAATATATACTTTAATATATTTGGGGTACACTCCTAACCTGTGCCAGAAAGGCATAGACTGGTGGGCCTGCGCTGTATCCAATGCAGGCTAAGACTGCGCGGGAACCTCCACTGGGTAAGAACACATTGTCCCTGGGTAGGCGCCGGCCGGTGTGATGGGCTTGCTTGGATCTGCACCCACTATATAGCAGGTGCAGGTCCGAGCAAGCTGCATAGCCCGAATTGGGGGCTGCATGGCCCAAACCCTAACGGCCACATCCAAACTCCATCCCCCTCCCTGGGCTGGCCCGCCTTCCAACCCACCCACCCCCTTCCCTGTTCCATCCTCCCTCCCACCCTCCCCACGCCCAGAAGAGCTGCTGCACTGGCCGAACATGGCCAGTGCTGCGGCACCTTACCCGCCAGCTGCTCCAGCGCTGCAGCATCAACGCAAGGTGCTTGTGTTGACGCTGCACACCTTACGCCGGGGTGCACGTGCTTTATGGCAGATAACGCGGCCACTTTGGGCTGATGCAAGCTGCTTGCGTTGGCCCGAGGGCGTGCTTGCATTGCGCTGCCCATTTAATAAAGCTAGAAGATATTGATCAGGTACTCAGCTAAGAGGAATAGATGTATAGTTGTGGGAGCTGAGTTCTCATGAATGTTTATCTGTACCTTGAGAAGCTACTAGCATGTGAAAATGTGGCAATCCAGTTCCATACTCTTGGGGAGCACAGTTCACCTTCAGCAGGCATGCCTGAAATGCTGAACAGAGCAAAAATCAATTTAGCAACTATATGTAGGTATGTGTGCTGTTACCGTCACAGCAGAGATAATTAAGCAAGTTCACAACTATTTATGCACCCCCTGGAGACTGTAATTTTAAAAGGCCTAAAAAGGACTGACTGAAGATAATATCTTCTTCCCTTGAGTGAACCTGTTAAATATTTTTTTTTAAAGATGAGAAATGTAGTGATATTCTGATTTGTTGCATCCTTAGCATTTTCCTGAAGTAAAGTTTAAAAATCCATTACTTACCACTTGTTCCTACATTTCTTTGCAAAACTTTATTTATTACAATATACATTTTTGTAGCAAGGTGTTCATGTGCACAGTCTCTTTCTCTCTCCCTCTCTCCCCTTCTGAATTGGCTTCCCGTAAATTGATACTAGGAAAACTATACATTTTGGCTGGCCCTGTGTGTTTTGCATACAGCCTTCAAGTCTGAGTATGTTCCATACCAGAGTGACGGCTTTCATTGTAGATTTTAATAGTAAAAAGTAAGATTGGTGAAATCTGGCACTTTAATTCCATCAAACACTTCTCCCCCAAATGCTGTGCCTGTGCCATTTGGGGACAGTTTGAAAGAAAATCTATTCCATTAATCTGCTGCAGGTTAACTGGTGGGGAACGCAGGGAAAAAATTCATTATCTTCCAATGGTATGGTTTGCAATTTCACTTTGTTGAACAAGGAATGTTCCTCATAAGGACAAGGCTGACAAAAGGGGGCTGCATTTGGAAATTAGAACTACTTCACTATATGGGGCAATTGTTTCCTATTACACTGGTGATACCCACATTCAATACATGTAAGATGTGAACTGCAGGCATATGTCCCTAACATTCAGTGGGCATGCTTTCTACAGAGCCAATGTTTTCCACATTTAGGGACTGTTATGAGCTAGACTTAGGATACCTCCAAATTTGACACTGAGGCAGAAAAGTCTGTTTTGAAAATTTCACAACTCACTTGGGTCCCCTGAAGATCTCTCAGAGGAGGAGAATTTATCAGCTACTGAACCTGGGTGTGATGGCTCAGATATAAGACTCCAGGAGCCCTGACATATCAGCCTATACAGCATCTAAAGTTCTCTACTCCCCTAGATGCTCCTGGCTGAAGAGGCAGCAGGCCCAACTCATGGCCATCCAATGGCACCGTAAGGCTTGCTGCAAACCAGAATGCCATTCCTTTTAAATTCCTTGCATCTTAAGTGGCTCTGGGAGTCAGCAATTCTATTTAGGGTCATTCTCGTCTGTGCTATTGCTTTTGGCAAAGGAATATTACTGCTGTTACACTTAAAGTTCCAGGTTCTGACCATTGTTAATGCAACCTGGTCACTTAGATACCTGGATTTTCTGCTTCATATCTGTATGCCTTATCAACTAACCTTATTCTAGACCTAAACTAATTGCTTTTGCTGCCCTGACTAATCACTTGAGGTCCTGCTATCTCCTGCTTCAAAGGAATCTAGTAAGTAGATGGACTAGTAAATCCCTTAGTAAGTCAGGATGGTGCAGTGGTTCGGGAACTGGACTTAGACTTGGAAGACCCAGCTTCAAATCCCAGCTCAGCCATGAAGCTTCCTGGATGATCTCCACAGCCTCACCTACCTCACATGGTTGTTGTGACATGGGAAGGAACCATGTACACTACTCTGAGCTTCTTGAAGGGAGGTATAAAAATGTGAAAAAAAATGTCAGAGATATCCATTGTGCACCTTTCAGACTTCATATGCTTACTGCAGTAAGCACTGGTATAACTGCAGCAAACATTTTATCAGAGCTGGGGCATGCCAAGCAAATTGCTGATCTCTTTCTTATGGATGTGCTGTGTGGGTGGATGTGATGACATTGTGTCATGCCATACTCTGAAGTTTTTATTTGTCTTCTGTCCTTGAGTGCAAATAGGCTTTCACAAACAGTCTGAACATGACACTATAGAACACATATCTTCAAAATGACTAAGCTTGCTACGGTAGTCTAACAAAAATGGTAATAAAATCAAAAGACTGTTCTCTGAGAATTTACACAGGCATTGTGTAATCTATCCTTTATGTACGTGTCCTTTTCCATTCATAGAACCAGTTATTTATGCAGCCATTGTCAACAGGAACCATACCCTCCCCCCACACATACCCAAACACATGAGCCCTTTGGAGATAGGGAATCATTTATTTTATTGTTCTGTATAAATGGCTTTCAGAACTTTTTTGTTGGAAAGTGGTGTATAAAGATTCTTAATATAGTAATGCAGTGGTATTCAAACTTTTTAAACTGGGACCCACTTTTAGAATGGCACTCTTATCGGGATCCACCAGAAGTGATGTCATTAACTTGGAAAAGATGTTGTGGCAGGAAGTGCTGTCATTGTATCATAATGATACTCCTGAAATGCAAATAGGCATTCTTGGACTGCAGCAATTGTACAACCATGAAACATCCCTGACAGAAAGCAAGGTTAGGCAAAACATGATGTAAAAAACTGAACTAAAGATAAAAAATTTTTTAAAACCCTCACTTGAAAATTCAAACTGCTAACACTAACAAAAGGAATATAACAAGAGTAAGGCCTGCAGTTTCCAAGATGGCTGCTCCTAGCTTTTGCAACCCACCTGACATCAGGTTGTGACCCACCAAGTAGGTCAATCGATCAATCAATCAATCAATCAATCAATCAATCAATCAATCAATCAATCAATCAATCAA
>JAJKFI010000035.1:2543130-2570397 GCA_029204185.1 Lerista edwardsae | reverse complement strand
CAATCAATCAATCAATCAATCAATCAATCAATCAATCAATCAATCAACAGGTACTTATATACCGCTTTTCAACATGAAGTTCACAAAGCGGTTTACAGGCAAATAGTAATAATAATAAAGTTAAATGGCTCCCTGTCCCAAAGGGCTCACAATCTAAAAAAGGCAGACCACCCGCAACAGCCACTAGAAAGACTGCGCAGGGGTGAAGAGGGACAATTACTCTTCCCCTGCTAAATATAAGAGGAACACCACTGGAAAAAGTGCCTCTTGCCCAGTTAGCAGGGGTTACCTGCCTCTTGCCTCTTGCCCAGTTAGCAGGTCCTGACCCACAGTTTGAATAACACTGCAGTAATGCATTATTATACAGTATACCCCCACGTTATTATGATGTTCTGTTTGGGAGTGTCATGAATGAAAGAGGGGGGTTTGTAATCTATGACCCCCCCCCACTCGCCCACTCGGTTTGAACCCACAGCTTAGTGGGGAAATGCTTTGGTAGTTCCAATCCGCTGCCAGAGGAGGTTGCCAGAGGAGTTTCCTGGGCTAAACTCCTCTCCTAGCCAAGGTTTTGACCTCAAGGGTCTCTATACTCACTCTTGCAGAGCGAGGAGGCTAATGGCTGTGAGCCGGAACAAGGCAAGCAAGGTTTTTTATCAAAAGATTGTTAAAGGTAAAAAAAGGTTGGGGTGCCAGAGATAACAATACATGAAAAGTAAAAACAGTTTAACTGCTACTTATGCAATCGGCTGGTGAATCCCACAGGCCTGGCAAGGCCTATGTATGCGTAGCCTAGCCCCAGATTGCTCTGAGAGGAAAAGGCTTAGGAAAGGCTTGTAATCACATAGCCTGGGAAAACACAGACTAAAAATAACTCAAAATCTAACGCGTGCTCACTAGTACTTGGGCCCTGGTTCTATATCCTCACTGCTGGGCTTCTCCCTGCAGCCATCCACTCCGCCTCCCCATAGGGCGGCTCTCCCTGCGACCATCCAGCAGAAAAGCCCACCGAAAAGAGGGAGAGAGACTCTGCCAGTCCCAGGATCCTTAGCTGGAACCCATCTGATTGGCTGGCAGTTGTTCCCTCCTCCACCCGCTGGGACATTCTTTTTAGACCAAGCCCTCAGAAATGCACTTTAACAAAGACAACAATAGGTAAATGAAACATAGCTGTTTCATCACAGGGAGACACCATTGTATTGTAAAAATTGTATTGTATTGTAATGTGAACCCAATAAAGCATTTTTTTAAAAAAATTATTCATTCCAAGACCTCAGAAATGGTTGTGACAGAACTAAAATTTCCCCCTCTCTAAAAAGTGGTGTAAAAGGTGCCATTTGCATTCTTTTGGGGCCATGGTTATCAGTTCACATGTTGCAATATAAAACACGAATTACAAGGCTGTATCTTTCCCTCCATACACACACTTATGTTAAAATATTGCTGTTGTTTGAGATGCTACCAATCCCCTGCATTCACATCGCTGATTGTCAATCTTGGCGTCATTTCAGTGGCAACAATTAGTCCATCGTAAAGTGAATAACTTATCACAGTGGTGGTTCTGCTGTTGCCAATTTACCAAAGTGCAGCCATCTTAAGTCTTGTGCTTAGTCACTTGTCTTAAGCTGCCAAGCTGCCAGAATTTGCAACTATTTTCTCTCTTTGCCTCCATGGTTCTCACATGGGCCCCTGCTTGTGAATTCAATGTTGCTGACGTCCACAATTCAGGGCTGTTGGCCCTGCACAATAGATAAGAAACTGGCTCTTGCTAGCAGAGCCCCTCCCTTATCAGAATATCACAGCATATTCACAAGGCCCAGTTAGCTTAGAGCATCTCATGCCCCAGCCCCTATGATGTAATTTCTAACCAAGCAGGAACTTGGAGGAAGAAATAGGAGGGGGGAGTATAAAAAGTGCTTGTAATGTATATTTTTTTGCCTTTCTCCCTGAGATTGGTCCGCCTGCGCAGGTGTAAATAAACATGATCCTCATACTCTCTCATTTGGTTGTTTGCCTTTTTAATTGCAACCCCCACAATAGAAACTATTCTAGGTCGATTTCCGCGACACTGCTGTTATCTGTGGGAAATGCCCCAGGCGCTGCCGCAGCTGGGCCCATTCGTTTTGGTTTTAAAAGTTTCACATTTTATAAATAGTGGCTGAAGAGAACATTACACTGTTGAGGTCAAGTACCTTTAAAAGCCTCTTGGTTTTTATGGTGGTCTCACATACCATTTTTTCTCAGTTAGAATTTGCAGTTAGGTTAACATTTTATGTTCAAAACTTCCAGATACATAAAAGTCTAAATGGAAAAACCTGCCCCCTTTAGGTTTCTTTAGCAGTTAAAAATACATCTTTATTTCTCCCAAAGGTACTCAATGATTTGTGTACCTCTTTTTCAAGATGTTTGTGCCTAGAGGGGTAAGTGGATTGAAAGGTATTACCTGCATCCCAGATATCTTTTCATGATACAGTGCTCTATGGACTGCTTTCTTATTTGTAGGGCTAGTAAATGGGGTGGTGGTCGTTAAAAGCCCCACATGCACACTTAAGGCCTTTATCTTGAGGTGAGAAGCTTTTGTCAGGCATTCTGCTTGTGCTGGCTTCCTTTCCCTTTCTTGATTTGCTGACCTCAACTTCCTTCGAGCCAATGGTCTTTTCACTAGTGAAAAATTGTACTCTCTATACCTGCGATACTCATTTGTGATTTGTGACATCTACCATGAATGCACATCCTTTTGATAAACTTTTACTTTCTTCTCAGTCAAGTGCTGACCTTCCCTAGATTCAAAGTTGGGTTGTCAGACAAAGTTCCCAGTCCTATCCTTTCCCTCTCCCGCCAGTGCAGCTGCAACTCCATGAAAAAGTATTATGTAATAAATAATGAATACAGTCCCATGGTCATGCATCTTATCATCCCTATGCTATGCACCTTATCATCTGAGCTGTAGTTTCTGTAGCAGTGGCTTATATACTGAGGTTGACGTGCCATGATTGGCTGCCAAATGTAGTCTGTATCCTATACTCCATCATAGGAAAGTGTGTGGAGGTTGCCAGGAGGTGTTATTTTCCGGTGCGTTTCCCCCCCCCCATTGTTTCCTGTAGGCTTACTCAGTACTGCATCAGCTCTCTCATGGTTGCAACATTTTTCTGGAGTGAGGAGGCATGTCCCTCATCTGATAGGGAGTTAGGGTACAGCGTATGCTGACCCCTTTCACGTCCCTCCTTCCCATTTTGGCCTTTCCACTGGCAGAGTTGTGCCAGCATCTGAGTTACGTTGTTGCAGCATTGTGGCTGTGTTGCAGGGGCAACCGGAGTGTATCTTCTGCTGGCCGGACTTCTGTATTGGCAGTGTTGTCATTACACTGGCATATGTAGACATACATGGGTGTGTCTCAAGAAATAGGCTGGGTTGTATCTTAAAGAATTTGTAATATCGACCATTTTAAAGTGTTAGGAAAAGACCAAAGAAAATAGATTATGACCAACTTTTAAAAACTTCATTTTAATATAAGTACAAATGTTTAATATAAGTGTTCACAAGAAGTGCAAACCCTGTACTACTGCTGGGCAGGGCCTAGAAGCTTGCACAAGAAGCCCGAGCCCCATGCAAACTGGGAGGGAGGGAAGGAGGCCTGGACGGGGGATTGGGAAGGAGAGACCCACCCCCCCCACCGTCAGAGACACACCTTCAGTCTTTAAGAGAGCCTGCCCTGTGCTGGGTTCTGAAAGTGGTGCCTTTACTTCACTATGGTATGTAACTACTTTTAATCCATGTTGGCACCAATAACACATTCATATTCAGGTTGACATTTCCTTTGATTCCTCACATGAAATTTTGGTTTGAGCTTTGTAGGTAGGATTGCCAGATACCAACTGGGACAGAGTGCCTATACCTTTAACCATTGTATAGAAGAGGAAATTTTGACAGGTGCAGCTTTTGAAACCCTTCTATGATGAGCTGCACTGCCCAAATTCCCTCTTCTCTACAATGGTTAAAGGTATAGGCACTCTGTCCCAGTTGGTATCTGGTAACCAATTTTTAGGGTGCTTAACCCCTAGAAGGTCAATTTGTGCCCTTGGTGCCCTTCCCTGCTATAGTGGGTAGGGAATGGAGCCTTTCTAGCTGCCAGCCTGGTATCTGCAGTTCAGCTATGACCCCTGCCCAAGTGTTGCACTCTGACCTGATTTCCTGAAAGAAAAGCCCTTAACTAACTGCTGTTAACTGCCACTGCCAGGTCCTCACAATAGTTAACCCTTTGCTGAACTTTAGAACTTTCAACACTATTGAGGTTCCTATTGAGGAATCAATGAAAACACATTTGACTCCTTTTCACCACCTTAGGGGTCAATTTTTTTAAAAAAAATCCCTTCTTATGGGTGCTTACATCACAGAAGGAATGGACTCCCCAAATTTCATGTTCCTAGGTCCAGTGGTTTGGGCTGTGCATTGATGAGTTGGTCACTCAGGACATCTTTATATAGATTGGTTATAGCAGGAAATCTCATGTGGACCCAAGGGGACTTTCAAAAGCAATTTCCAATATGGCAGACCTGGTGGTTTGTTGTTCAAAAGAAAACCACAAGGCATGCCCAGCTCTTGGGCATAGATATTGAGAACAATAAAAACTATTACATATAGAATAGCGGCTTATACATTACATCTATGTTACCATAAAAAAGTCATATCAGAATGTCTTGCATTGATGCGCTTTATTTTCTATCCCATTAGAATAAAGTAATATTGCAGGCTTGAGGCAGGATGCAACGTGGCATAACTTTTAGATAGTACTTGTGATTATCCAGATAAATAATTTAAATTCTAAGCATCTCCTAGGGTAGTTATTGTTCATCTTCCTGGAATGAAATTTTTGTCATTTGAGAGAAGATGCAGGTGGTTTTTTCTTCTTCTTCCATATGCTGTATTAAAAACACTGTAAAGAGGCACTGAAAAACGAAAATCCTGTTTGATGGTCAAGAAAAAGAGATGGCTGAGATTGAAATACTGATGGCAATGTTGTATCTTTAATCATGGAATGGTTAGAGAGGGAAACTTAAGGCAGCTTCATGTGATGCAAGGAAGTTACCAGACCCAGCAGGAAATACTGTGACGACTGAAAAAGCCAGCCATGAGGCTGTTCGGATCTGCGCCAGCTAAATTGCTGGTACAAATCCAAGCAGCCTGGATTGGGCCTGACTGGCCTGGGTACAGCGGTTAGGATGCACTCATGGCCGGATCCCCACTCCACCCTCTTCCCAGACCATCCCACCCACAGGGCCACCCTCCCTCCACCCCATTCAGACTCTCTCCTGCGTTCCTCCCCCCTCCCAACCCCCCACATGGGCCAAACTCAGCCGGTGTGGGAGCGGCTTCCAGGGCATCCTCTGGAGCTTCCCTGGGTTGGCGGACTTCCTGCGCCAGCCCAGCGCCTTCCTCACTGGTTCAGACACTTGCGACAGCACTGGGTCAGTGCAAGTGTCTTGTGCCAGCTCAGCACCCAGGTAGGATTGCACCTAGTGGTGTCATCCTACCGGTACACTGGGCGGGACATCCTGGTGATCGGCAGCCCGCCCGTCGCGTACCGCAGCGTTACGCCGTTTGCGTAATGTACGCAAGCGGCGTAACTGGTTACACAAATGGCGTAATGCTGTGGTACGCGACGGGCGGGCTGCCGATCACCCGGATGTCCCGCCCAGCATACCGGTAGGATGACACCACTGATCGCGCCCTTTGTCCACTAAACATTTTGGTTTTCTTCCACATATTTTCCAGTTCCACTATATATCCTTTTGGAGGCTTGTCAGCCAGAACTGGGCACAATTCTCCAGATGTGGCCTTACCGTAGTAATATTAGCCATTTTATTTTCAATCCCTTTTTCATTTATTCTGACATGGAACAGGCCTTCTTCACATTGGATTGACATTTTCATCAAGCTGTCCACTACCACCCCATGATTTCTCTCCTGATCCATCAAAAACAGCTCAGAACCCATCATCATACTGTGAAATTTTGATTTCTTGCCCCAATATGCATTAGGAGGAACCAGATCCTCTTGGATCTCAGGATCCTTCTGGGGGACATCTATGGAGAGATGAGTTCCTGTGTTCCTCAGGGGTTCCTCTGCAAGGTCCTTTGCAGAGTCTGGTTTGCTTTCTTTCTCATAGAAGGTGGCTTCCAGACATAGGTGGGACTTGTTGCACTGTCAGGGCCCTATCCTAATAGGCTTAGCATGGGTGGTACGAATGTACTACCCATGTTTCTGTTGCCATAAGTCACCTCCAGCTCCAGCGGTAAGCCATTACTGACAGCGCTAGACAACTGCCAGGCCAGCACTGGCCCTGCGCCAGCCAGAGGCTGAATTGTAAGATGGCAACCAGTGAGTATACCAGTCGCTGGCATTGTGGCCTTTTTGGCGGTGGGAATGTATTCATTGGTGGGTGAGCACGAGATGAGACTGTTGGTGACCTTCACCACTGATCCCAATCTCTGTGTAGGGTTGCGTAGAGGCAAATAGACCCATCACCCATACTGTGCCCTTACCCCAAAAGAAGGGGATGAATATCCCTTTCCTCTTGGGAGCCTCCATCACCAGCCCGGCACCCAGTGGAGGCAGCGGTAGCCACTTGGCTACCGCTGCTGCCACAAGTGGTAGGATAGCTCAGGATTGAGCTGCCTGTTCTCCTGTAGGCAGTTTCTGTGAGCCAGCTTGATTGGTTTCTGCATATTCTCCGTTTTCTTGAGAATCTGTCAAATCAGTGCTGTTTACGCACATTCTTATTGAGTTCACACAAGGAGCTACGACTTGTGTATAATAAATACAATATTAAGCTGTAATAGCCAAAGAGACTTATTAAATTTTAAGAGAATCAGTGCTCATCAGAAGTGCTCATCACCAAATACCCAAACCTCTTGTCTTAGGTTAATTGATTTTTTATTCATTTTGTTTGAATTCTTCTTATATGACAGCATAATTATGATATAGTGAAACTAAGCTTGCTGGCTGATCTTCCAGTAAACCCTATGACAGATGAGGTAATTAGAAAGCTTCAAAATAATATTTTAAATGTAGCTAAAGTATATAGAGGGGATATTATTAAAACTAATATAGTCTGATGAGCTGCCTAGTTGCCACCTGTCAATTTCACTTGCTAGGTGGTATTTTTGTAATACTTCCCAATGTCAGTCATTTAAACACAGAACTCTCCTTTGCTCATATGAAACACTTACACTGGAGTGAGATTGGAGAACATAATGGCAGGAGAGTATCATTGCTTTAGTGGTTGTTGAGTGATGTGAAAATGTGTTTGTTAGAGTAACAAATTGAAGGGTTTTATCTATTTGATTCTGTAATTGTTAAGAGTTGTATAGCCCAGTAACCTTCAAATGCAAATATATCCATTTGGGGCATCTTTTTTGTGCGGATATTCTCATATTCCTTTTAAAAACTGCTTTTGTAACTTTTTAAAACAGTGGACACAATCCGGTGAAGATGAGTTGTGATGGAATGAGACCAGTGCCGAGTTGCTGGAGCTTTGGATCAAAACCCTGCATTGCTGGTGCCCAACTGCTGCATTTGATCCTACCACTGACACTGATATTTAGGTACTCATGGGTTTGCACCCTCAACCAGTCCCCTACTTGGCTGACACTTGATGCCAGCCCGGAATAGGACCTAATAACATGTCACACAAGTCTTGTTGACTTACATGGCAGTTTGACATGATTAAAATGCTGAATTTGACATGATTTTTGCTGAATTCTGGCCTGTGTGTTCAATGTATATTATTATTTAAGTCCGAAGTTCCCAAACTGTGCACTCTGTGGTTCACTCACAGGGGTGTTGCACAGCCTCTTCTTCCCAGCTTGCTGAGCCAAGATTGCATATTTTATTTTTATTTTTTTGCAATATTCTTACATGATCACCCAAGATTCTCACACTGGCACAAAGGGTGACAGAGCACCATGGACGAAGGGTGCAGCAGCAGTAAGTATAGGAACCACACAGTGAACAATCCGTCAGAATGCCAGATGCCCTTAGAATGCCAGATGCAGGGAAGTAGCAACAAGATGAAAGTACTTTGTTTTGTGAGCTCCCTGAGGCATTTGGTAGATCACTGTGACAAAAAGGAAGCTGGATTAGATGGGCCTTTGGCTTCATCCAGCTGTGCTCTTATGCTCTTATAATGGACATCAGCAGCCTTCTACATTAAGGGTGCAATCCTAACCTGGAGTTAGGATGGCACAGTTAGACCAGCAAAGTTTGGCTGGCACAAGGGACACCGTAAAGTATGTTTGAACCACTCTCAACATTAGAGAGGCCAGCACACAGAGTTGCGCCATCCTTCCTGACTCCAAGAGTGGTCCGAATGCACTTTACGGTGGCCCTTGTGCCATCCAAGCTTTGCTGGTCTAACTGTGGTGGCCTAACTCCAGGTTAGGATTGTGCTCTAAATCCTTCCCTTTGTATAATGAGATTCATATATATAATTCAAATTAGCAAGCACTCATTAAGGAGCTCACTCTGTGGCTTATTACAGCTAATTATTCAGACTTTAGCACCTAATTAATACCTCTTTGTGGGTTTGACTCCTCTTATTCTTTTTTCCATAAATAACTTTTGGTAATCCTCAGTGCTCAGTTGTGCAGAACTGGGGAGTTCCCTAAGAATGCCAATTTTTTTTAAGGACATGGTACATTATATAGATGAAAAGGCAGCTACAGGGAAGGCACTACCATGCTGGAGAGGCATTAAAAAAATATTGGCACTACTCATCTGGCTGGTATGGCAGGGGATTTTCAAAGCCTCTTTCTGGAGACTTGTAGAGGTGAAAAGGAGCATGCTGCATTTTAAAGCCCTCTGCTCAGTCATGGAAGGCTTTAAAAAGCACTGCTCCTCTGGAGGGTGTTAGCCATGGAGTTTTACTTGCCAGCTACATTTCTGCAAGGCAAACTCTGGATGGTGATACATTCCCCACGTCCACTTTATTCCTTTAATGTTATTTTTTAAAGATCAGCCTGATTGTCAAAAGGACAGCTGAATAACATCAGAGCCCTTGGCATTTCTTTCAGCAAGGTCAAAACAGAACCCTAAAATAGATAGATAAATAAAAATAAATCAATCTGTTTATGAGGATTGAGCTACAAATCTGCAAGTTCCCAGTCCAAAAGTTACCTCAAACATGAAAGCATTAGGTGATCTTAGGGAACACCCCCCCCCATCTCTCTCAGACTCAGAGCGCAATCCTAACCTGGAGCCTCGTTAACTCAGAGAATGGTCCAAACGTGCTTTACGGTATGTATGCCACACTCCTGGGCCAGCCTAATCCTGGTTAGGATTGCGCCCTCAACCCTTCTCCTTCTAAGTACTGGCCTATTTATTTGCTTGATATCTGAAAGTGCATGAGAATGCTGATAATCATATTTCAGTACTGCTACGCATGTTTACTCAGAAATAAGTCCTTCTGCGCTAAATGGGGCTTACTCTCAGAAATGTGTTCATAGAGTTGCACCCTTAGATACCTTTCTCAGACATTCACACCTGTTGTCTGGGATTGCCAACATTCACATCTCATTGTCAACACCTATCACTCTTTGTGAGGCCTCTATTTCTCTTGCGATACTGAAAAGCAGTAGTTTCCATATAGTTCCTATTGTACATGATAGCCCTATTGAGTACTTGGGTGCACTGGGAAGCTGATCTTTCTCAGGGCTTCTTCTTGTGCTCCATATTCCCTGAAGTTCAGTTTACATCCCAAGCAGGACAAACTTTGTTGGAAAAATGATGATTGGTTTGTAACGCAGCAGAGCATTGTGAACTGGTGAAATTACAAACCAGAATGACATATCACTTAAGGATGCTTAAGAAATCAGGAAACATTATATCTGAATGGAGCACTGAAGAGACAAGTACCTTCCCTTCCCACTAGTCCCCAAAAGATTGTGTTGCATTCATGTTTGGAAGACTCTTTAAAAAAGTCCCTGATTTCTCCCTTTAACTATTTCCTGTCCATTTCATGTACACTGCAGTTTGTATGCCCAGAGGACCATAGCCCTTCTGTTTTGGTTCAGTGCCTGCAATGTTTCTGGATTACATAAATGGTAAAAGTAGAAGAAACAATGCACGGTAATTCAGAAAGGTGATCATATTTGAAGCCAAAAAAAGGTAACTAAATGCAAAGGGAAATGTTTTGATTTGCATCCCATGCTTCATCAAGAGGAAGTCTACGAATTGAGCAGGAACAGGAACAAAATGAGCAAGTAACAAATTATGCAGTATAAGACTTTTCAAAACAGGGCACTGCCCTTATATTTTGAATGCCTCCAGACTATAGGAAAAGCAATAAAAGCAGAAGCAGCACTGTCAAGTAGTGAAAGAAAATTACCATTATCCAACCTCCACACCTTCACAGCAACTGCATATGGGATTAGGCTAAACTCTACAGCTTTAATAGCTCCATAACCTTATAGAGGAAGAATACCAGCAAAAAGAATGGGCTGCGAAAGCCTGGTGTGCACTCTCCTAGGTAACAAGCCATGTCATCCTGCTCTTGAGCCGAACAATTTACTCCTTTGCCTCCCAACCAGGCTATTTTGCAAAATAAAGGAGCAATAAAATAAAAAATAAATACTCTGGAGCCAAAACTCATAAGCCTCTTTTTCAAGCAATGATCCCATGCCAAAGCTACTCTACCAATGGTCTCAATGCTCTTTGTTCATGGAAAGCAAGAGCCACAGATACTGAGGGCAAGGCCAGCCAACCTCTGTCTCAGGGATGGGAAATCAAGTCAGAATCGCAAAAATACATGTTTTTTTCTGACTCATTTTGCTGACTCATGACTCGACATGAATCAGCAAAAAACACGTTTTGCTATTCTGACTCTGTAGAGACTTGCATTTCTATCCCTACTGAGCATTGGTTTGGGCCTGTTAAGATCTCAGGTGTGAGACTCAAGAATGAAGCTGAAAACTTCAAGTCTGAAAACCTGGGTGAGTCTGGGTGTGCTTGCTTGCTTTTTTGTGTAGTGAAAGACATGCCATCTGGTGCCATATGGTGCCGTCTGGAAGCTGGCAGTTCCAGTCAGGAAGTAGGGAAGGGTTAATGTTTGGCATTGAGCAGGAGACAGGGGAGGCTCTCTTGTCCATCTGTGAAGGAAACCTATGATCATTGAATGGAGGGCTGAGAGAGGAACCCAAGGAGTTCTGGAGGCTGGAGAAGTCTTGGGGGGAAGGAGAAGAGGGGAAGCCAGGAGGTGGTTCCTAGCCATTCAGTGACTCTGTTGTTACTTGGGAGGAAGAAGCCTCACTCAGTGAGCGGCCACAATAGAACTACTTCTGAGTAGAGCTGCAAAGGATTGGCTTACATTGGTAATGTAAGCCATCGTGTGTGTAACCCTGCTCCCGCTTGCTGCTTCTGTCTCCTCCAGCTGTCTATCCCACCTTGACTAGTCCCTTTTGGTCCATGCCCTGGCATGCCTGATCAGTGCCACAAGCTTCACAAAAGACTCGTGACTTGAGTCAAAATGATTTGGGAATTTCAGGGTGGGGGGAGGCTCCATGAGCCTACTAGGACTAGGACTCATGCACAAGTTGAGTCACAGGGGCGCAGGACTCAATTTGAGCCTTGCCATGATGCCAAAATCCCATCCGAGATGCTCAGATTGCTATCCAAGCCTCAAGCACTGAGTGGGACTAGGCAAAGCCTCTAGCACATGGCAGAGGTGTGATATTTTCACAGGTATTGTATATGGTACTGTGAATATCTCCTTCAAATTCAAGCACAATCTTTCAGCAAGTGCATCTTCACAAAAACCAGGGATGTGAGAAATTGTTCTGGTTCTGTTGGTGTCTCCAGATTCATCCCTTGGAGAACTGTGACACCAAGGTAAAAAACTAGTATGAGCATTAATATTAGGTATTGGTCCAAATATGTACATTGGAACATGAAAATAATAATAATAATAAAAACTTCATACTAAGCTGTATTCTACCGTTATGGTCTCTATAGAAACAAAATGTTCCAGAGATTATTTTGTAGAATTATCAAATGAGCAGTGAAAATATAAGAAAGGACAATAGTTCTTTAAACTGTGCATGGGTCAATTTTATGTGTACAGTTGTTGTCTATACTGAAAGGGTTGAAAATGTTTTTATTTAGATTGGCATTCTGAGTGTGGGTGGGAGGTTGTGATGGGTGACTTCATTTTTTATTGTCAGCACTTACGGCTTACTTCTTTTAATAATTTATTTCTGCTGCTTGGCTGCTTTTCGTGACCTGCTTCTATCCGGGTCTCCTCAGTTTAATAATTTTATATTGCTGTTTTAATAGGGAATTTTTTAATACCTCTGCGGGTCCTTGAGTGGGGTGTGATTATCTGTACATTGGTTGTTTTGTTGAATTTCATGGGATTAACTATTGTGGTATTTTATTGCTATTGTAATTTTGAATATGTAAATTTGATGGTGTTATTATTGATGTTGTGTTATATTTATGATGAACGTTGTTAGCTGCCTTGAGCTTTCATGGAGATGGAAAGATGGAAATTGATTAAATAAATTAATAATTCAGAACCCTCACATATGCAACCTCACCGCTCATCATGTTATCATACCTTATCAAGCTTGCTAGTAATCACATCCAGGAACTCAGATCTGTCGATGTCAAAATCAGTGAAGCATATGTGAAAGAACAGCTCACATTCAGGTCACATTCACATGCTGTATTTGAAGGGGATGTCCAGATTGCTACTTGTGACATTTATGCGATTGGTGATGGAATCTACTTAGCCTGTGCAGCAAAGATCATTTGGAAAAGTATATCGGTTTTTTTTCCATTGTGTGTGACACACGTTTTTCTTCTTACATCCATGTGCACAATTTGTAGATGGCATTTTGTGCATGCATGTCCACTTGTCTGTTACCGGAGTTGTTAGATTTGTTTGATTTTAAATTAAAAGCATTCTTGGTTCATCGTTCAGCTTCTAGTCCTACAGTTACCATTTTTTGCCTCTTTCACAAATGCTGCTGAAGTCATTTTTGCATTGTACGATTTAGGTTATAGACTACAGTAATGGAACTGCCTTTCAATTTAGCAAATACCATTAAGAATTAATTTAAGAGCCTGACTGTGTTCATGAATCATAGAGCTGTGTAGTCATGTAACACTTTGGATACACTTTCTTAGCAAAGCTCTGAAGATAATTTTTAAAGTGCAGACAGTTTCACTTTTCATTGTAGTTTAATTCGTAGTTATGATTTAAGGGACGTGTTTCAGTAGAGATGCTGAGGGAGCAGAAAGCAGAGTTATGAATGATATTCAGAGGATAGGGAAACAATAGAGGGCTGGCTTGGGCCTAAGCCTGCAAGTAGTATAAAGTGTTATCTTAAAATCTTGTAATGTGCAGAATGTTTGCTTTTTTAAAACAAAAAAAATGTACTGTATATATTAAGGAAGAAACATTATTTCAGACTGATTGAGCTGTATGATGTCTACAGCTTTTATGATGAAGATCTCATCAAGTTTTTATGATATAATAACTCAAAAGAAAAGGATTTAAAGGATAGAGGTGTTCAAAATATGTTTGTTAATTATTGGAATAATAATGTCCAAGATGGCATTTTGTCATGCTGTCTCTTCCCTTTTATTGTAGATACAGTTTTTGGATAGTGAGTGATTTGCTGATTAATTGGTTATGTCAGTGTTTCCCAAACTGTGGGTCACAACCTACTGGTGGGTTGCGACCCAGTGTGCAGTGGGCTGTGATGCAATGCTAAGTGTCACACTGCAAAGCATTTCCAGGCGCTTCTGGAGGCTGCTTCTGGGTTGTTCCAGGACTCCCCAGGTCTCAGAATGCCTTGAGGAAGCAACCAGAAATGATTTCCGGTTTGTGCCCACAACTTCCAGTTTACTTCCGGGTTGCTTTTTTGCAGGCATTCTGGGGCCGTTGAAGGCTAATGGAGTGGATTGTGGACCTGGCGCAATCCAGAAGTGGCTTCTAAATGCTTCCAGCAATACTTTGCGGTGCAACATTCCGCATCATATTGTGACTGACAGTGGAAGATGAAATAGATTGTGCCACTAAAAGGTTTGAGAAGCACTGGGTTATGTATTTCGTTCATATTTACAAGGAGTATTGTAGGTATTCCTGATTACAATTTGTCCCTTGATACGGTCAGTCCTCTTTATATGTAAATTCATTATCTGTAAATTCCCTTCTTCAAGGGACAGAATTGCTACTTTCCTTGCTATGTGTGCCTCTGCCCTCATTATCTACTATGCAGAGGCCTTCTGAAGACTGTAGGGAACCTTCAGAATGGCACCTGCAACCCTTTAAAATGGGCATCCACCAGCCATGTTTAAGGGGTCCAAGGCTGGTTGCAGGTGCCATTCTGAAGATCCCTGCAGCTTCTGGAAGGGCTCTGCTGCTTTCAGAGATCTTTTGGCACTTTTTGCTTCACTCTGCTGGCTTCCTGAGGGTCTCTGCTGGATTCTTCTGATGGCAGAAAGAGTATACCTTGCACCCGACTCCACTGATCCCATGGGGTCAATGGTTTGTTATCTGTAAATTCACTATCCGCAAGGATTTCCAGGAACCTAACCCTAGTGGATAATGAGGACTGACTGTACCTTGGTGTGCTTCAGGATAGGAAAGGGCACCCAGCAGCAGCCAGTCACCCAACAGATAAGCCACATTTGTAGAGCCGCCACCCACAGAAGCGATGCCAACTATCACCTCACCAATGATGCAGAACAACACCATCAAGCAAAGAGCATATGAACTTGAACCGAAGAATGTCCGTGACCCTTGATCCTGACAGTAATCAGTGCATTGTTGGATTTCAGTCCACCTTTTGGGGAGAGAGGTGCCTGGAAGACAGGAACCATTGTTCAGAGTACGTACGATCAGGGACAACATTTAGGAAGTTGTGCCAAGTTTCTGGTTATATATCTGCTTGCCTTTTACCTGTGTTGGAGTGGATGGAAAACAGAGCACAGAGACACAGGTAAAAGAAAAGCTCCTCTTGTGTTCAAAAGTGATTTACTACCACAAGGCTGCTTGCAACTAAAACAAAAATGAAGTGCATAATGAATAAAAACAGAAGTTAAAGCATAAACAAATATTTTACTTACAGTTCTTAAAGCCTTATTTGTAAAGCATCTGGTTTAGGATCAAAGCTTATAACAGCTTTGCAAACATGAAACAGGAAACAGTTTGCTAATTATTTGAATAAGGTAAGAAAGAGCTGCTGAGAGAGACCAGCAAAGCACATCCACCTCTCTAGAAGTTCAGGTAAGATCGGATAAACTGTCACAGATGATTGACAGGTTGGTAGCTGCATCATAGAACATTCCCACCCACAGAATGCTACGTCACTCTGTGAAGCCCCTGTTGCTGATTTTGCCCTTATTTCTAATAACCTATTTGTCACTGTGCCTTGGCTCTCTGTCACCGGTGCATTTACTTGCTTGGGGCTACCTTTTGTCCTACCCTGTTTTAATAAATCTCTTCTTGTGATCTTTAATTTGTCTGAGTGTGATGACTTAGTGGATAATGTGCTGCCTCATCTCTGTGAGCAGAAGCCCTACACTCCTGGGCTTCCATTTTTCTCTGCCCTCTGTGAATCTGGAGTTCCTGCCATGCATCTGGGAGGGAGGAATTCTAAGATACCCCACCTCTGACTGGTTTTAGCTTTGATGATAACAATTATTATTATTCTATTCTGAAATAAGGGTGAGTCCTAGGAGGAAGAAGGGTGCCAGGTGCAGCCTGCATCCTCTTAACTATCACAAGAGCTGGTGCAGGTCTGAGATGACCCATTGTGGTGCACAAGGCTTTCAGAGGTTAAGGAAATTTAAATCCCCCTTCCCTTGCCCCAAAGCCTCCCAATCCACTTTCTGGATATATTGTGCCTGTTTTTGATGCGATCAGACCAGAAGCGGGAATGGGTAGGATTGGGCCCTTAGAGGACTAAAAAGAAAAGAAAAATTACTAATGAAATTTGTAATGGGTTTTATAAACTGTAACTTCTATTTATTTATTATTCCCTATTGTACAAATTGGAGTGTATTCAAGAGGCTCATAAAATCAAGGCCTGTGGATAGATAGGCAATGTGACTTGACCTCTTGCAAAACACACCATGTCTAGAGAATGCTTACACTGTTTTCCAGGAAAGCAATGGATCAAACAAATGGTGGGAGAGGTCTATTATATATCAGGTTATCTTGCTAATTCTTGCTCTTCATCAAAAGGCACTTTCATGTGTCATCGAGTTGACCTACCGCAATAAGTTTTCAAAGTTGGTTGGTGATGCATAGGAGAATTTTCCGGGTATGAGCATGGAGCAATTTGGTATGGAGGACTGCTGTGGGGAAAAAATGTAGTAATGGCACAGTATCCAGGGACACCTGTTTTCAAATACAGGTAGATTATCTCTTATCCAGACATCCAAAATCCAGACATCCAAAAGCCAGACATTTTTGTCCAAGACTTAAAAACAAAAACTTTCTGTAGTGTGAACACTAATTAAAAATAATAATACTCAGATTTATATACCGCCTTTCTTAGGTCATTGGATTACTCCAGTGACTGTAACTCAAGGCGGTGTACATGGGCAGACTTTATTCATAAACCTGAAGGTTTTTACAATTTTACAGAAACATTCTATCTTACAAGAACAACACAAACAGATGGATCTTTCTGGATTTAGTCTTCTTTCTAGCCACATGTTTGCCTTCTGCTGGCTGATAAGCGGTTTCTCTACTCCCACCAGAGAAGCAGCTGACCCAGCACACTCCCCCTCTCACAAGGCAGCTGGAGACAGCTCAGCTTTTAATCAGCTGCAGTTTTTACAAGGTCTGCTGCTCACAGAGACTTCCGGTAGTCCTGAACTGGTGACCTTCAGATCTTCAGCCCTTTATCTTCAGGCAAATGGAGGCATTAACCCTCTCGACTAAATCTTCTGCACTAGAAGGTCTTCTGCTCATTCCCACATACAGGGTATGAGTTCTATTCTCTGCTCTATGGTTTGTGCCTGTGACATCCATCTCGGGGGTGGGACTGATATCCCAGGTTGTGAAGGGCTGGTGGGCAATCTGGGGGTCCCTATAGGGTTCAACCTGGCGCAAATAAGCCTTCTCAGCCTTCAGAGGTGTTTTGCAGGCACGGTTTATTCAGGTTAGTGCCTTTACATTCATCGGGCCCTGTTACGTCACAGGGTCCCGGAAGAGTTCACACAGAGTAGTGTTGGTGCCTCGCACCCCTGTACCCCTCATCTGTGTTGTCCATCTTTGATACCCAAGGGGTAGACAATGGTTGAGTCGATCTCGGGGAGGCACCTTGTTGGGGGGTGGCCCTGAGTCGGTGTGAGATAGTGGAACCCCCTTAGCCGGGGCCTGGCGCTGCCAAGGGACCGGGATCACCCACAGTAGAGTTGTTGTGATGGGGGCCTGCCCCCATCCTACCATACTCCCTGGTGGTCCTGGGGCTTCCTCTGGAGCTGGGGCACCCTGACCTTGGCCCCTGTCCTTGGCCCGTGCCGGGTCCCCAAACCGGACCCCAGTGGGGCAATGGAGAGTCCTTCCAACCCCCTCCAGGTGTGGGTAAGGTAGCCCGTAAGGGGAGGGAGATCCATAACCTCCCTGGGCCACCCTCACCTCGGCCTTCCAGCTCGAGAGAGAGAGCGACCTCTCCCCAGCGTGGCTGGCCTGCTTATGACCTGCCCAGCCGAACAGCTGGGCCTTGTCCCCTTCCTGTGAGGGTGGGACTTCCCCTGGTACCTCCCCCAGGGCTAACATCATGGGTTGGTTCATTACCAGCACCTGTGCAATCTGCTTGAGGCCTTGGGAGGCCTCAGCTTGACCTGTGCTTCCCTGGCCCTGCATGCTCTCGCCCCTGGACTGGTAATTCAGGGAGAGGCCTTGCGGATGGTCCTTTGGTGGCCTCGACCAGGCACCTCGGCCGGTCTCAGTACCCCCAAGGTAACAATGCCATTGTTGAAAAATGTCAAAGAGGCCAGCAGACGCCCAAATGGGTAACAGTGAAAAGAGCAAGCATTTCTCATTATGCTTATGCAATTATTCCGAAATCCAGACAAATCTGAAATCCAAACACCTTCCTGTCCCAAGCAGTCCGGATAAGGGGTACTCAACCTGTATCCCAATATACTTTTATTCTGTTTTTTTAATTGTATAAGTCAGCTGTTCCCAACCTGTGGATCGTGGCCCACCAGTAAGTCACAAGCTGATTTTTTTTGGAGGGGGGGGTGTCACAAAAACGTTGTGTGTTTGCTTGCTGCCTGTGATTTGTCAAGGCATTCTTGGGTGCTACCCGGCCACTGCAAGGCATTCTGAGGTGCTACCTGGCCACCGCAAAGCATTCTGGGGTGCTACCTGGCCAATATAGCTGACAAAGTGGGTCACAGTGCTAAAAAGATTGGGAAGCACTTTTTAACACATATCTCCATCGTTGCTGGAAAGATGAAGAGACAGCTTGGTACTTTTAACTTTGAAGTTCTGGAATAGTAATCTATGTGTTTTGGAGCAGCTTCTTTCCTTGGTTTTGCCAGTGATTTGCATAGGGTAGAAATGATCATTAAGCATTGCCTTTTTAGAGGATAGTGGAAAATGATTGCAGTGTGCACCAGAGAAACGCATCGCATGTTGCAGTTGATTACAGAAACACATCCTTTCTTTGCTAGGTGAGAACTTTGGTTTGTATAAATCAAGTGCTGCACTCCCGGAATGATACAGATTTATGGAGAGAAGTCTGCCTTCATCTCTGCTTAATCTTCTGCTGTGTATAATGTATTGTTCGCAAATGTATCTATCTCAAGGTTCATGAGTGAAAGTCTGGCAGCCTCTTAGGCCTGTTAAGACAAACAAGGATAAATTTGTCATTTAAGCTGTGCTGAGAAGACAAGAATCAAGGTTTGGGTAAATGCTAATTTATATTTGAAGAAGCCTTTTCTGTGAACACGTAGGTGAACTGAGGAGCTTGTCTGATATGGTTAGTATTTAGTGAGCTAACTGCATTGCTATATTGCGTTGCATTTTTGGTTTGTTTCCATGGATGAGATTTGCTAATTGGCCAACTGGGCCACCACTGTATCCTCTCTTTTTTCTGATATTCTAGAATGGGAGTTTTTACTTTAGCATTTACTCCAGATAGTAGTAAATGCTATGAATGCAATCCAGAGAAGTTTTGGTGTGCTTGTCCCACTGATTTTTGTAGAATGAGAGTACATCTTTTTTTCCCTGGATTGCATCCCATACATGCCTCATTGATGCTCAGTGATACTGATTCGAAGTATTTGAGTCTGGCAGGAGTGCCTGAATGTCTTGTCTCCCTGACCCTTCTCCTAGCTGTAGGCACAACTTGGCCTTCACATAGAGTTTGAGAATCTAGTGTTGTACTGAAGAAGTTTTACTTTAGAAGATGGAGGAAGGTGGCATCCCGAGGAGCCTTTGTGCAGCAGTGGGAGTGCATGCTATCTTTCCTGGCCTTTCCTCCCCACAACAACTTCTTGTGTCCCCTGAGAGGCTGCTCCTGAGAGTTGGGAGATTCTTGGCAACAGTGTAGGATGTGGCAGAGACCCTCCTTCCATCACATCTGTTGCTGCCATCAAACTGAAAGGCGGTTTCTGGATCATCCATGAGGTCTTCTGGATCAATGCATAAGTGACGGGAGAAAAAGGTAAGCAAGCAGCCTTCCTCCTTCCTGCAAGCCCCCCAAGCCCTGCCTCCTGGAACCACCTACCCTCTTCCTACCACATTTTCTGGTGCCGTCAATCTGAAAGACGGCTTCTGGATTGCCCACAAGGTCTTCTGGGGCAACATGGAAGTGATGGGAGAAAAAAAAAAGTAAGCAAGCAAGCAAGCAAGCATACAAATTCTAAAGCAGGGGTAGGCAACATGAGGCTCGTGAGCTACCAGTAGCTCTCGGGGTGGTTACTGGTAGTTTGTGGCCTGCTCTCTTGCTCTGGCAATTTTTTTCTATAAATATTGGTGTGGGGGGGGGGGGAGAGAAACCAGGACAATGAGGTCTGTATTTATTAAAGATCTGTGGCTGTATGTGTGTTGCTTCTTGGAAAGATCAACACACAATTGTTTGGCAATGGTTTTTTTTTTCTACAGTTAAATATGGGGGGAATCACTGTAGCTCTTCGCCAGTTAGTCATTTTGTTAAGTAGCTTACGTATATCTGATGATTGCCTACCCCTTCTCTAAAGAGAGTCAGGACTTGAGTGAGTTCCAAGTCGCTGCTATAAGTCTCAAGTCACACCCAAGTCAGTGAAGCCCATGACTTGAGTCCAACACGAATTGCGAAAACCTGGCATTTTCACAACTGAGTCATGACTCAAGACCCCATCCCAGCAGATTTAGAAGTAATACAGAGTTTGAGGTCTCATTTGTTTTTGTACTTTTCAAACTTTGGTATTATAAGATCTGGAAGATTGCTGCGTCTAAAAAACTTACGTATGAAATACATCTATCCAACTGTCCTGCTAAGCCAGACTCTTTTTATAAGACCTTATATCTCATGCCAGTCATCTCATGACTGACATCAGTCCTTACGAGTGACTTGATTGGATGATCCTAGCTTCATTGTTAGATTGCAGTTGTGTGGTTGATGGCTTTCCCATGGATCTTGGGACTTGTACACTCAAACCATTTGTGATTATTTTTGCTTGTCTTATAACATATTCATACCTCTTTAAATATTTTTTTTTAAACCTGAAAAGTCAAAAGCACATCATCTTCAAAAACAATCTACGTTTTCACATATTTCCTAAACTAAGGCCTGCAATAACAATATGCTGACTCTATCTTTTCTATCATCCCGGCAGCTGGAATCCTATACACTGGCTTCCTGCATTACTGACATCTGACTTAAAGACATTTATGTTAAGGATATGTTGGTTCTTTCATGCAGTCTGTCTGTTCTGCTGCTTTTGCACAAATATGGTAGCTGTTTTGATGTGTACACTTCCTAACTTCTGGATAGACCTCCAGAACTGAACTGGTACATATGTTGAGGACTGAGGGGCCAATCCTAAGGGCCCTAATGCAGGTGGTACATGTGTACCGTTGGCTAAAAGTGTCGTGAACATGACATAAAGCACACTCACGACACTGTGTGAGTAGGCCACACCAGCACTGGACCCGTGCCTGTCAGTGTTGGGCCTCAGCACCAGGCAGGAGGCTGGCTGGCACTCCAGCATTGTCGGCCAGAGGTGAGTGATTTTGGGGGCAAGGGGAGGAACTGGGAATGGTGCAGGGAGGGTGCAGGGAATGATTGAGCCCGGATGGGGGTGGAACCGGCCAAATGGAATGCACAGGCTCAAGTAGCCCCATTGTGGGGGCAGGGTAAGGGGACAAATGTTCCTTCTCCTGAGGAGACCACAGCAGCTGCCATGGTGCCCATAGGATGCAGCAGCAACCATTTTGGCATAACTGCTTCTCTAGGCAGTTTAGGATTGGGCTGTCAGTATGCAGTCTTGCCTAGGAGTAAGTCTCAACTCAGTAGGATTTACTTTTGAGTAGACACTCATAGAATTGCACTGCAATTTTTCTTGCAAACATTGTACAAAATATTTTTTTTCCAATGATAACATAGTTTACAAAAAAAAGGAAAAGTATGTGCCAGAGCTGAGCGCCCATGAATGTGGTCCCAATTTAAGTACTAATGTAGAGATTAAAGCTACAGATGGGAAAAATATAAATTCTTGGCAACAGCTGCTCATTTATGTGTGTAGAAATTTTTTGTGTTTCTTAGGGTAAACCTACAGTATGCACCAAGCAAATGAAAATAAAAGAACTAAAAATAGACACGGGGAAATATTGGGCTTAGCTACCAATTCTCCTTCCCCTTGTAAAAACATTGTGGTTTTTTTGTCACTCATTTTCCAAGGAGAAATTGACCGTAACTGTTTCCGACTGAGCGTCTTGCAGAATAGATATTACACAGTTACATTCTGATGAGATAAGATTTTAATAAAAAAAATGGCAAAAATTAAGTAGGTGGTTCTTCTCTGCCTAAGGCACAGTGTGCCGCCTGCTCAGCCAAGATAACGAGAGACTTTCAAATCTCAGCGAAGTTGAAAAGCTGTATGGTCAACTATAAAGGAAACCACTTGCTACCCACAAAAATGTGCTTCTTGAACATTCGTCTTTTTCGAAGTTTAGGGTATTTTTTTTCATTCTGTAAAGATATGTATGGCGCATGCAATTGCCAAAAAGGTAACCGCAATTCCTGGCTAGGCTGGAAGTGTTTACATCATTGTACAAGGCACAGGTGATGCCTCATTTTGGAGTAGTGTGTCCAGGTTTAATCACCGGCATTCAAGAGGACAGCATTCACACTGCAATGTATGGAAGGGTTGGCTAGTAGAATGTTTCTAGTGTTGGAGCGTATGAGCACATTTATGAGCAAATCCATTTTTTAATGTTAAAAGCTGTAGCAAGTTCAAAATGTAGCCCCTTTGACCTTCTGAACTAAGTATAGTTTAATGCATTTTTTAAAAAAATAAGGCAGGTTTATACGTATTTAATCTATATGTTAAGCCCTAAATGGCTTGGATCAACTGAAGGGGGGGGTACCTTCTCCCAAGATGTTAAGTGCCACAGGGGACTGAAGAAGGAAGGAGCAATTGTTGAAAATTTCACCCTTCTCTCTTGCACAAGCATGAGACAGAACTTGGATCGAACCCATTATGTAAAATGCATATCAGGAGACTAATTCAAATGTATGAAAATGTCCTAGTTCTGTAATAGAGTTTTAGTTCTCGTTGATCCTTTATATTTTGATTTATTGAGTTCTTAACTCCTTCCTGTAGGGACCTCAGAGGAGCAGACCTGATATTTACCCATGACGGTCTCCCAACCAGATCGTGACTGGGTCAATGTTTATTTAGCCCCAGAGAGAGGAAGATTCAGCCAGTGCTAATGCCTTCTAGGCATTACCCGTGCATGCCCCCCCCCAATAAACATGCAAGACCAAGGCTTTGGACTTAAAGGACCACTTTATTAAAAACATTATTACAAACTGCAGCAGGGTAACTAACTATAAAAGCATCCAAGCAGGTAAGCTCTAATCGGGGGAAATGGCTCTAGCCTTCTGCCCTCCCCCAGGTGAACTGGATGATCAACAGGTGTACCACCAGACTCAAGACTAAAATCAAGGACCCAATCCTGAGCTACCTGGCTCCCGGATGAGTAGTGGTACCAAAAGGGCATCCTGGGGGAGCTGTGGCAGCTACTGGAGTCTTCTTGGGGATGTTTGTCCCCTTTCTCTGGGGAAAGCCCCAGTTCCCATAATGGGGCTACTTGAATCTCCGCTGGCTATTTTGCAAATGGAGACTGAATCAGTCCCGTGTTAGGCTGCCTGGCCCAAAGCAGGGCACAGGATCCGGTGGTAGAAGCAGTAGTGTCATTCATTAACCAGGAGATGGAACGCGAGGCGGGACTTACCCCTTGATTGACAGGGAGCCCATGACGCGTCGCCGCCTGCCGTTCCGCCGCGGGGACTCCTTCCGTGTGGCACGCCCCTCCACGGCTCTCCTGAGCACCCAGCGCGCCACCCAGGCAAGCGGGCACCCCCTCCGAGGCCAGGGGTGCCCGCGCGGCACTCGGCAAGGCAGCGACGCATCAGAACCGAGCAGCCAATCAGGCGGTAAGTCCCGCCTCGCGTTCCGTCTCCTGGTTAATGAATGACACTACTGGGTAGAAGCCATGGTCAGTCTCATTCCCAACATGGTCCCGCTTTCCCCCTCTCAGGTCCATACCTTCACCTTTCCTCCTGCCCCAAATCCACTTCCTGGTTATTGCTGCTGCTGGAGCACCAGCGGCCCTTCCAGTTGGTGCTGAGGCCAGGTGCTACAGTAACTAGCACCAACTGCAGCACTCCCATCTCCTGCGGTGTTAGAAACATGCTTTATAGAATGTTCATGACACTTTTAGCTGGTGGTATGGCCCTCAGGCATTATGGTGCGCAGGATCAGGCCGTATGCCCATTATGGCCAACCCCAAAGGGACAAAGCAGTGTGATTATGCCAGCTTACCCAGGCCATGTCTTAAAGTAGCCTTTGCAGGATCCAGACCAAGGGTCAGCCAACCAGCCTCATTGAGCCAGGCAAGCAACACATGAGTGGCCCTGGCTGGTCCCCTGACCGTGATGCCTCAGGATGGACACCAAATATTCACACCGTCTTACCTTATCTGTACACTACCTGCCTATAAAGTGACCAATGGAGAAAATAAACCCATAAGTATATGCATGCAGCCGTCTGGGGTAGGCAAACAAAAAAATAAAAATAAATAAAAACTGCTAGCCAAGGGTCAATCAGACTGATAGCAAAAAATTCCTACCTGGCCTATCAAAGGTGACCAGCTAGTCTCAGACTGAATGGCAGGTCAGTGGGTGGGGATTGCTGGCCCGGTCCCAACTGAAGAGGCAGGATGAGTGTGTGTCTTGCTATCATGCTCCCCCCAGTAAAGGCCTCTTAAAAGCCTCGCCCCTGCGTGCAGGAAGGGGAGGGGCAAAGTGCAATGACATGTGAGGGGAGTATCATCATCATTAACTTGGCTTTTTATAAGTGTAAATTACCATAACCATTTCATAAATTCGGCCAAAAATGTATAAATGGCAAAGAACAAAACAAAATAGCAAACCTTTATGCAATGTCCCAGTAGACAACTTCTCTCTCCTACTGAATTCCAGACTTAATTGAACTGCTAAAATGAAGCAAACTCTGTAGGGGCACAGATGCACTTAATTAGGAAGCTGTAGTTTGAAAAGCTCCCTATAAAACGAAATTATTGAATGAAATGTACTTGAGCTTATCCATGATGGATAAGAATGGCGTACAGCAATCACCATTGCTCCTGAGCTCATATATGTTGAGGGCTATGGCTTGGAGGTTTATGGGCAGGGAAAGCTTTTACTGCCTTACACATCCTTCACTGTGTAATTGCACTTACTTTTTTCAGATATTCATTGCTATAGCAATTTCCTTTTTTGTTTGTAATTTTTCCTTTTTGTTATGGTCTCAGAAGTCATCTTTGTTAAGGACATATTTAGAATGGCACAATAGACCATTCTGTAGTAGAGCTGCAAAAGGCAGAAAGTACTTTTAAAAAATCTTGGGCCATTACCACTCATTCACACCCATATGTCTAGTCATACGCATGTCACACACACATAATCTCAGATCTGGATTAAGATCTCAGCCCAGAATTAAGATCAAATTGGGGGAAGAGAGATGGGCAGCCCTTTAGTTTGGAGTTCTTCACTTTAAGAATAAAGCAACCACCTTTTGGTGGACATCTCCATTTCTGGCTCCAAGCCAACGTTGGAGACAAGCACACTGTGACAAAATGCCGAGAGTATACTCTATATAGTTACAAAATAACATAATATACTTGCTGACATACACATGCACAGTGGACTGTTGGAGGTTCATGATGTGTTTGGACTTGGACTCAGGGAGAAGGGGCACGAACAACTGCAATCACAAACCTAGACAAATGCTTGACAAACTCCAAGCTGCAAGTGCCAGTATTTTAAATGCTTGCTTTTAACCAATTTGCCGGAGGCATTTAGCCAAGCTTATGTGACTTTCTCACATGTAAAAGTGTGTACCCAGAACCATAAATCCAGTTCAGCTAATATATTCCTGTGGGAAAAAAATGCCACAACATAAGTAAACACCAAAGAAATCCTTCCCATTACTTTTCACCTCAGAAGACTTTTTGAAAGATGCCAAAACAGGAACATTGCCACAGGCTGACAGTGCTTTCAGGCATCTCCCAGTGGGAAGACTGCTTTCCCTTCAGACTTCACACAGCATTTTATATCCATTCCTTTTTTATTCCCCCATCTATCCTATGGAGTTAGATACAGGTACTCTTTCAGTACGTAGGAATGTATTAATGACCTAAGCACAGGTTGCCAGTTAAAGCAGTTTTGATCCAGCAGTTTGGGCAGGTGTTGAGAGAAGAGACTTCAGTGCCTTTAGAGAATCTGCTTTGATCACTTTCCCCTTCCACTAGAAGGAAGGGATCTCTTGCCAATATTTAGTAAGCTCTTTCTCTCATATTGAGGGACATGGTGCTTTCGAACTGCTAGGTTGGCAGGAGCTGGGACAAGCAGCGGGAGCTCACTCCGTCACATGGTCTCAAACTCCCAACCTTCCAGTCAGAAAGCACGTAAAAATGCAAATAGATAAATAGGTACCACTTCAGTGTTCCATGTGCTACAGCGTATAGTCATGCTGGCCACATGACCACAAAAGCTTGTTCTTGGACAAACGCCGGCTCTGCAGGCTTAGAAACGGAGATGAGCACCGCCCCCTACAGTCGGTCACAACTAGACCATTTGGTCGTGGGGAAACCTTTACCTTTTCTCTCATACTGGCTGGGCAAGTGGTTTGAATTAATAGCTGATGGGCAGCCCAATCCTAAACTGTCCTATGCCCAGAGGAGCAGCTTTACCAAATTGGCTATACTTGCATCCTAGGGGGCCATGGCAGCTGCTGTGGTTTCCTTGGGGAAAGAGATCCTTCATCTCCTTTCCCTGAGTAATGCCCCAAGCCCTGCAATTGGGCTACTTGAGCAAGAGGCTATTTGGCAAGTGCAGACTGGAGCAGCCCCATGTTGGGCTGCTTGGCCCAAAGCAGGGCATAGGATCCAGGGTTGGAGTCCTCCGCCAGTCCCACCCCTGCCTGGACCGATGCCTCTCTTAGGGCCCACCTGGATCCTCTGAACCCAACCGGAGCTGAGATCTGCTCAGGGCAGGAGGGTTTTCTGAGGTCTGCAGATGCCACCTGCAACCGCATGTGACTTCTGCAGGCCTCGGAATGGCCATGTTGGCAAAAGAAAAAAGAAAAAAAAAGGCACATTGTTTTGGCAAAACCTGGAAGTGACACTTTCGTGCTCTTATAAGGCATTCTGAGGGAAGCAACCCTCCGGACAAGCCAGCCAATAATGCAAGGGGGGTACTCACAAGCCTGCCTGAATCACCCAACTGGCTGCAAAGGTGCACTCTAGGGAGAACAACAATAGAAGGAGCTGCATTCCTTGTGAGCAAGCCACACCATGTGTGAGCCCATGCTTGCAGGTCTTGCTCCACATAGTCTTCTCCCTGAAAACTCTTTGGAGCAACATCAGAGCTCTTCCGAGCTCTCTCCTCTGGCCTCGAGCCTAACCTACCCCCCTGACAAAGACCAGGGAAATTTGACTCTCTCTCTCTCTCTCTCTCTCTCTCTCTCTCTCTCT
>JAJKFI010000035.1:2483061-2543030 GCA_029204185.1 Lerista edwardsae | reverse complement strand
GTGTGTGTGTGTGTGTGTGTGTGTGTGTGTGTGTGTGTGTGTGTAAGAGAGGGAGAGAGAATGGGGAAAAAAATAGAATGGGCTCATTTTTCTCATCTTGTTCTGTAACCCAGTTCTGTAAGTGTACTGGGATAGGGGAAGGAGACCTGTTAAAAATAATTTCAACAGGCAGAAACTTCTCCCTTGACCAAGCTTGAAAAAAGTAAAAAGTTGCCTGGTTTTTCCTTCCTTTTTCTTGTTTGTTCCCCTACTCTGTAAGTAGGTGTGAAAGAGAGGGTGAAAGACCTTCTCAATTAAATTAATTACCCAAATCAATTTTGTTAATTATTTATTAACATGGGCCAACTCAAAGGATTTAGGGTCACTGTCAAAAGGTCTGGGAACCATTGATTTAAAGGTTTACAGATGGGGGGGGGGCTGGAACAGATCTCTGCAGATACAGGGGACATCCTCTACTGTTTCTGTTTGGAAGCACTGATGAAAGGAAAAGCCATTTGAACTCCCATTGAAATGGAAGGACTTTATGGGTCTTCTGGATTCAGAATCTCAGGTCTATGAAAGATGTTCTCCTAGACCTTTGGAGAGCTAGCATAAGTCAGATGAATCAGGCTAGATGGACCAATATTCATTGAGTACAAGGAAGCTATATTGCCAGATGCAAGTTGAGTGGCAACAGGATTCAGGTATCATGTTGTATTATGTGCTCCTGTGGCGTCTGGTGGGCCACTGTGAGATATAGGAAGCTGGACTAGATGGGCCTTTGGGGGCCAGTGGCATCTCTACAGTGAGGGCAGAGCTCTAAGTTTTGCAAAGAGCCTTACCCTGTCATGTAAATCCCTCCTCTCCCTTGCTGCTGTAGCCAGTAAGCAACGCCAAGATGTTGCTGTTCCCCATGAGGATTGGCTAAAACAGTGCAGGAAAGGAGTGATTTCCACTGCAAGGTAAGGCTTCTTGCAAAGCTTAGAGCTCTGCCCTCCCTGTAGAGATGCCACTGTTGGGGGCCTTTGGACTAGATGTTTCTTTGATTCCTTTTCCTGGTGGAAGTGATACAGCCAAGACCAGTATATATAATTATAATGTATTGACTTCCATAACTTTGAACCTGACACTGAGAATATGTAACCTGTGTAGTGTAACCTGGTGGGTTTGGGGGCATACAACATCCTCAGTGTTCATAATTAGTATCCAACACACATGGATTATATTAAGAGCCCAGTCTTGAGCTCTGGAGCACTGGCAGTATGCTTGTACAACTGGCTATGTTGTACATTTGTCTCCGTAAAGTACATTTGCAGCTCCCAGAGAACAGGTATTGACAACGCTGGGCCAACGCCAGTTGGTGCTGGTACCAGTGCAGATCAGGGGAGATTGTGGAACCAACAGTGGTATGTTGCATGGGTAAGTTGCATGGGAGGAGGTGGGGAGGGCAGAACAGCGTGGGAGGGCATGCTCAGGCCTGGGAGGGGGTGGAAATGCTGACACCCAGTGCAGCTGTATCCTGTACTCCCTCCCAGGCTGGACAGCCTGACACAGACCTCATCGACTCTACACTTGCACAATAGCAGGCATAGAGCTGAGGAAACCCATTGCCACCAGCTGCAGTCTACCTGGAGTAAGGGGGAAAACACTCCCTTGCCCCAACGAGATTTCTGGTGGTATCTCAGTGCCCATAAGATCCCGCAGTAGCCATTTTGGTGCATCTGGAGCTGCGGGTTCCGGAAACCTTAGGATCGGGCTGCTAGCCTTTTTAAAAATCAGTGTAGACATTAACAGTTCCTGGCAAAACAATATAGGCAGATTTCTATGCTCCAGTAATATTGCTAATGAAATCTTTTATATTTTAATGAAAGCTCTGCAAACATCTACCTATTTTTTTTTAGGTTCAAGTCTTGCTAAATGTGTTGCTCTCATTGCTGAATACAATATGTAAATTGGACTATATATAGTTTTTATTTTTTTTTTTTGCAAAGAGGAACAAAGCAAAAGTGAGGATTTACAAGGAGTAGAAGAAGTCTCCCAAGAGAGAGCTCATGCAAATAATGTGCAAAATTATGTTGGCAAGCTGCTAAGAAATTCAAGCAGTTGTGAACAGGGATGCAACTGGAACATCTGAAATATAAAATACCAGATAGCCATAATCATCCTACTACATTGCCACCTCTTGACAAGCTTGATATTTGTGGGGAATGTCACTCACAACTCCCTAATGTACCACTTCCAGGACATGCAATCGTAATAGAGAAGACTGAAAATAATTTTCACTGGCAATTATTTGGTCAGACACTAGTGCTTGAGGAAAGTGATTGGATATAATTCTGGATTAGTTGTGGAAATGTTTCTGGAAGTGTGTGTGTGTGTTCATGAGCATGTATAGTAATGAGTTGGGTCTTATATGTAGAGAATCTTGGCATCTGCATGTGTTTCTGGACCACGTAGGTACAAAATGATCTTGAATGTTACGTTAATTCTGTATCTATTCTTGAAAATGGTGGACATGGGCAGCGCAATCCTAAGTAAGGCTGAAATAGTAAGGCCGACATAACGGGGCTATATCCTAAAGCCCATTAGGAAGCGGCAGCAGCAAGGTGCAGGACAAGGGGAGGTTTTTCCCTTGCACCCACGTAAGCCTCGGTCACCTCTATGGGCCTGCTCGGATCTGCGCTGGCAAAATAGCAGGTACAGAGAAACATGGACAGGAGCTGCCTGCATCACAACCGCCATCTCCGCCCACTGCACCACCCAGTTACGCCCCCAGAACGCCTCTGGAACGCCCTCACGGAGGCCTTGCGCCGACCAAGTGCCGCTGATGCTTGACTGGTGCACGGCTGGGGCTGCCGAGGGTCGCAGCAGTGCCCGAGCATTGGCGCTGCTGCATGCGCCGGTCCAGCACCGTAGCGCCATCACGGACGTGTTTTATGGCACATTTGCGACAGTGTTCGGCTGGCGCAAGAGCGCAGCGCCAGCCCAAAGGAGGTATAGGACTGCACTCTTAATTGTGAATAAGTGATAAACTCATCATGACCAAGTACATGTCTTGTTTTGGTAGCAAAGTGTTTTTGGTGCATTTCATATTGGGAGATACTTTTTTTTGGCAGGCTTGGTGACAGCATCCTTGATGTTACGGACAAAGAAAGTGTCGGGCTGGATACAAGGATAGGGCATTGGATAAGGGACTGCTGTGGATGTAGGTTCCAGATTGGCCTAAAGCTTACTTTCAGGTGCACACATCCTAGTTCTTATTCATATAGACACAGGTTGGGAAATAGGAACTTGAATTCCATCACTTGTGAGTTCCTCCATCCTCCACCCAGGCAGAGTTGCAGCAAGGCAGACCAGACACGCAACCACACAGTTGGTTGTCACACACACCCCGGGTTGTGTTGGGGTCGTTGGTAGCCCAAAACAATGAGGCAAGTCTGAAAACTGACATCACTTCTTCAGGATTTCTTTTAACTGTGACTTCACCACAGGTTTTCTTTGAAGGCTGCTTTCATATGAAGAAAAGGAAACAGCATTGAGAATTAGGGGTTAAGATTGCCAGGCTGCCACATGGAAAGGCTGCCACATCTTTAAATACTCGGATGAAATGGGCGATGAGGTAGCTGCAGTTTCTCATTCCTCCTCAAGGCTTGCTGTCTATCTCCCCCTCTCTCTCACCAGTCATAGCAACACAACTCCAAGTGCGTTACATAGTCATTGGGGAAGAAGTGGACAACAGGTCCAAGACCTGAATGGGCAGAAAAAGATGTGGTTGTCCTGTAGTGTAATAAAGCATACCCACTAACAGAGATGGTAGCTTTTTGGCCAAAATAATGTGTGTCCTATCCCTCACACACACACCCCTGCAAAAAGAAAGCTGGCTGTCATAAATGCCTGACATGAGAAAGAGAAAACCTGCCTAGCGTTTGTATCTTTGGTGAGAGCAGCCTCCGTGGTCTGCAGTTCTTTCTGCAATGCTTCCAGGTGCAAATTATTCCTAAGAAGAGCATATTTTTCTTAGCCCTGCTTCATACTTCACGCTTGTAACTAATACTGTAACTCATTCAGAGGCGTTTCTACAGGGATGGCAAAGCTCTAAGTTTTGCAAGAAGCCTTACCCTGTCATGTAAATCCCTCCTCTCCCTTGCTGCTGTAGCCAGTAAGCAACGCCAAGATTGGCTAAAACGGTGCAGGAGAGAAGTGATTTCCACTGCAAGGTTAAGGCTTCTTGCAAAACTTAGAGCTTTGCCATCCCTGTAGAAACGCCACTGAACTCATTACTGTATATAACAGGAGATCCTCTGGGATTGGCAGGGATATACTCTCAACCTCTTTCCTGTGGGACAGTTGCCTGCTGTCTGGAAGAAATGCAGTCAGGAGCCCATTTATTCTTTCTCTGATGGAGGATAATAGCAGGGGAAGACCTGTCTGTTGGCAGCCATGTCAGATCCCAGAACTATGAATGGCTGATCTGCTAATGCAACCAATCAAGCAAGAGCACACAAGATGGAAGGGCAAGCCCAATCCTATCCACATTTCCTGCACTGATGCAGTCTGAATTAAGGGAAGAAATGTTTCCTCATCTTGAGGAGGCCTACATAGCTGCCCTCCCCCCTCCCCAGGATTCAGTGCATGCCCCATTAGCACAGCTACACTGATGCTGGAAAGATAGTTAGGATTGGGCTCTAAGTTAGCTGGAAGTGAACTTGCTTTTTGAGCTATTATCACTTTTAAGGTATGAGTTGAAACGTTATTCAAGCCTGCAAAGGAACGGAAGGCATGCCATTTCATTGGAGAATGACCAGGCCAACATTGATGTGCAAAAAGAGATGAGAACATGGTTAGTCTTGACAATGCAGATGTAGATGAGAAAGGAATCCAGATTTTGTGGTCACATACTTGGTTCTGAGCGGTTTGAAGATCTGAGGCAATTTTCTGTTTTTTGCCTGAAGAAAGGAAGAGTGATAGCCAAGTTTCAAGATCAAGGCTAATTCAGAAGCTGCCTGCCAAGATTGCCCAGGGCCAGCTGATACTCGGTTGCTGAAAAGAAAAATCCTGCACTGCAGAAACTCTCCAGATAATTTGTGGATTTTTTCATTAACTCTTTTTTTTATATATTTTCATGAATATAAAACTGAACCTGAGCCATCTTGGGACCATCTTTAAATTCTAATAAGTTTGCTTCCAATTTAATCCAGGCATGTGCTTAGAGCATCTTTGAAAGAAATACGATCCGAGGAGGGTTTTATCGCTTGCTTCTGCCTGCTTGTAACACAGAATGTATTGCTTTGTTATTATTTTTTCTTGTTATTGCTGCTATCCTTTGTCAGGAGGATACATATACGAGAGCAATGATGCATATACTCTGTATGTATGATGCATGCTGTATGTGTGTGTGTGTGTGCATGTGTATAGATTTCACACCTATTTTTTATTTGCGTGAGATGAATGCAGTGAAAAAAGCGAGAATTTCACTTCACAATTTCATCTCACATCAGCACAATAAAAAAGTTTACCCCCACACATGCTCGAACATGATTTGTGCCAACTTCCGTCTCCTGACTAGCCATATCAATAAGATTGTATCAGAAATTATGGCAGTGTGGCTCACTCCATTACACTTAACAGTTGTGTCAGCATTTCTCTAGTAAACCCATATTTTCAGGGCTCTAAAGCTCTGCTATAAAAAATTTCATTGAGTTAAAACTTGTTGCACATGTACTGTGTGTATTTTTGCACAACAGGGATTTTATATTAATTGTAAAATGAGTGTGTGTGTGTGTGTGTGTATGCGTGCATGAGTGTGTGTGTGTGTGTGTGTGTGTGTGTGCGCGCGCGCTAGGGAAAAGAACCGAGGTTAATTGACATCACTTGCTATGGGCACACCTCACTATAATTTTTTGAAGCCACATTGTTATCTCTTGGTACACCTACCCTTTCCTAGAGTTTGAAAAGCTCTCTGACTGTCTACACATTTAAATCGAGCCAAGCACTGTAATATCCAAGCATCAGCCGTGCTTGCCATTCTGTTTCTAAAAGCTGTTAATCAATTTCATTGGCTCTCAGCCCAAGGTATTGAGTATTTATAGCATGAGTTTTTTTCCCACCCACAGAACAGATTCTGTGTTTTCCGCTCCTTACACTTCAGCTGCAATATTCTGTTTTTCTGCTAGGGATCCAATTTGGTCGCAAAGTGCACTGAGGCGCAAAGGGGTCATTGATTGTAGGGGTCTTGATTTAATTTTTCATTTCAGGGGAAATGGATTGGGTTCATTAGATGTGCACTGTGTATAGGTAATGAACATAATACATTGAGTAATTCTGAACAGAAAGCTTAATGAATTAAGGAGGGTTTGCACATTTTCAGTGTTTGGTGCATTGCTCCAAGCAATGAGAAATTTTGATGAGAACTCTGATGTGGATTTTCCTGCATTGTGGTGATGTGTCTCAACTCAATGTTTCTCAGAGCATCATCATTCAGTGTGCTCTTCTGTAAGATTGTGACACACAGTCAGTGACTCCTTCACTTAAAATAGATTGAAATAATCTAGCAGATAATGGCTTTAGGTACTGAGTTTCAGATGCTACATTGAAAGGAAACTATTGACATCCATTTGTGTTTTTTTCTGTTGTTCTTTTGTCCACAAGGGCAGAATGCATTGATGTAGGACGGAGAACATAATAGGACAGAAAACATGAAGAACAGGGAATGGGAAGACTCAAGCTGAGTTTGTGCGTCATAACTGTCCTCCCCTCCAGTGTTGAGTCTGCCAGCAACTCCAAAATATCATGGAATTCCCTCATTGTATTTGAATTCAGCATTCCACCAGGGAAGCAATACTGATTTCAACTGCAGTACAGTACAACCACAGTACAGGATGTGAAATAGCTCCTTTTTTGTTGTTGGTTTTCTGTTGCTACCTCAGAACAACTACTGGTAAGTCATTTTCAAAGAATTTAATACCCCCCCCCTAAGTTTCACCCTTGACTTATGCATGAGTCATAGCAAATTCTATTATTTTTTAGAACTTTCTCTCTACTTATCCATGAGATTGACTTATACTTGAGTATATATGGTAAGTTCCTGTGCAGTGATCCAGCAGTGCTGGCATGGGCTATGCTGCATCCTGCATAGGAATTTCAGCTATTGGAGGTTTCTGCATGGTAAGGGAACATTTGTTTCCTTGTTCTGAGGTAAGCCCCAGAAGTCACAATGGGACTACTTGGGCCTGCACCCGAGAAACCACTGGTGCAAGTTTTTGTGTTGGCGGATCAAGCCTAGGAAGGCGGATACGGCGCATGCCAGGAACTCTGATTCTGCCCCCTCCCAGCCTCGATCCCCACCCTATCCCCATTGCTGTTCCACCCCCTCCCCATCCACCTCTGCCCCATTGTGCCTCCATGCTACTGCTTAGTACAGAGCTTACCATTCCCTGTGTTCTGCTCCTTGCACCAGTGGACCCAGATGGTACACTGCTGCAAGGTTCTTTCCAGTACATTTACGACAGTCCCCACTGGTGGAGCTGTTGCTCTGCCATTGCAGAGGTACCATAGGATTGTGCCAAAACAAACAGATGCTATATTGATTAAAGAAGGAGGCAAAGAACCGAGGAGGAGGATATGAAGATGATTAAATGGAAAGTGGAACCTCTGCATTCTGTTGCTTGGACAGTGGAAAATCCCTAGCGACTGTGGTTTCAAAGAAAGCTGCCTCATTCAAACTTTTGATCTATACTCAAGGCACTCAAAAACATCACCTTGTTGTCCTGGCACTTTCCAGTGAAACAGCATGGACAAATTTGTACAAAGTAAGAACAGGTGCGTGTCCTTTTCTAAATTCACCTCCAAGAGAGCTTTATTGAAGGGCTTCCCCTATCTATGCCAAGAGCTCTTCAGTTTCTTTTGCCACAAATCAGAATGAGCAGCTGCTGTTTTTATAGCTAATCTAATACATTAAATATGGCTCTGCTGGCAGAAGTTTGACTGGATTAGGGATAACACGATCTGTCCTCTCCCCAATTTATTTTAATAGGGCTACAGTGATAAGTTGAGGAAGCTGGCACATATCTAAAGCTTTAAATTCTCCTTTCTCTTAAACTAGAGAGGTAAGCTACCTGGTTTTGTTCTTAATATCATAGAGTGTGGCACTGTTTAGTGCTCTTTTTTGCTCTTCCTTAGATGGTGTCATTTGTATATATGTTATAAAGCTGCAGTTCCCAAACTGTGGGTCCAAGACCCTCTAGCAGTTCATGACCCAATTTTTGGTGGTTCACAAAACTGATAGGAAAGCTTAGGCTATGTGCATCAAGGGTTAAACAAGCTGCACAGATGTGGAAATTTTTTGCACAAATGTGGAAAAATAGCAAGTTACCAGGTCTGGATGATTTAATTGGAAAAATGTATGAGATGGTGGAAATGGATATATTGACAGAAAGATTAAAGGAAGAAAATTTAGAGAGAGTTAGAACTTACTGGAAACCCTTTTACAATTGGATAGATAAATTATGTTGAAAAGTAGAATTGGCGATATAGGATTGAGGTAGTAATATTATGCTGTATTATGATGTATGATGTACAATGTATTAATATAGAATAATCTAGAAGTCATATTAAGTGATTTATTAGGTTATAGAAGTAAATAATAGGGTTGATAACACTGATAAGTGATATCTGAAGTATGAACATAGTATATGCTTAAACAGGATGAACAAATTGTAGGATGGGAACATGCTGTAACTCAACCTTTTCTATTGTATTGACCTATACCCAGTCCTTCCTTTACCCATGTCTATAATAAAAAATTTATTAAAAAAGGGTTAAGCTGCTACTGGGGGGGGGGGAGCCCTCCTCCCCAACCACCATTACAGCCACACCCCTTGGCCCACTGTTAACCTATCCTCAATGTCGGATCTTCCTGATTGGCCCCCAGTACTCGAATCAGAAATCTATCCTCTCATTTCACACTTAAAGTTGGGAAAGGCAGCTGGTCCAGATGCAATCCCCCCCCCATCTAATTAAAACAATGTCAAAATGGTGGGCGCCTCTACTAGCTGAATTTACATTTGTTGACAAATATGGCAAGCTGCCCAGGTCCTGGACTCAAGCGCTGGTGGTTCCCATATATAAGAAAGGTGACAGAAATATTCCGAATAACAAGCAGGGTTTATGCCAGGCAAATCTGGTATAGACCATTGTCTGGTCCCATCTCATCTGATCTCCAAACAGGTTCGGCATCACAAAGCCCACCTTTATGTAGCCTTCTTAGATCTAGGAGCAGCATTTGACTCAGTTGATAGGACCCTGTTATAAATCAGGCAGTAGCTTCTAGGGCAGTGGTCTTCAAAGTCGACTTCTGAAGGTGTTGTGACTGCGGGGGGGGGGGGCGGATGGCAGAAGTGGAGGGGAAGACCTGGTGGTGTTGCAGCATGAAACAAGAAGGAAGCTCCAATCTGGCTATGGAACTATTTTAAGCATTGGGGAAGCCCACGGAAGTAGCAGCAGGCCTCCCCAACCCTTCTGGACACCCCATCGACCCCCCCCCCAGGTAGTGCACATGCCACTAAATGCCCACAGCATGATGATTGCCACTTCCAAATAATTTCTGGGGCCACTCCCCTTAAGGGGAAATGGCCCTTTTTGCTCTCTATGGTGGGTTGGGACCCACCATTTGAAGAGCAGTGCTCTTCAAATAAAGAGTTTGGGAACCACTTCATATCTGTCATGCCTACCTGGACCACAGTCTAATATTGCAAAAGCAAAGGAAGGCTTCCATCCTACTTGAGTGATTTCTGGAGCTAGTACCAGAGAAGAAGGGCTGGGAAACAGAATCCCTTGAGGCTGCATGCAAATGAGTAGAAAACCCCAGCAGGCAGATATAGCTCCTGCCATTTATTCATAAATCTGACTGGTTGAAAAAACACGGCCTTGTGTTTTGTGTGATTTTGCAACATCCACACTTTATCTTCTTTACCCCAGTGTAGATTAAGGTAACCTCAAGAGAATGTGAAACCTTGTATGATCATGTTGACATTTTGCTTCTAACAAGAAACAGTGCCATAGTTTTTGAGCCTGTGTAATTTACCAATGCTTGGGTTCCCAAACTAGTCATCAGTGACTTTGGCTGCAATCCTATATGCTGACTTACCTGGGAGTAGTCCTATTGAATTTGAAGGACTTACTTTAGAGTAGACATGCCTGGAATTGGGCTTTTTTGTTGTTGTTGTCAAACCTCTTCCCACAGGTATTTAATGACACAGAAGAAGAGGAATTGAAAGACCCTTTCCAAAGCCTCCTAATGGAAAGAGAGAGAGTCGTTTATTTACAAAACTCTGCTCTGCTGAAGCAGTGACATCTGCCCATCTGGAATGTTGTATTATCCATGATTACACATCTGACCCTCTGGAACCAGGAAATTAATAGTGCTGGTGAAGCGGATTCTGTCACCATTCCGACTGGTATCAAAACAAATAACCTCCAATATGGTGTGTGAGTTGCCTTGGCTGGCTGCAAGCTCTTTAATTACACCGAGTCTGCTTCTGGACCTTTTATTTTTGGTCCCTACACTATTCAGTTTAGCAACTAATCTATCACCAGCATGCTCTAGTTAGCTTTGATTTGTTGTTATTTGAAAGATCCAGGAAGATCAGGGCCAGCCGCAGATTGGATTTCATTATGAAAGGAAAGGTGCAACAGTGCCAAGGTAATCTTGGCACAAACATGGATATCATGTAGAAAGACAAATTTGCATCCTGAATTTCAAATCTCAGACACCAGGCTCGTTCCATTGTCGGCTGCTTCCTTTTACTGAAGGCTACCTTTGTTGTAAGATTTCCCTGTTCACCTTTGTGTCTTTTCTCCATACTAATTTCCAGCTGCTGATATATGCCGCCATTAACCCCGTGATTTGGAATCCCAGACCAATGACATTTTTACATTCCGTGTAATTGAATGAGAATGGAGGTATTCTCATGTTTCACCGAGACCTCATATTTGTGCTGATCTCATTCCATCTAGGAATCTTAATTTGAAATGTGTTTTATGTGCTGGAGGGTATCCAGAAACATTCGAAGGTAATCACCAGCTTCATTATGATGAGTTTGGAGTGGGTTCAAAGGAGAGCTATGAAAGATGGCTACAGGACTGAAAGACAGACTCCAGGAGAGGTAGGAGCTGGATATGTTTCACCTGGAAAAGACTGACAGTTTAAATATTGGGGATCTCAGAAAGAAGGTTGGGAACAATTGTCTACCCCCATGACCTATATGGGAAATGTACAGTGACATCCTAGACACATTTACCTGAGTGTAAGCTCCATTGAACGCAATTTAATCATGAATATAAGTGTGTGTAAGATTGAGATACTAGTAGCATTTCTAACAGCTCAGTCCAATCCAAATGCATGTGTGCCATGGAGGTCCATATTGCATCCTGGGGTAAGGTAATTGCAGATGACTCCTCAGCCTCTGCTTTCCCTATGGCTCTCCTCAGTTCTGTGCCAGCTAACTAGCTGGTGCAGAAACGAGGCACGCAAAGGAGAAGGATAGGGGGATAGATTGGATATGGCTGTATGCTCTTGAAGCTGATCCCACTCACCCCCGCCCTATACTGCCTCCCTTTCCCCACCCAGGAATGACCCAATTCCTCCCACTCCCTCCCACCACCTGCCCCCATCCCCTGGTGCCTGGGGATGGTGTCTTCACTGCTGGCAAGCACACAGACCCGTGACTACACGGGTGGCCTTGTTGAGCTCACCGGCAGCATCAGCAATTGCTGTGGATTCAAGTGCTTCCACTTGGATCCGGACACTTCCATCAGTGGAACATGCCTTCCACCAGCAGACCATATCAGACAGGATTGTGCTTTAAGTTATGAAGTGATACATTTGGGGTATGTATTTGCCTGGTGGTTCTTGGGGATGGCCAGATCTAAATTTATTTCCTTGAATCAAAAGCCAGTTCCACTTATGTAGCTCATAATACCATGGTGCCCATGAGCACTGCTGAATCATGGCTACATTGTATAGACACATATACAATGTGAACCAGGTGACAAGGCAGCAGTCCTAAAGCATTTCAGAGTATTTCCATTGGATTGAATGAGATTATTTTGGAGTTGGTTGCTTAAGAATTATGATGAATATTGAAATAGAAAGTGGCTAGATGTGCTTATAAAAAGAGAACATTTCTAGTATTTACCTGTTTTCTGGTATTTTTTATTCCCATTGTTGAATAGTTATTCCTATTATAATGTTAATTGCAAAGTACAAGCATGCTCCCATATCAGCGGGTGATCAGTTTCACAGACACAGACACATATATGGAAACCATGAATATGGGGGGATACCTGTAGTGATAATTCCCCCTCACTCTTCTGCACTCCCCACGCGCATTAACAATGTTTAAAAACATACTGGGGGAAGTGTATGTATCTTTAACAGGTCACTGTAAACAATGACAGGTGGATGTAAACAGCATCCAATGAAATCAGGTTCCTGGCAGCTTGAATTATTGCTTAAACTAGCTCTAAAGCTAAACAGGAAACTGCAATTAACCCCTTCCTGTTTAGCTATGAAGCTAGCTTGTAAGTTTGACTGCTTTCAGTGACCTGTTTAAGCAAGATACACACATCCCCTCCCCCACATCTTGCTTAAACAGGTCACTGAAAGCAGTCAAACTTACAAGCTAGCTTCATAGCTAAACAGGAAGGGGTTAATTGCAGTTTCCTGTTTAGCTTTAGAGCTAGTTAAGATTTAAAAAAAAAATCTTATTTGCTTTTTTTTATATTGAAAAATTGTGCCCCCAATTTGCATTGCACCCAGAGTGGCTGCCCCTGAGGCTCTGTACATGTTATGCATCTGGACCCAGCATGCATCTGCCCAGCCTGCATTGGTGGCCTGGTGGATGCGGGAGGTAGTGGTGGAGGTGGAAGCAAGAGGTGCTTCGGACCATTTATATTCTATATAAATAAATGGGGGCAGGTTGGAAATGTGGGCCCTGTTTCAGGGGTCACTGTGGCTTGTGCTCACCTGGGGGAAAGAATGCTTACTAACTGCTCAAATTCCTTAATTGGTTTATTCTCATATACAGGGACCTGCAAATTTAAAGGCAATGAATGTAGGGCAGGGGGAGAATCCCTTAAAAGGCTGTTGTCCACGGAGCATTCTGTCTTCGTTTTCTCACCATTCCCCCTATGCATATTGTGAGGAAAGCATTTGAAAAGAGGGAGAAGGTTTGAAAATCCCTTCCTATATTTGACTCACATGAATAACTGTTGGCCCAGCTTCAAGTGAGTTGGCTTTTTGAGTTCATAGCTCTGGTATATGGGTAGCTGTTCATCATCCTGTCACTGGACTACAGAGGAGCTCGAGCAGTGTATTTTATTGTATTATATAGTGGTTTGGTGCTCGATTATTTCTTGCAGTTGTTCACAACCTGAAAGGCAATATTTTGCCAGTTCCTAGTAAGTATCAGAATGTTACTCAGTTTTGTGCGGTTGACCACTTGACCCCTTTTTTTTATTTGAAATCATAACCAAGGACAGTTGCTTTTAAATCCTCCGTAAGGAAAGGCCTTCTCATTTTCCAAAGGTTTTTGCAGTTGAGAGAGCTTATTACTGAAATAACTTTGTAAATAACAACATCATTATTTAGGAGCACAACATAACTCCAATATAAATGAACCTGATTGTGAATGCTTCACTTTTGCCTTAGCATTTCTGATGCATTTTCCATTAATTTTTCTCAAACAAGCATGCACACAACAAGTAAGCAAAAAGAGAAGTATAATGATAGAAGACTGGTCTACATTATCCTTTACAGGATCCAGCCCACTTTGGGGTTTTTATGCATTACGAAAGGAATGGAATGGGGAAAAAAAAAACTTTAAATCTACCCAGAGTGCATTTCTTTTGCAAAACTATTTTAACCAGAGGGGCATCTGTGTGTGTGTGTGTGTGTGTGTGTGTGTGTGTGAGAGAAAGGCATGGTTTTACTCCATAGTGCTTTAGTCTTCCCAAGAAAATAAAAGGCAGAATTAAGGAATATAAATTAAAATGTATTCAAGATTAATTAAAGATTAATCAAGGGGACAGGCACCAGCAACCATTCTAATTTCCTTTCTCACCATATATAATGACTGCCTAAAGGAAGAATGAGAAAATTATAGAATGGATGGATTGCAGTATGTTTCTTAAAACTGCATTTCATACTTCTAGGTATGTGAATTCAACATTTGACAAAACCTTTTGGAGATATAGTTTTGGAGATATAGATATTCGGGGATAGTTTAATAGCAATTGTAACATGAACATTGCACTATTTCAGTGGGACTCACCTAAACAAAGTTTCAGGGTGCACTCCTACCCAGCTTTCCAGCAATTGACATAGCAGTCCCAATGGGGTATGTGCTGCATCCTGCAGTTGGGGGGGGGGTGCAGTCATGGAGGCCTCCTCAAGGTTAGGGAGTGTGTGTTAAGTGGGTAGCAGCCGGTGGGGGGGGGGGCGTGTTGCAGCAGGCAGATGAAGATGCAGTTCTTTGTTCCCCCAATTCACCACTTGATGCGGCTACTTTAGTCAGCCTTATGGCTAGGCCAGGCCCTGATTGCAGCCACATAAGAAAGTCCTGAACTGTCCTTTCTTCCTCACAAAGTACTCATTTTCTCAGAGAAATAACAAGAGGAAATTTGCCTTCCCCTGGAATTTTCCCCAGAACTGTTATTACCTCTGTGGGATCTTTGGCCTGCACTTTGTGAGCAAAACATGAGTCTGGAGAAGCAGTGCAGGTTGGTTCTGAGGGGTTGGTTCTGAGGGGAAGGGCTAAGCATTCTCTTCCCCCGTGTTCCGTCTTCAAGAACAGTCAGTATCTCCTGAGGGAGATTTGTTTCATTGTATGAAGCTGCACTGTAACATATCACTTGCTCCTTTCTGGTTGTGAAGGCTGTGAAAGCTGTGGGCACCGGCCACGTGCAGGTGTTTATGATAAGGTGACCAACTTTTTTACAATGAAAAGGAGGACACAAATAAATTGAAGAAGAAAAATATCGTAAAGAAAAGAAACAGGAACTCGATTTTGATTGGCACTTGTCGGGAACCTGGAACCAGCCACAGAGCCTGTTAGGATCTGTTCTGGTCCATTCCCCCTGAATGACATCACTGCCTTTAACCCTCTGAGTGCCAGCCAACCAAGAAGAAAAGCTCTTTGCAGAGGAATTGGGAGGGGGGAGGAGGGAGAGTGAAGTGGGCGGAGTCAGCCCTAATTTTAACTAGTGGAACTGAGTTCCCCCGCATTCCCCCTGCATGACATCACTGGTCTCATCACATGCAACGGATCAGATCGGCATCGATCGAATACAGGAATTTACAGATTAGTCTTCAAATATCGAAAAGGAGGACATGTAGGAGGACACTTTTCGAGGGAGGACAGAACTTACAAAAGGAGGACTGTCCTCCCTAAAGGAGGACAATTGGTCACCTTATTTATGACAATGGAATAGAGTTCTGCTATACTATGGTAAAATGGCATCTGACAGTGTGCAGAGTGGCCATTTTGTGTACACTGCCACAACTGGAAGGAATGCAGGAAACTCACCGCCTGACCAACACAGGTAGGTACAACAGTAGCAGAGACAGAATGGTGTAGGAAGGGGGTGGAACAAGAGGCATTATGGCCAGGGCCAAGGTCAGGGAGAGAAGCAGACTAGGGGCACTATTGCGGCACTCACACGCGTGATAACCTACTCCCATCCATTTCCCTTACTGCTGCCATTACACACCCCAGACTTATGGCTGCTAAATTGCTGGCATAGATGCAAGGAGCCCCATGGACCCTGAGGAGTTAATGTACCCTGAGGAGACTTTTCCAACTCCCCCTCCCCTATATACTCTGTGCTGTGTTGGCATAGCTGGATAGGCCAGAGGTGATTTCAGAAGGATTGGGCTGTTTGTTTGATGAAACTCTGTGTTGACAAGTTATAGAGGGCCATGCACCTGAAATTAATCTTTGCATACTTGGATGTACTACACATTTACAATGTTCTAATCCCAACAGAACAGGAGGAATTTAGAAGAAATGTGCATTATCTATAAAAAAAATATTTAAATGCGGCAGAAAGTAATACAGTATCATGTTGACTTTGAACTAAAGCTTCACTGTAGAAATTTTTAACAAGCTTCTACTGATGAGCACTGATTAAACCTAATCCTGAGCTAACATAATCCTTTCTTTGAATAGGATTTTTTTTTTTTAAAAAATGACTTTTCATTTGGTTCCAAAATTTGCATGTTTTGCATGCATTGCTGTTAGTCAAGTATGCAAGGGCATGCTAAGGGAAACAAAATGTCCTGTTTTCAGATATCTTAATGCCCAATCCTGTTCCCCACCAGTCCATAACATGCAGTCTTGCCAACAGATTGCATGCTACATGCTATGTTGGGGAGGAACCTGGATAGCCATTGAAAGGTAAGTAACAAACATTTCTACTTACTTCCCAATAGATGGCCAGATCGCCTATGGGTCTCCTTGGACCTATACCTGCTATTTTGCTGGCATAAAACAGGAGGAAGGGGTGATGGCCAGATTGTGAAGCTGCTACCTCCTCTTCTCTTGAGAGAACCTGGAAATGATGTCATGATGTCTCATCATGACATCACAACATTTCCACCCCTAGTTATAATACTGCTATGCAGACATGATGGTTGTCTCTTAGCCTATAGTCTTCAAAATTGTCAGCATTTTTCAATATAACTGCCCTCCTCATTTTTCTGTTCTCAAGGCTGCTATCCCGAATACAAAAGTCAATGCATTCAGCTGCTTTGCTGTTGCTATTTCTCTACACTGCTTCAACAATACAGCCACACGCTTCTTGCTGTAAATGGGTTCTTCTACCGTGGAGTAATCTCTTTCTCCAGTTTTGCTCCTGATGTTTGCCTCTGAGTTGCCTTGTACATCAACAAATTGACGATGAAACTCCCTGATAGCTTCACCCCCACTTTACTCTGTGCTCTGTTGCAGGCCAAGCAGAGGCGGGGAAATGGGGGCTGCCCATTGGCTACCGTTGTTGCTGAGGGGGCTGGGCAGGCTGAGATTCCAAAGGCTCTTTGCCTTCAAGGCTCAGTCTGCCATTGTGTTTGAAGCAGGCAGCAGCACTGGTCTGCGCTGTTCTTCACCATGCCTTCGTTGGTCAGGCTCACACAGGGGTCGCCGTGCCTGCCAGGGGGCTTACAGGGGCCTTGTACAGCAACAGATTAAAGCAGCTTGTCTGTGCCGTTTCACAATAATGAGCAACCACGAAATGTTGCAGGAGGTACGAAAGCCATGAGCATCCTTGAAAATCAATAGGGTGTGAGTACCTAACCAAGCTTTTCTTCCAGATTATTCTGAAACAGCAAGCAGGTCTACAAATAGAAGTTGTTGGGTTTTTTTTAAAGGGTTTTAACCTTCAACTAACTAAGCCTGATAGGAAAGATCCATCTGTCACTTAAATCTTTGACAGAAATTTCTTCTTGTTGAAGAATACTAATAGGGCTGCCTGAACATAGGCATGACAACATAGGGTGCTGCATGGATTAATAGAGGTGAACTTGTTTCTCTTTTGTTCTTGCTTGGATAGGTTGGCATTGCCTGGCTTTTTATGCACTAAAATATCTATAATTGCCCTCCACGCTTCCTTTTTAATGATCGCCCGCTCTTCATTTAACCATCCATTAGATATCAAGCTTTCAATTTCACCATTGCATGAGAGCTTTAACCTTCTGCAGCTCCCTAATTAAATGATGTACCTTATTTCCTTGACTTGAGCCAAGCAAATACGAAAAAGTAAAGGCATATATAACCCCCCCCCCAAAAGGATTATCTGTCAAAGAGCAATATATCACAAGCATAGCTTGAGCAAGGCTGTCAAAGTGACACTTGCACGAGGCAGGTGGTTGATTATTTGTTCCTTTAAATTTCTGTCCTGCCTTTTCATCAAAGGTGACACTCGATGCTGTTTGCAACATCAGTAAGACACCAGCAATAATCTATTAAACAACAACAAAAAGTGATATTGTACAATACAAAAACACCAATAGGAAACACTATATAAAGCCTACTCCATCATCTATGTTTGAGCCTCGAGCCCAAATCCAGCATCTTGGTGAAATGGAAATGAATTAATTTGGCAACTAAAACCACAGTGTTAAATCTGATGGACCTCTGACAGTTTGGATAGGGGCCTGCATTAATGTCTTGAACCTGGATCAGGCCAGGTTCATTTTGATGGTCCTCACCAAGCACTTGTCACGCTAGGTGAATTATTCAGACTTGCAAAGAGATCCTGCTGGGTTGGCAGAGGCTGAGCCTGACAGCTATGAAAGTGAATTCCAAAACAGCAATGTTGTGACTGAAAATGTCCTGCTCCAAACATTCACTGATCTAACTTCTCATGAACCTAGAACAGTCCTTCATCTACAAATCTTAGAAGATGGCATGTTGATGTATTTTGAACTCAGAGCTTTAAATAAATTTATTTCAGTTAGGGCGCAATCCTAACCTGTGCTGGAATAGGCACGGCTTATCAAGCTCAGGTTTGGAACAGGATGGAGCCTCCATGGGGCAAGGGCACATTCGTCCCTTTACCCGAGGATAAGTGCCAACCACCCCTTTGGGGCTGTTTGGGGCTGTGCCTGCTGAATAGCACACTGAGCACACCGCATGGCCTGCCCCGCCGGCCAAAATGCCCTCCCCACTTCCTGTTCCACGCTTCCGCCTTCCCCCTGCCCAGAATAGCCCCTGTTTACTGCTGATGTGTTACAGGGCTGATGCAACTGCTTGTGTCAGCCCTGCACCAGAAGCAGTGGTGCGGATGTGCTTTATGACATGTTCGTGACTAGTTGATGCAAGTGGCTTGCGTCGGCCAAAGGGGGGGTTGGACTGCACCCTTATTTTTTCACATTTTATACTGCCCTTCCTCCAAGGCGCTCAGTGTGCTGTACATAGTTGCTCCCCTCCTTTTGTCCTCACAACAACCTGGAGTCGCAATCCTAACCTGGAGTTAGGCTGGCACAGTTAGGCCAGCAAAGTTTGGCCAACACAAAGGACACTGTAAAGTATGTTTGGACCACTCAGAGTCAGAGAGGCCAGCACACAGATGTGCGCCATCCTCTCTGATTCCAAGAGTAGTCCAAACGAGGTTTATGGTGGCCCTTGTGCTGGCCAAGCCTTGCTGGCCTAACTGTGCTGGCCTAACTCCAGGTTAGGATTGTGCCCTGGGAGGTAGGTGAGGCTGTGCGACTGGCCCAAGTCATAGTGACTGGCCCAAGGTCACCCAGGAAGCTTCATGGCTGAGCGGGAATTTGAACCTGAATCTTTCAGGGCTCAGTCCAACTCCCAAACCATTACACTATTGTGACTCTCATCATTAGCATCATCATTTATGCTTCAAAATATGATTCAACATGCTAGTGATGAAGTGAACTGACAGTCAGAATTGGTATATGCCAATTCATATGCCCTGCACAAAACTGAAGACTTGCAGTGGCAGTCCACACCAACTGCAGTTTCCATACTATCTTCAAGGGAAGTGTCTCCATATAAAGCTGTAGTAATCAATTTGCAAGGTTGCCAAAGTGTGAATGACAATGGCAAGGTCTCTTCTTCAAGAATGCCATATAGTAAGTGAATTGAATGTACCTGTGAAAAGTGATCCTGGTCCCCTTGCTAAATGGTTTGCATTTATTCAGTGTCAATCTGTTATGAGGCATGTAGCAAAGATGTATGTATGCTGAGACCTGTAAGTCCATACAGACCTATAGGTCCATACAGACAGCCCTGTATCTTGTCTCAAATGTCGACGCAAACATTAAGAGTTATGGTGCTATTTCTATGGTTTCATATGTCATTTCTATAGTTTTATCAAGGTTGTAGATGGTCTTTCACAGCTCCATAGGGCACTCAGTGTAGTTTAGCTTGCAGAAGCCCATAATAAATCCCTCCTACCCCAGCACTATGCCTAGAAAGGCTATAAACTTCATTGGATGGAGGAGATAAAAATTCCCTCCCCTGTTATAACAGATGTATGGGCAAACACGTAAAGTGATCAGATGCTTCAACTCCTGCTTTAGAAAGAGAAGGCAAACTTAAAAAGGCAGCCAGAAAAAAATCAGTCCAGACTTCAAGCTCAAGGAGGGTTTTTTCCTCCCAAGGGCATAGGAAGCATGTGGTGATCTATTGCTAGAGTAACTGAGCACAGAGTTGCACGGAGGTACAACCAGCAAATCTGAGGGATAATCTCAGAACTTTGCCATGCATTTATTTCCCCAGTAGGTCACAAGCCATCCCAGGTTGGGAACCAAACATTTTTCAATCTATTCCAATCTAGGAACAGATTCCCATTAGAATTAGACAAACTAGACAAAAACTACTGAAATTAGTGCATAGCTGTCTGAACTAATTGGTCGCGCAAAAAAGTCATTCTTGGTAAATAAAATCTCCCTAAAAATTAATGTATAAGGTCATTTTAAGAACATAAAACATAAAGAACATAAACAAGCCATGCTGGATCAGGCCAAGGGCCTATCTAGTCTAGCTTCCTGTCTCTCATAGTGGCCCACCAGATGCCTCAGGGAGCACACAAGACAACCAGATACGTGTAGCTCACTGCCACTGCATCTGGCACTCGAAGTGAAAGTCTAGAGTTTGGTTCTGTGGCCAATTGGAAAGTGGGCTATATGTTTCAATTACCTCTTCTTTTGGCTGAATCCTATCAATTACCTCTTCTTTTGGCTGAATCCTTTATGGTATCAGAACTTTTGATCTTCCACAGTGAGTCCCAGGCAAATGATGTGAAAGCTGCTCTGCCATTCTGCATGCCAGGCATGCCAGGGCAAATGACCAGAGACCAGCCACCGGAATCCAGATTGAGACCATAGTACAGGGGAAGGGGGCTTTTATTCTCAGCCCTTGCTATGGTCCTAATCCAGATTTGGATTAACAGAGAAAAACAGAGGAAAAAAAAACAGACCAATTGAAGTAGCTCATGCATAGGCGCCATCTGGGGGGGGTGCGGGTTTTCCAGCCCCCATGGGTTTTTCCCATGGGGGCAGAGCACACAGGTTCATGCCAGCCCCCACGGCAGCCAGCCCCCACACCAAATCCACTCCAAAGCACCCCCCAATCTGCTCGAAAGCACCCACAACTAACCTGCACAGACTTTCGGGGAAGAGTGAAGTGCGTGACGCCATTTTTAGTCCTGGCGCGCATCTACGCCATCTGGTGGGCAGTGTCTGATGTGGCTCGCTCAATCAGTGAAGGAGTGGGGAGCAGGGAGAGCCAATGGGAAGCAGCCACATCCCCATAGTACCACCTTCCTCCACCAGCTTCCTGATTGGCTGGCTGACTTCTCAGGAATTGTGAAACTTCAGCAGTGTACTTAAAGTGCTTTCCACGCTCCATGCCTCATTCAGAGCATGGGGCTAGGAGGGTATGCAAGGGAGGAACGAGTGTGCTTTTGGTTGATGCAGGCAGGCCGATTCTGGGGCTGCTGAGGCTCTCCCCTTCACAGCGAATCAGCAATTAAAGCAGTTGTTCTCTTTAGCAGCTGGAGCAGCAAAAAAGTTTCTCTCCTGTGTGGGTGGCACAATCACCCTGGGCAGCTCACCTGTCTCCAGGCCCGCATCCTGCCCTGGTCTCTAGACGCTGCACTCCTGCCATCGCAGTCAGGCAGTGCCCTAAGTCATCCTCCATCTTTCAAGACCTGAAACGATCTGGTCTTGAAATGTAGTCATTGCAGGTCAAGGCAATGGTTGTTTAAGTCAGGTATCACTGAAGAATCAAGCAATTCTGCTGCCCTTCCATCTTTGGTTTGCCTGGCCGGCTGCAGGTCCCCTCCTGCCCGTGGTGCGTCCTGCCCTGTCCAGGCAGCTGCATCCCCCTGGGCCCTCCTCTCTATCACTCGCTCATAGGGGAACCCAGGAACCCCCCTCCCCCACCTTTGAGTTGTTGCCTTTTGCACAGTTTTGTTTTGCAGTTTGTGGGGGTTCGTTTCCTTCCATCATCGGGCTGCCCGCATACCCAGACCCAGTCTCTGATCCGGCTTTGAAACTTCTGAAGATGGTGTATCGTTTGGGAGAGTCCCAGATGAAAGTTATCAGGTCTTGAGCTGTGCTTAGGACTATACAGCATCATTGGTATTCTTCGACCTGCACGTCAAAGTCCCGGCCAGCCCTACTTTGGCTGGGCACCTGCAGCCGGGCCAGGCACTCTTCCCTCCCTTCCTCAATCTGACCTCCCCAATCTGCCCAATCTGACCTCCCTGCAGGTGCCACGGCTATTTTTCTGGCTAGGGGCATGGCTATGCGTGTGGGGGGGGTGTGGCTATGCATGAGGGGCGTGGCTTTGGCAACGAGCCCCGGCACCCATGGTCCTGAATTGGAGTTAGCTCCACTGAGCTCATGTGTTATTCTGGGGTGAGGCAAACACTTGATTTTAATGAGAAGTTTTTTTAATGTTCTGAAAATAGGGATAGGCACCCAGAGATTAATTTTCTTGGTTTTTTTGACAGGAAACATCCTGTCAATTACATGTTTAGCCAACATTTGAAGGGTGATTACAGGCCTTCCTCCAATGTCGTCACTATGGATGTGTGGCTGGTGTAGGTCGCACCAAGTATAAACCTCAGCAAGGGTGACACCACACCATCCGAACCTCCACTCAGCAACCTTTGGCCCTTTCTGGGCTTAGCTGTCTCGCACTCTCGCAGACTGTCATGTTTTTGCCACTCGCCTACAAGAACAAGATCGCCCAATGAAGACAGTTCAGAGGTGGGCCTGTTGTGTTAAAACCATGCAATAGGACAGAGGATAGATAGGAAGCACTGTGATTATGTCATTATGTCACCTCTGTACTTCTGTAAGGACAAGCTCCACAAGGTCAGCACCATGTAGGGTGCACTGCACCCTCATTGCACCTCTGGCCCTCCCTCACTTTTAACTTCTCAACAGCCCTGTGCGGTAGGTTAGCTTGAGATAAGATGGCTTGGTCCAAGATTCACCCAAGGGGGAATTTAACTCTCAGTCCAGCACTCTACTGTACACTGCACTGGCTCTCTCTGTGTGACGAGATTTTCACTAGCCATTGCCAATGGCTGCTCATGCTGTATATCAAATACCCTCGAAGACAGCTTCATATTTGTATACACATGGCAAATTTGAGCTGACTTCTTGTTAGCTGTGGCAGAGTGTTATCCTGAAGATGGATCTGTCAGAAATATCAGGAGCAGAACTGAGCAGCCCTGCTGCGACGCACTCTACGGCTGATATCTGCCAAATCCAGGAGTAACATGTAAATAGAGCAAGAGGAGCTACTTTTAAAGGTTGTTGTAAAAGCAGAATAGCTACTATAATATAAGCCAACCATCAGGCAGATTTTTTAAAACGAACTACCAAGCATTATATGGGACAATTATATTAATTTTATTAATAACGGTTACAGTATTTAATCTGTTATTTGCCTGATAGGGCATCATAATTCATGTGAATGTAATCAAATGCATTTTGATTATCAAAATTTTGGCATGAAAGCATATGGAAAGTACATGTGGAGTCTTCTCATCTGCTGATTTGACTTAGTGTGGAGCCACTGCAGTAGAGATGGGCTCATGGGCAGCGCAATCCTGGAATTGACGTAGCATTGACGCAATATCATCGTGTCAGCGCTATGTCATTAGTGCTGATGCAGGGGCGCCGAGTGCCACCCCCGCATCGGTGCTAATGCATCAAGACCAGTGCTGCCTGCAGTGCTGGCCTTGGTGCACCTGTGCTGCGCTTCCTCTGCATCAGCCGAAGCCAGCCGGCACAGAGGAGTGCCGAGGCGGGAGGGAGGGAGGGAGGGAGTGGGCAGGGGGAGAGCGTTTCTGGGTGGGTGGTGGGCGGGTCAGCAGGTGTGCCGGCCCAGGATAGGGGCGGGCCCAGGATTCAGCCATAAGGCCAAATCCTAAGCCGGTTCCCCAGGTCATGTGGCCCCAATTTGGGTCGTATGCAGTGGTGTCATCTACTCCCGCGGAGACGGAACGCTGGGCGGGACTTACGTTTGATTGACAGCCCGTCCATGCCGTTCCGCTGCCTGCCCACCCACCGCACAGGGCGCCCCAGTTGGCGCGCCCCACTGCTGCTCTCCCAGGCACCCAGTGCGCGCCCCCACAGCCCTGCAGCGAGCCGGCGCCTCCTCCAAGGCCAGGGCAGCGCGGGCAGGCAGTGGAACGCTACGGACGGGCAGCCAATCAGAGCGTAAGTCCCGCCCAGCGTTCCGGCAGCTTGTTTGTGGATGACATCACTGGTCGTATGGTCTCCTTGGATCTGTGCCATGGATCTGTAAGAAATAGATATGCTAGCCATTTGGGTAACCTGAAGTGGGGCAGTTCAAAAGAAGCACTCTAAATATAATCCTTCATGATAGGTCAGGCAAAAAATAAAAAAAAATGGAGAAGTTTTGATTTGACCACTGGATGTGAGGAATATGTAGGATTTCTGTTTTTGAAGGTATACGTCTCGCAGCATCTGTTAAACCATAACCCCTCCGGGGTTTTTATCCTTTCATTTGACAAATTGATTTTTTCTTAAGCTGGAGGTTTAAAAAGCACTCCTTTGTTAAGGCAAAGAGGAGGTCAATTCCTTGTGAAGATGAGCTCTGCTTTAATTTGAGGCTCCAAAATAATCAGCCAATGCACGGTATATTATAGTGGGACAGTTTGAAAAAACAGTATTTTTTTTAATCACATGAAATGCCAAAGGAATCATGACTAAGCATTATTCAAAAAATAACTCACAATGCTATTTCCTTTTGAGATCGATACATATTCAGACATTCATGTCAGTGGAGTCAAGTTTTCACACTTAGCTAGTATAGTTATGTCAAAAAGAAGTCATTAAATGTAACCCAAAAGCTACTTTTTTCATTTATTTCCATAAATTCTGGAGCTTGAGGGCTTTTCACCCTATTTTCAATTTTGACTGTGCTGCCTTCATTTGCGTAGGCAAGAAAATGAACAGCATCAGTGATTTGCAATAGTACTTGCATATATTGTGACAAAATATGCAATATTTGTGGCATTACTTATTCATTAATGTCTGAGTCGGAGGCACTTCATTTATTCTGCTCTAGTTCAAGTAGAAAAATACTTTCCCTAAACAGTGAGGAAATTATTTTTGGTGGAAATTATCAATTTGGGTCAATACTGGTGATTTGCTTCAGTTGATAAACAGTGAGAGTGCTGAATAATTTTTCCAATGTTACAGGTTTCAACAATCTATCTTCTACGCAAAGAAACAGGCTCAAAAATGCTAATTTCAACCTACAGGGACATTTGCTCAATACATATTCAAAGTTGATTTAAGGATGCTGCATGAATGAAAAAATACTCTCTGCATGGTGCTGACCTAGATCACGGAAAGCTATAATGTAGAAAATGTTTATTATGTATTTGATTATACAGGAAGCTCAGTTCCCAAGGCCCAATCCTGCTGTTCAAGAATTCTTAAATTTCATTGGACTGTGCAAATGCTCTGGATAAAGTATGTATTCCAGCGTCATCTCAAGGCTTTCTGGAGCTATAAATGCATTCTTATTTTCAGTATCAGCACTGGCTCCAGGTTTAAAGGATCCTTCTGTAAAATGCCCTCTGGTAGATTCCCCCAGGTTCATAGGGAGCTTATGATGATAGTGGTGGGGGTGATGCTTCTCTTATAAGCCAGCAACCACAATTTTTTTCCCCACAATGCCCCTAGCACGACTTGGTTGCAGAACAAAGTAGGAAAAATGGCCTCCCCCAACATTTGTATTGGATATTTTTGACATTGTAAAGCTGCCTTGGATCAGTAATACAAAAGGTGGCATTGCATTTAAAAAAAAACAACTAAATTGTTGACTGGATGCTGTTTTGGTGCTCCGGGTTGCCCATCTCTCTTGGCATAGAGTCAAGTCTTTATTTGCATAACAATATGTCATTGCAATCAACCAATTTAAGCAGACAAATATTAAAATTTACAATTTAAAATTAAGATAATACCAAGCAGAGTTATACATATTGGGACCTAATCTTCTGTGCTGCCAACACAAAATTTGCAACATTTAGAGTAATATCACTATGAGTGTCAGCTAACAGAAGACATACTAGCTCATTTCTTGGTCTATTTTGAATAAAAGAAGACAAAAATTTGTCTCTGGGTACCTCATAAAGCGGGCAGGATAGTAGAAAATGTATAATATCTTCCACAACATTGTTTCCACAAATACATAATCTATCCACATAGGGTGTATTATCATATCTTCCCTCCAAAACAGCAATTTGTAAACATTGAAGGCGAAGAGTCATAAAAGCTCTACGCAAAGGATAACAGGTTAGAAACATAAAATAATTACTAATCCCCCAAGAAGATTTATACAATTTTGGCATAGATTAATAAGGATTCTGTTTAATAGCGCAATCCTGTTGTCAACGTAGCGTCCTTTTTGAGATGTGGCAACCTGTTTGTCAGATAGCGTGGGAGGCAACCGTGTGTGTGTGTGTGGGGGGGGTGACGAAAAGGACAGCCTGAGACAGCCTGAGCCTTCTGGACACATATGGGTCTCTATGGACCCATGTCAGCTACGTAGGTGATATAAGTCCAAGGAAAGAAAGGGGTGGAGCAGGTTGGAAAATGGAGAGTAGAATCCAGTGGATATTTTGCCACAAGATTCACCCATCCACTCTCCTCCCTGCCCATGAATCACCCCTCCACCAACTAACCTGGGGCAGTGGGGCAAGGCTCCGTGTGCACATGCAGAGCTGCCAACTGGTTCCACTGGTAGCTCCAAATTGCCCAGCAGCAGCACGCCACTGGGGATGGTGTCTCTGCATTTATGACACTGGAAGGCCACTTTCACTGTCATAACCAGCCCACAGGATTGGACTCTAAAGCATTTCCATTTCTGGATTATTGGATTATATTATAAGAGTCTGTAACTTTTGGGAGAGCTGCCCCATACTTAGATGTTACTCATTCTCATATCTATTTTATTTCTATTCTGCCTTTCTGTAAAAGAGAGCGTGCAATCAGTTATATCCAGCTGTACTTTGGAATTCTTCTCCCTCCCCCCCCCGTGTGTGTGTGTGTGTGTGTGTGTGTGTGTACACTAGCAATGAGATGTTCCAGGAACAGTGCTACTGGATTTTCACTGCAATATGATGGATACACATTTAGGAGTAAGCCCCACTGAAAACTGTGGTATCTTCATATGAGTTAGTAAATATGCATAGCTTTGGGCTGTTGGTTTCTTGTTGGATGAAGAAGGACTGGGGACTAAAGATCTTACTTACAAATATACAGAATTTTTAAACCATGTCTGCTTTAGGGATTTCTCTAGTTAAGGGAAGAACAGAAGGGTAAGGGCATGGTGGGGAAGAGTGTGAATGCTCGGTTTGGTGAAGTAGTATTCTTGTGAAATCAATCAATCAATCAATCAATCAATCAATCAATCAATCAATCAATCAGAAATAGTAGCCTTATTACTTCTGCTGGTCCCACTGGTTCATCTGGATAAGCACTGGCAGACATGGCTATCAACACTTTGAGCTTGTAGATTGTGGATGATATGTACCCTGGTCTTCAGCATCAATCACCAGCAAACTATCTCTTCTAGATATGCTTCACATTGGGGTAGCTTTTAAAGCATGCTTTCTCTAGAGTAGGCACCTTTTTTCTGGCAGCATTTTTGTCTATCAATGGTTAAAGGAAGCAGACATTCAACAGGTTCCCATCACAACCTCTCCGTGCTCGAATGTGTTTTGCAGAAGATGCACTTCAGGCTATTAATGGACACAGCCAGGAATAATTAGTCACCTGAAGAGGGGATGGAAGAAAGAAAAGGGATGAATGAACGGGTGCTTAATGAGGCCAAAGGCTCAGCTGCAGAGGACTATTAAAGTGAGTGAAATGCAGGACACTGCACATAAATACAGGAAAGTCACAGTTGTGTGTTTGGAAGTGAAAGCACTACTTGTTCGCTATTGCCATGGACTGAGGGCGCTATCCTAACCTGGAGTTAGGCCAACACAGTTAGGCCAGCAAAGTTTGGCTGGTACAAGGGACACTGTAAAGTGCATTTGGACCACTCTCAGAGTCAGGGAGGATGGCGCACATCAGTATGCTGGCCTCTGACTGAGAGTGGTCCAAACGTACTTTACTGTGTCTCTTGTGTCAGCCAAACTCTGCTGGCCTAATTGTAGTAGCCTAACTCCAAGTTAGGATTGTGCTCTGAGTCAGAGACAATGGGTATTTCCATACTATTGTTGCCCTGTGGCAGTGGGGGGGGGGAGAAGGCAGGGGCAGGTTGGGACTACAGTGATATAATTGGTCACCAGGCCAAGGTTGTTACTGGCATTGTTAGCTCACCCTCATCTTTTATCAGAAAGATGGAGTGGAAAGTGGCGACTACCTCTTGTATGCCCAGAACTTTAAAAATTCACCTTGCTGAGCAAGAGGAACTGGTGTGTGTGTGTGTGGGGGGGGGGGTCAGGGTCAGAGTAGTAACCCCCCTGACTGGAGTCAACAAATGGCTAGTTAGATAGAGAGCCACCACATGGCTCATTGTCAAGCAATACACATGTTCTTGAGTGGCTCCCATGCACTTACACGGGGTGTGCACAGGTGATATCCCAGTGAATTGTATCCTAAATCTTTAAACTCCACACTTGCAATTTTTCTTGTCTTGAGCCTTCAGACAAGAAATCCCAGCATCGTTGGGACTGTGAATCACACCACAGATGATCCCACAGCTCAGGGTGCAAGGGAAGTGAGTCATGAATCCTTTGTACTCATTATAGCTCAGTTCAGATCCATCCTGTAAACATGCCGGAGGAAATATTAGAATCTAAGGCTGTGGTTCCCAAACGTTTTAGCCCTAGGATCCATTTTTCCAACTGGTACTCTATGGGGACCCACCTGGCATTACAATACTTTAAAAAATAGTTTCACTTTACTAGCCGCTCAAGCCTGTTTTTACCTTTTTAACTATGTTGGCAGAGTATTTGTTGAGTTTCACGTTCATCAGATCAGGATGATGACCTTGCATTCCCATTTGCCTGGCAATCAATAAGAACTGAGGTTCAGTTGCATACTCATAAGTAAACATGACCGTGTGCTCAGTTTCATTTTCCAGAGGGCTCAATACATTGTCAGTTATCAGCTTGGCAGTTTTGTGACTCACCGAAAATTGAATCATGACCCACTGGTGAGTCCCAACCCACAGTTTGGGAACCACTGGTCTAAGGGATCATTTAGTGGAGGTAATCATCATGGGCCAACTAGACAGTTCCGTGCTTACAAATAGCCTTCCTTTTGTGCACTTTGCCAGTGCTTTGCACAACACTTTCTGCATCAAGAGGCTCATCGGAGCCCTACTGAGCTGGCTGGGTGCATCTATTTCTGAAAAAGATTATCCAAGGCCACCTGGATACAGTTGTGACTGAATGAGGCGCAATGTTTCTTTCCAAGAAGAAAACAACCAACATTTGTTTTCTCATCCACATCACTTTGACCTTACCTGATTCCTCCCTTATTAAAAAGCTTGAAGGCCATTTCTTCTAAAGTAGTGGTTCCCAAACTGTGGGAACCAATTTCAGGTGGGTCATGGAGCACCTAGGGCAGCCATATTGAAAAGATGGGAAGATGGGATACTGGAAAGGGTGTAGGCTGTGTGGTGGTTTTTTACTTGGGTCAAGGTTGTAAATAGACTTTTTTCTTTCTGATTTGCTGCTATTGGAAAATGGCTGAGAAATAACCCTACTGATTGCTGAATTCTAAGGAAAGCAGCAGGCGCTGGTGTCACAATGATGTCACTTCTGGCCATGACATCACTTCTGGTGGGTCCCGGACAGATTGTCATTCTAAAAAGTGGGTCCCGGTGTGAAAAAGTTTGAGAATCACTACTCTAAAGTATTTCAGCAGAAATGATGTCTATGGTTCATAAAAACGGGAAGCCATACATGAATGAAAAGGTTCCATGGTGCATGGCTTGTGCCTCCAAATGATGGGCTAGTCCTGCAGTTTAAACCATATGATAAGGTCACCTGGCAAATGATTTGGTGGAAAATATTACTGTATTCTTCTAGTCACATAAAATAATACTAAAAAAGGAGACCAAACACTAATGTTCAATACTCTGATGTAGACCTTCTCTCTACCACAGTGAAATGCCAGATAATACATTATTTTTATCAGTGTTTTTTTTTCCTTGCATAAAACTCTGGTACAGGCAGCAAGAAGATGTGAAGAACATTGGTGTGAAGATGAAACTTATTATGTGCCTGACATTAATTTTTCATTCTTAAATTTATCTACAAAAGGCAGTTATAAAACAGCTCACAGCAATCAAGATCCTGGTTGCTCTCCAACTTTTCAACAGATAAGCACTTTTAAAAATAATTATTTTTCAACAGTGCCATTGAAGATTAGAGCAGTTTTCCCCCTCCCTGTTCAGTTTTCCCCTTAAATAGATTTCCTAGAAATGCATAGTGGGCTACAAATATAAGCTATAGATCTTACATTGTTCTTATATGCTCTCAAACTGGCACCCACTTCTGCTTGTTTATGGATGGGGTTCACTCTAGCCCTGGACTCATAGGATCTGTAGGTGTGCAAGCTTTCCTATACCATGTCTATATGATGATTTCTAATTAGATGCCTGAGGACAAATCTCATCCTCTATTTTTTGAATGAACCAACCAAAGAAGCTCATGAACAGATTGGAGCTTAATGGTCATAGCAGCTAATCTTGATACTACGATTACAATTACACTGTTACAATCCTTAAGGTTATGATCTGTAACATAAGCACCTTGGGTATATTCCATTGTGTTGTCTGTTGCACATGTTCCATTGTGTTGTTACTGTCAAGAGTGGAGAGGGCAGGGATTCAGCAATGGTCAGCTGCCTTATCAAATCTTGATGGGATCTTCCGGAAGAGACTAGTAACCCAATCCTATTCCCCCAGCGGCTGATGCAGCCACACCACCATTGCGCACGACATCCTTGTTGGGGAGGCAGCCTCAGAGGTCTCCTCCAGGTAAGGGAACTTTTTTCTCTTGTCCAGGGGTAAGCCTTCACGGCTGTGATGGCTCTGCTCAGACCTGCACCAGTGATTTTGCTGGCACAAGTCCAAATGGACCCAGGTAGGTAGCTCAAGGCTAGGGATAGGAATGGGATATTGATGGAGCTGCTGCTGCTCATTCTGCCCCTTTCCCAGCCAGGACACTCCCACCCCTGCCCTGGTTTCTCCATTCTTCCCCCTTTCCCCATTCTGCCCACTACCCAACACCCATGCCAACTTACCTTTCAGGAGACCTCTGTGGCATATCTATGGCCACTCACTGCTTGCAGTGGTGGCCCAGCCATGCAGAATGGTGGGTTGCATTTTGCAATTGCCATAAAGTATGCTGTACTGCTGGAACATGACGTATGGCAATGCAGCAGGCCCATAGAATTGGGCTATAAGTTTATTTTCCACCACGTATCTTTCTTCTTCAGTGATCATCCCTCTCTTATTTATTATTATTCATGTACTCAGTGTGGAAACCATCTTTCCCCCCCAAAGGGCACACAAGGGGGCTCTCTTGACATGGAATACGCCAATATTTCTTATCCCAAATATTGTAAGTTTTTTTTTCTCTGTCACAATTTGTTAATATGAACAATACTCTTGAAGTCACCCTCCCTCTTTTTGTGTATCCCACCCCCTCAAATGCCCAGAGGAGCTGGCATAAAGTGCATAAGGCCGATCCTGGAAATTCCTTTCCCAAACATATGATTAGGAAGCTGCCCAAACTCACTCAGAAGTAGAAGAGTGGCCAGAACATACAACCATTATGGCACTGAATCATAAATAAAAGTATGTTCTGAACCCACCCAATGAATTTCTTGCTTGCTTTATACAAGGTTTCAGTTTCTAGAAGAATCCAATCCTCTGTGTTTGTGTGTGTACGCATGCACACACATAAACATTATATATATGTACCCCTTGGCTCGTTAGTATTACCTATACAGCATTGTAATTATTGGTTTACAGAAAAAATGTTATCCATTATTTATCAACATTGACTCTTTACATAAGTCGTTTAATTCATAACCACAGATTACCTCCGAAAATGGTATTTACCTTATTTTTGCAGGGTTCAGAAAACAAAGTATTTAATTATTAAGGAATTGTTCTGCTGATTCCAGTTAATAGGTTCTGATGAAGGAATAAACAGAGGAGTAAATTAGCTACAGGGTGAAACCCATAAATATTTAGGCTGGTTCTACTAAGGAAAACATGACCTCTCAAACTGGTGCTTTCTGTACAAAAAGGCAGTTGCATTTGCCTCTCCTAATTCTTTGAACCTCTTCTACTAAGGCAAGTCATAAGAACATAAGAAGAGTCCTGCTGGATCAGACCAAGGGCCCATCATATCCAGCTTCATGTATCTCACAGTGGCCAACTTGATGTCTTTGGGAACCTGGAAGACAACAAGATACCTGTATCCTGTTGCCACTCCCTTGTGTCTGGCATTCGAAAATAGGCTACCTCTAAAACCTCAAGGTTGCATACCGACAACATGACTTGTAACCTAACTTTTCATAAATCCATCTAGCCCCCTTTTAAAGGTTGGATGTGGCAAGGAGTTCCACAGGATCTCATCTGGGCCATGCATCGTCACAGCGTCTCTTCCACAGTGCTGGCTGCCATAAAGCTGTCAGCTCCAGTCATAAAATAGATGCATTTAGGAAATTACATTTGTTTTATTTGCTCATTTCACTCTAAGCCAATGTGCCACGTCCCTAGTTTACTGATGCACGGGGGTGGGTGTGTGGGTTGTGTGCTTTGGTTTTGTGCAGCATTCTAGTTTCCTCTGTTGGGAGTTACAAGGTTTTTTTTATCCAATTTGGTCAAGCTTTTTCTTTAAGTCTATCTAGTTGAGTTCAGGTATTTCCCACCAGCCTGTGTATACTTTTTCTACCTCTTCTTTTCCCATTTTGCTTAATTCCTTTTGATTTTTAATTAATATACGAGACATTTTGATTCTTTTCTGGCCTAGTCCATGTTCACAGGAAATTCAGTGGGTTGTCATACCTGATCTCTTGTGGGAGCTACTGTGGGTGCAATTCTTAAAAAGAACCAGTGTTTGGGCTCTCCTAGTGTTCTTTTCCTCAGCCCTCATCTGGTCTCTTTAGCCTGGAATGGTGGCAGCAGATAGAACCAGAACTTTCCCCCAATCAGCAACTGTCCCACTAAAGAGGGAAAGTGGAGAGCAGGAAGGGGTGTGTGAGCATTAACTACTAGGGGCTACTCTCCCCAAGTCAACCTGCCTTCTCCTTGTACCTTTCCTGAAAGTGTGCAAGGTGGGGATCAACATGCTATTTACCTTCTTGTTGAATTCTTATCCGTGCAACAACATTTCTCTGCACATAGGAAATAAGCTGAGAAGAGAAGAGTTCCAGACTAACCTTCTCCTTGACACACTAGTTTTCTCTATGCAGGGTCATTTTCTTCATAAAGAAGGATTCAGGGTTGCAGATGAACTGAAGAAAATGACAGCAACAGAAATGAAATGTCCTTCTTGTTTGTTTTTGCCATTGTCCATTTCCCAAGTCATTTGCAAAGTGAGCAGCAGATAATGTCCTTTTCTCTTGCCATTACCCAGTGATGTCCACCTTTGCTAGAGCGCAGTCTGCATTTGAGGAAGCCTAAGTACAAATTGCATAGCAGTTGAGCTAAACTTGGCAATAATCCTTTTCTTGCAAAACAGCTTTCCTGTGCATTGATGTATTTCACCTGACTATATTTGGACAAATACTATGGTCAGCTGTTCATCCTGCTCTTCATATGGCAGAAGAAACACTAAGGCTGCATTTATAAACATTTATTTTGGGCTAAGCCCCATTGAATAGAATGCACTCTTAGAGCATGTAGCATCAAACAAACCAGAACAAGGGAAAAAATATGTAGACTTTGGTAGAATGTCAAATGTGGCAATTTTTTTTTTACATACTGCAAATAAACTAAGGCTTTTCATTTGGGAATATGCCCCATTGAATATAGTGTGACTTACTTCTAAACAAACATGTATAGGGTTGTTCTGTAAGGGTGCAATCCTATATTCACTTACATAAGTGTGACTTGGGCAGCACAATCCCACCCCCCTTCAGCTGTTGCAAGCCACTTGCGTTGGCCGAGTGCTGTCGTGAATGTCCAGTAAAGCATGTCCACATCAGAACAAGGCGTACTGTGCCAGCGCAAGTTCTTCCTCCCCCAGGGGCCTTCTAGAGGCTGAAAACCGTCATTTCCGCTTTCCAGCCCAAAACCAGAAGTAATGGTTTTTGGCCTCCAGAAGGCCTGAGAAGATCACATGAGCTTGTGGATTTCCTGGCTCTCAGAAGACTGAAAGTGGAGGAGGTGGCACCCAGAGTAGATTGGCAAGAGGGGTGTAACTGAGGGTGGGTGGGGGCGGTTTTGATATCCTCCCACCTGGTACACTGGGGCATTTGCCCCCTGACCCTCATAGATATGACCCTCCTATGTTGTCCTATGTTATCTTTTCAAACATGCTCCAAATAAATGAATACAATTATCAGAAGAATCAGGTAGGGCTTGCACTCTCAAGTTAGCATATACAGGATTGTAGATTTAGTCTGTTTTTATAGGAGACAACACACAATCATATAAACACACAGTGTAATATGTGTACACCAGGCTAACACTCCATCTAAGCACAGCTTCTGCTAACACAGAGGGGGTACCAAAAAGACCCCTCCATTACACTGGCACCATGTTGGCAAACAACGTCCCCCCCCCACAGTTTATTATATAAAATCTGAGGTCTGTGTGTATCTCATATGGGCCATGTGAAATTACACATATGCACACTCATGTATGAGTGGTGTGATCTTCTAGTCTCTTTTCATGAAAAGACACTGGGAACTTTATTTTGGAGCTCCTAAATTTAGATTTCAGCACACCAGCGGTTTGGGTGACTATATGAACAGATTGCTGTTAACTACAATTTCCTGCCTCCAATATTGAGCTGTTAATAGTTAACTGCCTTAGGTTTGTTTCCAGGATACACGAAATTAAGACTATATAGTACTTTGTACTTAAAACAATATATTGCGGACCTCAGGTATTATATGGCGAGAAGTCAACATCTGGATTTTATAAAATGCCTTTGTTACTGATCAGAAAGCACTAAGTAAAGGTCACAAATGCATTTTCTCCACCTCTGCAAGTCACCCTTAATGGAAAATTGATCAAGTTGATATTTTCTCTGGGAACTGATCTTACATTTTGAAAGCAGGGTGTGCTATAATTTGTTTTTTTCCTCCACTAATCTGAGAGTTTTGTAGTCCAAAAAAAGATTTGCCATGCAGCTGCAGCAAATACCACCCAGAGACTAATGGCGTGTCAAAGAGTTTAATTAGATACTGAGGTAGGAGTTATAGGCATCATTATGGACAACAGCACAACCTGCAATTTGGAATATCCCCGTATAGTTAAAGAGTAGGTTAGTATTGAACTAGCACTTATGTATTACCTCTGCTGAAGAAAGTACTGAGATCAGACCACAGCATGCATGAAATTAGAAAGGTATCATTAATCTGTGTATAGCAAGAAAGACCTTTGACCTACATCTGAGCTTGTGCTAAATTCCAAATCAACCAACACCAATCCAGTTTCTCAGTCCTATTGAAAGCATAACTAAATTAGGACATGGGTGAAACTAACGTGTGTTGGATTGGGGTTGCTGTTTTCTTTGTTTCACTGTCTATTCCCTTACAGTTTTTATTTAATAAAAATGTACCAAGAATGGGCTATCAGGGCATCCTACATCAATATAGCATAAGTCAACAGTTCCCAAAGTCCTTGTCAGATGTTGGGACTGCTGTAAGTATTTGCGGAGGCGGGGATTGGGGCAGGGGAGGGTGTCCTGATGGCGCCACAGCAATTGCGGGGCTGCAGGCACCTATTGCTCTTTTAATGCACCTGGTGGGTTGGGGGGGCCTTTGGGAGGTTGGAGAGGCCCGCAGCCCCCTCTGCAGGTCTCCCTGAAATGAAAAAGAGTCCCATTTTGAGCCCAAATGTGTGCTGCTGAGTTTCACGCGCAAACTGGAAAAGTGTGTTTGCACTCAAAATGGGGCTCTTTTTGCCTTCAAGAAGACCCACGGAGGGGGCTGTGGGCCTCCCCAATCCTCCGGAAGGCCTCCTGACCCACCAGGTATATTAAAAGGGCACTGGGTGCCTGCAATGCCGCAATCATTGTGGCGCCAAAACTGGGCCACTCCCCATAAGGGGGAATGGCCCAGTTTTGCTTCCCAATGGTGGGTCACAACCCACAGATTGGGAAACACTGGCATAGGTAAATTTATTAAAATACAATGAAAAGCTAATAGTACTGGCATCCACGGGGGGGGGGGGAGTTTCCTGGACCTCATGTGGATACTTGAAACCATGGATAAGAGAGAACCTATGTTAAGTTTGCCCCCCTGCCCCCACCTCTGAACAAGAAGATCTTTTAACAACCCAAAGTAAGAATAAAGGTAAGGCCCCTCCCCTGATCCATGGATAATAGAAACCACGGATACAGAATCTGTGGATATGGGGGCCCACCTCTATAAAACATGATAAACACCACAGAGTCCAAAAAGAACAGCACCGCATGAAATGCCGGTCCATAAAATAGCAAAGGGATCACATTCCAAAGGCCACAATATATTCATGCTTGTTTTCAGTTTAGTTTATCATGTAACTATTCAACTATGAGAAGGGTATTTCTGTGCTCACAAGAGCTTATTCAAGCCTGCTACTATGCCAAGGATTCTAAACATTTGTTTTGTACAATTAAAGTAAATCTATATATAGATCAGCATATCAGACATACAAACCAACGGACAGTGCTAAAAATGGGCATAGTTGTGATGTTGACATCTGTACTGTATCAAGGAGTATACCTGCTGGATTGTCCTACTCTTTTTGTACAAGATGCCTAAACACTTATTTGTTTAATAGGTTTTCATCACACATCAAGAAAAGTGTTTCATAATCATCTAGTTCTCAATCTCTTCAGCCTTTGGAAGACTTAAAATAGAATTGCTGCCCAATCCTAACTGAGATTCCACTGTTTCCATGGTTATATAGATTGCAGCCCAGTCCTAACTAACATTTATGACAGTGAAAAATAGAGGTTCCACTGTTGCCATGGCTATATGGCGGCCATTTCTGAACCACTGCAGATGGTGGCAGTGTCAGCAGCCCACCACTACTACTGGCTACACATGGGAATGCAGGTAAACCAGTCTGGGGAGGGGTTGGTTGATGGGAAGAATGGGTCAGGGAGAGGGAGAAATGGGGGGGGGGGGAGTTTCTGTGAGGGGTGCATAGATGGGTAGACCAGCATCCTTTCCCTGTTCCTTCTCTCTTAGTTCCTTGGACTCACACCAGCCAAATAATTGTTGTAGATCCAACTGAAGAAGAGGAGGCTTACACCTAGGTAAGGGAAGACATGTTCTCTTGCCTTGAGGAACCCTCCATGACTGTCGCCATCACAGGTTTCAGCATGTGCTGGGTTTGCATGGGTGGGTAGGTGGCAGGGTTGGGGAGGAGGATGGATCGGTGCCTGCCAAATCTTAACCCTCTTCCCAGGTCCAATCTGCCTTTACCGGTCAACATGCACAGGTCTGAGTAGGCCCATGGCAGTACAAATGTTCCCTTCCACAGAGAAGGCCTCAACTCCTACACAGGTTAAATTGCCGCTGCATCGCCTCACAGGGAGTTAGATAGGATTGGGCTACCTGTTAGGGGAAGGTTTTAAAATCCATCAGCCTCTTTCTCAGGCAAGATTTGAATTAGAATTTTGAAACCAGGTCATCATAGTAACTGACAATGTCATGTTTTTAGAGTGCCATCCAATAGTTGCCCTCAGCTGATGCAAGCTATGTTGGCCCAAATCTGTTCCAAACGTGCCATAAGGCACATTAGTGCCAACCAAAAGCACTGTGGACCAATGTAGGCAGCAGCATTAGTCCAGCTGTGTGGAGGGTGGATGGAGGTAAGCTGTCCCCACTGTGGCCAAGCTCAGCTATGCAGGAGCTTTTTAGGGTAGGGGGAGGTAGTGAGATGAAGGCATAATGGGGCAGAAGGAGGGCAGCCCAATGGGCGGAGCAACCTGGGAAGGGGGGGTGGAGCCAGGATCCCCCTTCCCCAGGCTATGTGACCCCAATTTAGGCCACTGCAGGCTGCTCGAATTTGCGCCTGTTAAATAGCAGGTGCAGATCCAAACAGCACCATAGGGGTGGCTTGTGCTTGCGCTTGCCCTGTGGTGAGCTCCAGTGGCCTCTCCACCTGCGCTGGATACAGCACAGGCCTGCCTGCCTGCCTGTTCTAGCGAAGGTTAGGATTGTGCTGCCCAAAACTGAAATAAAACACAGTATATGAATTATTAACAAAAGTAGAAGTAATTTTGTAGAAAGTAGTATTAATGTTAGAGTGTTGGTGATCATTTGATCAAAAGACAGATAGAATTATTGAAATGAAGTCGCTCCTGAACCAGGTAAATGATAGTTCAATAAGAAAGAACAATCTGTTTGTCTGGATTATGGATTCATAGTAGAAAGTTTAAGAGAGTTGTTTCTGTGCTGTTGGAAAATGGGAAATAGTTCCACATGATTTATGTAACTAAACAGCTCATCTTGTGCAGGTTGAAAAATAAATAGTTTACATTAACATTTGAATAATGAATTAATCTGACAAAATCAATGTTTGTGGACATTCTGGGGGGGGGGGAAGAGAAGAGATTAAATTAATCCTATGAATGTTTCATGGTGAAATTCATTCAGTGTTGTGATGTTTAGTATTTGTTGGGTTTTTGAGTAGCAGAACCAAAATATTGACCCAAGTAAACATGGTTGGGAAGCTCATAAATAGCAGCTATTTTTAAAAGCATTGAACAAGGGAAAAAGTAACAGTAAAATGAAGAAGTGAAGTGTGGGGAGCTGCACAATTCAGGCCACTGCTGCAGAGGGCAGGGAAAGTCCCCATGTGCGGTGGCAGTGAAGGGGAGCCCTGCTGATGTTGATGTGTTGGTTGGATGGGTGGGAGGATTGGGGCAGAATTGGGGCTAGGGAGTGGCACCTGATGATGGCAACTTGTGCTAGATACTATCTCCAGCAGCATTCCTACAAGGGGGCAGAATGCTACGTTTTGCAGGAGCCTGTGTGCCTGTGTAAAGTAGCCACTCCCCCTCATCTTCAGAGCCATTTGTGGCTTAGAAAACAAAGCTTCTAGGCCAGCTTTCCAAGCCGTGAATGGCTCCGACGGCAAGGGGGAGGGGCCCCTTTATACAGGAGCTCAGGCTCCTGCAACACTTCGCATTTCCCACTTGTAGGAACATCACTGGCTATTCCCTCTGGTGCCAGCCAACTTGCCCTTTTTGTCTCCTCAGATGTGCCAGCTAGAGGTGGCGTGGGTTTGAGGAGACCCATTGGCAGCGGGGGCTTATGGAGAGGTGAGGGAAAATATTAATAAGCCTCCTGAACAGCCCCTCCATCTTAGGATGCAGCCTGTTTTGGTGTGGCTGAATGCTATGGTGGGGGAAAGGATTGTTAGTCCTACTGATCCCAGTGGTACTTAATTTGAAGTAAACATTCATTGGATTGCGATGATAATTTCTGAGTGTCAGTAATATCTTAGCAACATTGATAGGCATTTATTTACTCTATCCAGTCTTCCACACAATGCAAATAATCCTGTATAATCAGTGCAGAACACAAGCATTGTATGCAGGTACTTTGCAAACGATCAGCAGCATACCCTAGAATTTTATTTTTGCTGAAACCCTCTGGAAAGGCTCTATAATTAATGAGGGGTTAAACACTGTGTGGGTTGCAGCATGAATGCTTTGTCAATACTAATGGTAAAATCAACCCCATCAGTTGATCCATGAATACCTTAGCACATTTATAATGCCTTTTAGCTCAGATTAATTATTTTGATTGACTTATAGGGCACAGTTTTTATTAAACAGCTTTGAACTGATCTAGGCAGATACTGTACAGAAGATCCCATGTTGTTCTGATAATTTGGATCAGCGGAGTTCAAGCTCAAATTAAAGAGCTAGCATCATGATAACCAACATTTGGGGATCTCTCTGCCAAGTTTAATTTTTCCATTTGTTCCCCAATACAGGGCATGCTGGGAATTCCCAGCATGACCTGCTCTTATTGTTTTGTAGAAAAGGAATACATGGGAAGGAGACAGGTAAGTACGTTTGCTTTGTTTATCTTGGTTTCTTGGTTTTGGGGGTGGTGGTGGCACCGGCCATGGTGGCACCATGGTGGTAGTGACGACATCAGGCACTGGATCTGGTTGGACCGACCTTGCCAGTCCCTCTCCTCCTCAGCTCAGTGGAGTGCTAGTTCAGGTTTCTGGTGGAGTGCTGGTCCAGGTCTTTCTGGATGCCTAGCAAAGCTTTGCCTTGTGTGCAAGTTAAGGCCTACATACAGGAATAAGGATATTAAGAAGGCTTTGAAATAGCATAGTAGAAATAGAAAATAGAAGCAGCCTTAAATCACATAGTAAATGTAAGCGAAACAATAAAACCTAACACATTTACTACACTACATCTACTACAAACTCAATTGTCTTGAAGGTGATTCCTAATGGTCTGGCACCTCCCAACAAGGTCACTTCACACTCTAGTGGAAAGGCTCCTTGTTTACTGCACTCAGCATTCAAGCAAGTAGCTCCTGAGCATCTTTCAGATTTACCTCTATATGATTATGGTATCATCCCTGCCCCATTGGCCAGAGAAGGATCACCTGAGCATCCTTACTTGATCTTTGTCAAATGGGTAGTGACGCCCAAGGGCTCAGGCACGTCAATAGAAATGAGAAGTTAGGCTGGTGCTTCCTAAGAAGGCATTTAATTCCCTGGGAGCGCAATCCTAACCTGGTGTTAGGCTGGGACAGTTAGACCAGCATAAGGGCCACCATAAAGCACGCTTGGACCACTCTCAGAGTCAGGAAGGATGGCACACGTCTATGTGCTGGCCTGTCTGACTCCGAGAATGGTCCAAACATACTTTACGGTGTCCTTTGTGCCAGCCAAACTTTGATGGCCTAACTGTGCTGGCCTAACTCCAGGTTAGGATTGCACTCTGAATGACAGCCTAAGTGCTTGGCTCATAGTGGACACAATCCTAAAGTTTGCATTAAGCTCATTGGGGAGGAGGGACTATTGTCCCATAGATCCATATGCTGTTTTTGACTGTGTCTGATAGCTAGTGTTCTGTGGCATTTTGTATTTGATGATACTCGGTGGCAGCCAGTGGCATTTAGTATTTGAAAAATGACCTGCAATAGTATTTGATATCTGACAATTTATGCCATTACAAATTGGATGCCTGCCAACGTTATGAACACGTATTCAGATTTAAGTGGAAATGGCACATTTTGAATGTTTGTGGATCAGTTTTGATGTGGCCGCATTTGCAGAAAGGGAAATTCCATGCCAGGCATCAGCATCATCTACAGTTTTCCCAAATCTTTGGCAGGTTGAGAATATTTCCAACATTGAAACGAATGGGAAGCATCTGTATAAGAGCCTCTGTTGGTTTGCATCATGTTGAAGGTATGCGTTTGTCAATGTCATTTGATGGATTTATTTTGGATGGATTGTTTTCTTAAACCAACAAATTAAAATGAAAATTACTATATAGTATCTCAGTAAGGTGATATTTGAAGGGCTATTTAACAAAGGTATTACTTTCCCTTAACTCGTCAAATGAATTTACTGTTTGGGAAATTATTGTAATGTCTTCAGCAAAACCATCTATGCCAAACACACTTTCACAGAAGACAGTTCTGATTAAAATCTAATGGTAATCTCATATTTTATCCTGTGATTAATGAATGAAGCCATGCACACATACACATGACCCAGTGATTGATGAATGTCTTAAGCCTTGCATACGAAATATTTTATAATAGATGGTCTTATATACGTATATTCTTTGCTGAAAGAATAAAGCATACAAGGAAATTCGTAACACAAATTTATCATATTTTAAACAGCATATGATGCAGTTACTCTGGTGTGTCTTGGGGAAACAAATGGAATATAGAAGAGCTTGAAGGTGAAAGAACCCGCATGATTAATGCACATGTCTGTAGGAGAACTTTGAGTATTAATAGAATGACTGCTATAACAGGGCATTTATAACTGAATGGCAGTTCCACATAGTAACATTCAGCTTTTGCTATCAATAATATACAACCCTAATTCTCCAGAACCAAGTAAAGGTGATGTTTCTGGAAATAACATATTTGCATATAATTTAGCTCCATGTCTTCCACTATAACTAGTTTAAATAAAATTAACTGAGTGCAACACTGAAACTTTGTTTTAAAAATTTAAAAAAAATCTGGTATACTGTACCTCTCTCTCTCTCTCTCTCTCTCTCTCTCTCTCTCTTTTTTTTTTCCAATATCATCTACCAGAAATCAGTACATCAATCAAGCTAATGATGAATGGTTGACATTCTTATAAGTAGGCAAAGATGTGTTTTTATGTATATTATGAAATTCTTGCTGAAAACAGGGATAGTAACTTTAGTAATATGGTTCTTTTTGGAGACTGTTGAGCTTCTAGGCAGGGATTCATCAGCTTTATAGTAGAAAATAGTTATGGGTGGAAATCTTGATCCAGTACAGACTTGTTCTTTGGAAAGTCCTTTGGAAGAAAGCAGAGGCTTTTCTCAGGAATTTAACAAAGCTCCAAAAGGCACAGCACAGGGAACTATTATCACCAGCTTGTTGGATAGTCTCATAATTTGTTGTTGTTGTACAGTCGCTAAGTCGTGTCCGACTCTTCGCGACCCCATGGACCACAGCACGCCAGGCCTCCCGGTCCTCCACTAGCTTCCTGAGTTCGCCCAATTTCATATTCATTGCTTCGGTGACACTATCTAACCATCTCATCCTCTGCCGCCCCCTTCTCCTTTTGCCCTCAATCTTTCCCAGCATGAGGGTCTTTTCTAAAGAGTCCTCTCTTCTCATCAGGTGGCCAAAGTATTGGAGCTTCAGCTTCAGCATTTGTCCTTCCAGGGAGCAATCAGGCTTGACTTCCTGGAGAATTGACCGATTGGATCTCCTTGCAGTCCAGGGGACTCGCAGGAGTCTTCTCCAACACCATAATTCGAAAGCATCTATTCTTCGGCGCTCTGCCTTTCTTATGGTCCAGCTCTCACAGCCATACATTGCTACTGGGAAAACCATCGCTTTGACTATGTGAACCTTTGTTGGCAGGGTGATGTCTCGGCTTTTGATTAAGTTGTCTAAGTTCGCCATAGCTTTTCTCCCAAGAAGTAAACGTCTTTTAATTTCATGGCTGCAGTCACCATCTGTGGTGATCTTGGAGCCCAGGAAGATAAAGTCTGTCACTGCTTCCATTTCTTCCCCTTCTATTTGCCAGGAAGTGATGGGAGTGGTTGCCATGATCTTAGTCTTTTTAATGTTGAGCTTCAAACCAATTTTGGCACTTTCCTCTTTCACCCTCATCAGAAGGTTCTTGAGGTCTTCCTCACTTTCTGCCAATAGAGTGGTATCATCTGCATATCTGAGGTTGTTGATGTTTCTCCCAGCAATCTTGATTCCAGCTTGTGAATCGTCCAGCCCTGCCTTCCTCATGATGTACTCTGCATATAAGTTAAATAAGCAGGGTGACAGTATACAGCCTTGTCGTACTCCTTTCCCTATTTGAAACCAGTCGGTTGTTCCATGTCCAGTTCTAACTGTTGCTTCCTGACCCGCATACAGGTTCCTCAGCAGGCAGATAAGGTGGTCTGGTACTCCCATCTCTTCAAGAACTTGCCACAGTTTGTTGTGATCCACACAATCAAAGGCTTTAGCATAGTCAATGAAGCAGAGGTAGATGTTTTTCTGGAACTCTCTTGCTTTCTCCATGATCCAGCGAATGTTGGCAATTTGATCTCTAGTTCCTCTGCCTCTTCGGAAACCAGCTTGTACATCTGGTAGTTCTCGATTCACATACTGCTGAAGCCGAGCTTGTAGGATTTTGAGCATCACCTTGCTAGCATGTGAAATGAGTGCAATGGTGCGGTAGTTTGAGCAATCTTTGGCATTGCCCTTCTTTGGGATTGGAATGTAAACTGATCTCTTCCAGTCTTGTGGCCACTGTTGGGTTTTCCAAATTTGCTGGCATATGGAGTGCAGCACTTTCACAGCATCATCTTTTAAGATTTTGAGTAATTCTGCTGGAATGCTGTCACCTCCACTAGCTTTGTTGTTAGTGATGCTTTCTAAAGCCCACTTGACTTCACAGTCTCATAATTAGATGGTTATAATTATTATTTATTGAATGCTTAACCCCACCTTTCTGCCCCATATTGGGGCACCCAAGGCTCCTTACAATATTAAAATTCTAAACAATAAAATCAGGTAAACAATAAAAACATAAAAAATTAAAACACTAACATTAAAACCATTGAAAATTTAAAATTTAAAAAACAAACATGCCCACAGTTAGAGTTAAAAATGCCAGCCAGCATGTCAGCAACTAAAGGCTTTTTTAAAATAAAAAAGTCTTAAGATCTCACCAAAAGATTGCCAGAGAGAGGGTTGTTCTTAAATCTAAGGGGAGGGTATTACACAACCAAGGAGCCACTTTTGGAAATGGTGGTTGCTTCCGAACTGAATCAAGTGCTAGCAACATTCTCCGAGGCCAGCTGCTGAAGCTTGTCATATTTTTTTTTTTGCTATAGAATGCACCAGAAAGAGACCCTCTAATGCAGAGACCTGCAATTTTTTCATCTCACAGCACACTGGCAAGGTGTCAAGGCGTATCTGGCAATTATCAAGGCACACCATCAGCCTTTTGACAATGGACAAGGCACACGATGCTGCCTCTGGGAGGGCTCACCCCCAATGGCCCTACTAATAAATGACCCTCTCCTAAATTCTCACAGCACACCTGTAGATCATTCACAGCACACCACTGTGCCGCGGCACAGTGGTTGAAAATGGCTGATCTAATGTGATGTAGGGCAGGTTCCAGGTGCATTGCAGACTAGCAGCCAAATCTTATGGGCTTCAGCTATCAGCAGAATGTGTGTTCTGTTGGCAGCTGCTGCTGAACCTTTTCCGACTTTCCACCAGCACTGCTGAAAGCTGTGCTGTCACAAAACGCTTTACGATACTTGATGGCGCTTTTTCAACAGTGCATGCCAGCAGAGCACATGATCCACCAGAACAAGTGGCGTGTAGGATGGGGCCAAAAACATCTAGTATTTGTGTGTGCAAATCTAGAGAGGCCAGCACACAGGCATGCACCATCCTCTGTGACTGAGAGTGGTCCAAACACGCTTTACAGAGGCTCTTGTGCTGGCCAAACTTTGCTGGCCTAACTACTGCCCGAACTCCAGGTTAGGATTGTGCCCTTAGTGTTTTTCTCAAGCCCACTTCAGATCAAGGTAATGGCCTCTTGGCAGATTCTAAAATGCCCCTCTTTTTCAGGTTCATCAGTTCTGAGAGTTCCTGGAATCCTAATGAGCTGCTTTTTCTCACTAAGGTGCCTTGTCTTCTGTGAGGCATGTAGCTCAAAATTTGGTATTCAGAATCCACCTCAGATAAACAGCAAATGATGATAGCAGCGCTCATGCTTTCCAATAGCCATTCATGGTAAAACATTTGCCTGCAGACCCTGATAGCCAACATTTTTGGAATATGCTCTTCCTTTCATGCCTTTCACAGCTAATTGAGGTTTGCCATAAGCTAAACAAATGAGTGCTTCAACTGTAAAAACTCTGGGGCAAGCCATCTCCTTACATCTGTAAAGTAAAGGGCAATCTTTGCATTATAGAGGACTGTAGCAATGCTCCACAGAGGCTTTCTTTCACTGACTAATCATACTCTCTTGATTTACATTTGTAAGAGGAAGAAAAGAGCCAATAGAATAATTTTGCTTTCTGAATTACTGGGCTAAATATTATAAATACCATTTATTGCAAAGACTTCTGAGAGAAGAAAATTGGAAGGTTCTCACAAAAGGAAAGAATGAGAAACATAATTGTTATTAGTACAGAGGCTCTGAGTGTGCCTGAGAAGGGAGAACATATTTTTGTCACTTGTTTTCTTGCAAAGCTTCGTTTTTAACCAAGTCAGCACTGGATCTTTTTGTAATGCTTTGGAGTGTTTCATCTACAGAGCGGCACACATAATTTACATAATTTAAAATGAGTAATTTAAAGGCACACACTTTAAAGTGAGTTACTTAATATCACTGTGATGTAAGAACCTGGTACTTGGTTGGTTTTGGACCAAGTGTCATGATTCCCAAATGGGGTGCTGCAAGAGGAGCTGAAGTGTGTCTTTTAAAATTAAACATCTGCAATTAAATGGATAGATTCACTCCCAAGCTGTTCCTGTGGGAGTGGAGATGCCCAGTAGAGCATTTGATTTGTATGTATGAGAGTCCGATCCTATACTTTACCTTATGATATTGGCTTTCCTCTTCTACTGGCACTGACTGCCACAAAGAAGTCAGCACCATTTGTAAAATGTGCTGCAACAGCATGCTAGCCAGGAGCACTGGTGGGAAGGCCTGCACCTTCCTGCCTGTGTCATCAGTTCTCCTGCCACTTGCTAGAGTAGGTAAATCAATGAAAGAGGCAGGAGGGGTGGGGGAGGGCGGAACAGGGACAGGGAGGGAGCAAAATGGGGCAGGGGTGAGCAGGTCAGGTCCGGTAAAGGGGCAGGGTTGGTGGCAGTGGTGGCTAGCCCTCTTCCCAGACCCGATCCCACGGCTTGGATCCATATGAACCGATGCCAACTATTTAGCTAGCGCAGGTCAGAGTAGACCCCCCTCAAGCTGTATGGGAACAATTGTTCATCTAGTCAAAGGAGACCTCCTGGATTACCCCCTTCCACCATAGGATGCAGCTGCTGCCATCGGCAGGGGGAAAGGGGTAGGATTGGACCATGCATCTTTGCTTTTCTAGGCTAAGAAAGGGGAACATGTCCATCAGTGTAATCTTCTAAATAAGAGTTTTGCTTCCCTGCAAGGGCATATAAGAGGATTCTGCCGTGATTTGCTTTCAGAACTACATTCCTGTTTCCTAGATTGGAACCACAGAATACTAATGAGCCTGAAGCAATATTTATTGAAGGGGTTTACCTCTGCTTCTCATTTTCTGACTGTGTCTTCCTATCCTACATACTGCAGAAAAGTGTGCTTTTTCGACACTCATTGTATTCTAGAATAAATGCCAAATCTCTTAGCTTTGAAGATTGTAGCTTCGAGGGTAAACAGGATGTGTGAGCAACTCATGCTTCTTGTTTTGTGCTTCTTTCATAACATCCAATAAAAGAGACACATGCATCTCTCTGATAAGATGTGTATGCTGTCCCTACATTGAACATATGCTGTATTGCAGGGTCTCCAAACATTTCAGTTTGAGGGCCACATTGTATATTTTACACAGTTTCACAGGTTGAAAAAAAAAAATCAGCTTTAGAAATGAATGAATGAAATTGAAATGAATAAGTTTTACATGGATCTTTTTTGTGATCAGCCTGATATGATTCAGAACAAAAGATGAAAGTGACATCTTTTACAAAGATTGTTTACAAAGAAACAATGCAGTGCTTTAACTGAGAAATGATATATTATGAGTAAAAATGTCAAATATTTGAAGGTGCTGAGGGCTGAATGAAATCTTGTGGTGGGCCAGATTTGGCCCCGGGTCATAGTTTGGAGACTCCTGTTGTATTGTTTCATGTGAATGTTTTCTGTATGTTAGGTTCATATATAATGCCCTTGGCACCTCCACTTTAAAGTAAGGAGTAGAACAGGGTAGTTCCAGGCAGGGCAGGGTGTGTGGAGGGAGGTGGACTGGGGGCAGAATCAGCCACAAATGCATGCACCAATATCTGAACCCCTTCTGTCTCCCTTTCCACCATTGTTATGCACTGTTAACACCTGCAAAATAGCTGAGAAGTCCTATGGTGGTGGTAGAGGCTTTCCCCAGGATAAGTGAACAAAGTTTCACTTATCCTGGGGAGATTCTGAATCTCCATCCCCCTCTCCCCTCTCACTATCAATATAGTGCATGATCTGCTGGTGTGTCTTCATCAGTGGGACAGGGGAATTTAGATTGGGAGGAAATAAGCATAAATACATGTCATGAGGCAACCTTGCCACAGAGCCTGCCAGGTTTGAAGCCAATGCCACCATTTTTGCTTGTCTCAATTCACACACTGACACTTTGCACTACTTCAGGGCAGAATGGAATGGAAAGCACTAATGCAGTTGGTCCTTCTTATCTGCACGTTCAGCACCTGTGGATTTGATGATTCAAGGCTGGTGCCAACCCTAAAACTAGAAAAAGTTTTAACACAATATATATCCCCTATAAAAAAGGGAAAAAAGGGAGAGACAAAATTGTGTGTGTACAGTGTAATATAGAAACCATCTTGCAAACATAGAAACATCAGTACCAAACTTTTACAAAAAATAAATAAATTAAAAACCAGTTTCCATATCTCCATAAACTTATCCATGTGAAATTGTCTTCAGTAGATGACTGATTCAAATAGAGAGAGAGTTGAGAGTTCCTATATTCATTGCAAAGTAGTAGGCGGGCATTTATCTTTCTAACCTTTCAGTATAAGTTTTTTAGCAATAGTAAGGGCACAGAGAATCCATTTTCATTGGCCTTCTGAAAGTTTCCATACTGTGTAGGCAAATAGTTCACAAGAATATGCATATCCACTAACATTAATAGCTGTTCTCTGGAAAAAGGAGGAGGGCATTCTCTTATCACGTGGGAAGCCCCTCCCATCCGGGAAGGCAGAGTTGGACCTGATTGGATACTCCTCTCCTGGTGTGGGAGGGGCTCCCAACCCAGTCCGGCTCTGCCTTTCGTGGAGTCGAGCTGTGCACATTTGAGCTCCTCGAGATCATCTAGTCTTTTGGCAATTTTTTCCCTTTCCAATCTTTTGTGTCTTGTCACTGTGTTTTGTGGTGTTTGTCTTACCTGGACCTCCGTCACTTGCCTCTTTTTCCCCGTCCCTACCAGCTCCCTGGTCTTAGTCAGAGTGTGAGGGACAGAGTTGGGAAATTAGCGCTTCCATGCTTGACTCCGTCTCACTGGAGCAGTCTACACTGCACTCGGGAGGTCTGGAGAGTCAAGCAATTGGCCTAAAAGATCGTCCCTGAGGGAGACTATGGGCCCAGTCAGAGCGGGAGATTGAGTGGGCAAGTGATGGGGCTGAGAGAATGCCACCGCGCCGCCATTTTGTGTTGCCGCTGATCTTCATCTTCCTACCATTTTCCATCGCTGTGCCGCATAGCCCCGCAATCTCCAAGCAACCTTCACCCCCGACGTGGCATAGCCCCGGGCTGTGTTTCTTTCAAGTGAGCATGTGTCCCAGTGTGTCCTTCATCTCCGGCGCGGCATAGCCCCAGAGACGGGCTGCTTGGAGGGGATTTTCATTTTGGCAGGAAGAAGGTGCAGAGACCCTCCGACCACAGGATCACCACTAAGGGACTCTGCACGCTGTTTCAGGTAATTGGTTGTGTTTATTGTTGAAAAAATCACATTGATATGGCCCATCCACAAGTACAATCTCCTGCCCCTGGACCTCTGCCAGCAGTTACAAGATAAAAATAGTATTTTACATCGTTCTGATGCTGACACTCCATACACCAGGAGGCCACATGTAAAGGAGAGGACCCACCAGTGTGTTCTGTGCTGACGGCATCCTCCAACATGAAGCCAGTTATATTGTGAATACAGGTACACTATTAGTCATCATGATGGCAAGCAGAAGATTGCCACTTGACGGCTTTTAGGATCTGAGTGTGCTATAAGCATATAAATGAGACTTGTGAACATTTACGGCCCAATCCAGAGTCCTTCAGTGTGAGCGGTATGAGCATACGAATGTCCCCTTTCCCCACTAGGGAAATTAAGGAGGGGGGGGAGTTTCCTGAAAGGACCCCCCCCAATTTGCCTTTCTTTGTATCTGTTTGCTAGATACAAAACTGCTGTGATAAATGTAATAAATAATGAACAGACAGCCCTCTCTTCCCCACCATGATGCAAAACACAGCTAAATACAATGAAATATTGAGGAAATGGTGACTTAGATTGATTTCCTAACCAAGCAAGCAGTGTGGATTGCCTTTATCTCAGTTTTCCCATTTTACCCAGTGCTTATTATCTCATTTTAGCCACACAACAATCTTGTGCAATTGGTTAGTCTGAAAGACAATAATTTACCCAGGTTATCTGATGAGAAATTTCAATATTCAAATCCAACGCCCTTGTCATTAGCTCATGCATTGTCTGTCTATTAAAGCTGTTTTTTTCTTTTATCGATTAATCTTTCTATTTTGCTCTTCTTCTATCAGTTGGATGCCCTTTTTTATCTCCTTCACTCCCAAAATGACTTCATCTATTAATCTTCCTAGAGATCACAGGTTCTGAAACATTTTCATTCATCAAAATGTATGATCCACAGTCTTGTTACTTTAATTGAAAATGGTTTGGCCCAAAGTCAGTCAGTCTTTGCATATCATTGGAAAAAACTTGAAAAGAGCTCTGTGTTGAAATCATTATATTATTCACCGGAATCTACTTCTGAGTGCAACAAGATAATTTGAAATTAATTACAGTCTTGTAAGACACCATTTCAGCTGCTTGTTATGCAAATGTGGAACTGGGGGGGGGGAGTAATGAGTAGGACAGGAGCAAAAATATGCTAGGTGAAGGCATCTTTCATGTTGTTCTAAATTTTATCACTTTCTTGTGTCTTAACTCATTATAGCAAATGATACATATTGGCTCAGTGGAAGCCATTAGGGATAAATCCAGTGAACTACCTGCTCTATTTATTATCTGTCAGTGAGCAACATTTTCCATGGGGGAAAAGAAATCTATATTCACTCTCTGAATCATTAGACAGAATATTAAGAAAGCCAGCAGTCAGAATGCCAAAAACAGCACTCTCTGCAGGTAGCAATGGTTCAAGATAGATAAAAGGCACCCACTTTTGGTATCTTGCTCTGGGCCTTGTATTGGTGAGAAATTGGTTGCATTAGGAAATGCTTTGGATCAGCCTCCAGTGAAAGAAATGAAAGTGTGTTGGTGTGTTGGGAGAATGTTGTTCTGACAGAGGCCACAATCCAATGGGAAGTCCCCTAGAAACAAATAGGAGTTGTACAAGACCCCATTCCTAGAGCTACTGGATTTAAACTTAGAGCCCCTGGGTCTGTTCGTTGACACCCAAGGCTGTTGACATCCTGAGCTGCTTGTGCATTCGTACTAACACCCGTGCATTCGTACCGCTGCATCTTACTGGCACCAGACAGGTGCTGGAGGCTCCTTGGAGGAAGGAGACATTCATCCCTTTCCCCTGGGTAAGGGTACAGGGCAGGCGATGGGTCTCCTTGCTTCTGCTTAGGCTATTCTGTCGGCGCAGAAGTGAGGTCCTCTGTGTTTGGCCGCACACTCTGACATGGAAGATAGGATCCAGTGGTGAGGGTCGCTGCTGGTCCCACCCCCACCCTGCCCAGGAATACTCTCCTGCCCCACCCAGAAAGTTCACAACGCCAGCAAACGATGCACTCACTGCTCACTGGCTTGCATTGCCACCAATGCAATGCGGGGCCGGTGCTGGCCTGGTGCGGTGGTAAGGCCCTCCTGAGACCCTGCCACTGGTGGTGAAGGCACTTTATGGCACCTTCACAACATCAGCACCTGCAGTACACTCGTACCGCAAGTGCTGTGGGGCTCAGGATTGGGCCCTGAGTCACTCAAGGCCACTCAGTGAAAGAAGAAGGAAGCAGTATTGCCCTCTTTGTATGACTCAAGTATATATTTTCCCTCCATACTTTGGAAAACCTGGCAAAGGGAGAAATACAATGCAAATGGAACCTGATAAACAGTACTACAATTGGGAGGTATGAAGTTCCTGTCAATTGTAGTAGATCTGGGAATGTTCGTACATAGAAGTCACCACTTGATGCTGCATCGTCAGATGCTGAATGTGCATGTATGAACCAATTCCACATGTAGATGATGGGATGTCTTTGAATGAGGTTCCCCCCCTATATGAGATGACTGAACACTTCTTATTTTCCACCTGTTTAATTTCTACAATCATTTAAAATGGGTTTACTGTTTCCACTATTTTCTTTGCAGGTTATTAAATAAAAGATTGCCCTCTCTGATTTTTTTTTTCCGTTTCACTGCAGCACTTCTGACTCTTCTGACCCCACTATATACTAGCTGTGAGTTGGAAAAAGTATGCTTGTCAGTAGATTCTCAGATGCCCAAAATCGATGTGCCCAACCGAAGTAAAATAACTGCTGGCAATAAGTAATTAGGTCATTAAACAGCAATAGATATACATTAAGGAGCAACCAAGAAACTCCATAGCTGTGTTGAACAAAGCAGATTGTTGAAAACAGCACTTGCTTAAGGTGTGGCCAGTTAGGAATATCAACCAATTAGATTAAGAAAGAGCTAGGGAAAAGAATAAAATCATTTTTCCTGATAAGCATCCCCCAAATCTGAAATACCAAGACTACAGCAGCATACTTGGCAGTCTGTGACAGATCAGCTCTAATCTATGGCACAACTTGCAATTAGTATTAGTTTTTGATCTGAAGCACAAAGAATAAATACTCCATATACACGGGAAATAGATTTAAAACAATCTAATTAACATGGAGGCCAAGTAATAAGCCCAGAAGCCTTCTCTCTCCAATGAAGGAGAATTAATCAACGAAGACAAACACAAACTTCTGCTATAAATCCTTTCAGGTGTTCAGAATTTCTGGGAAAAGCAAATAACAGCCCGATCCTAAAGGCATGTTGTGCCAGTGCAGGCCCTCTGCACCAGCACCTGAGTGCTGCAAATGTGCCATTAGGCACATTTGTGCCAACTTGAGAACTGGTAGCACTGGCACCATGATGTATGCCAGTCTGTGGGTGCCGGCTCCGATCCCCACACCAGCTGGCACAGGTGAGTCAAGTGGCATGGAACTGGGAGCGGGTGGCAGGAGGGTGGTGTGGAGGCAGGGAGGGGAGTTTCTGGGTGGGACAGGGTGAGGATCAGGCACAAGCAGCGGTGGAATCGGCTGTGGCTGCACATCCTTACCCCTCTGCTCCTGGGTGGGGTAGCTCCAGTGATGTCATTCAGGGGGAACAGACCAGAACGGGTGTTCCGGATCCTAACAGGCTCCGTGGCTGGTTCCGGGTTCCCGACAAGTGCCAATCAAAAGTGAGTTCCTGTTCCTAAATCATTTGAATGACACCACTGGGTAGCTCTACACAGGCTTCTTGGATGTGTGCCAGCTAAATGTAATCCTATGCATATTTACTCCATTGTCTGCAACTTCTGGGGCCCCTCATCTGCCCTCCCTGCCAAACTACCTTTCTTGCCCCACCACCACCATGTACACGGTTCCAGCAACATTCTGGAAATACGCTGTTTCACATGCTGTTAAGCGCGCTGTTTGCAACAGCCCTAAAGACACTGCCACTGCTGGCCTGCTAATTATAATCACAGGCAATGCCTCTGTGTGTATGTGTGCTTTATTTCATGAGGTTAAATACACACTTTTTCAGGCTGGTGAACATTACCAAACAAATACCAAACAACTTCCATTTCCAAGATGTTACTAAGGATGCAGTCTTAACCGACTTTTCAGTATCGAGGTAAGAGTAATGCAGCTCTGAGGTAAGGGAACAAATATTCCCTTACTTTGAGGAGGCCTCCATGACTGCACCCCTCCCCCAACTGCAGGATGCTGCATTGACACAGCTATGTCAGTGTTGGAAAGTTGGTTAGGATTGCAGCCTCAGTCTGAAAAATGAACAAAATGAAATTTACTTAATTTATGAAATGAAGTAAACCACAATTTCACACTCAAACAGCACTCTCCTGTAAAGCAGGAACCTCTTTTTTAAAAATCCTTTCCAGAATGCCCAGATCGGTGAATAGTTATAACTACACATGGCTTTCCTCAAACCACCTCAAGATTGTCACAAAACACTGTTCCTGGTTATGACACTCCATTTCACACACACATACAAACCTGTCTTAAAAAATTTACTTATCCCATTATCTCCTGTCTGTCTCCCCAATGAGCTCAGAAAAGCATACCTTGAGTGTTCTCATTGTAACCTTGAAACAACTCAGTCATCAAGGCTTGAAGTGACACCCATGCGTAAGCCTTTGCAAGAGTTAAGACACATACTAGGTGAGGACCAGCTGGGTCAGGGGATAAGCATGAGGGCAGTCAGGACAGATAACAGGACAGATGAGGATTGCCTTATATTTGAGAAAACCAGAGTGATCCGGGGGGGGGGGGTTGCCCAGGGGCACACTGCCAGAGGTGTGCCTCCCACAGCTGCAGGGCACTCCTGCAAGAAGCGCACTCCACACTGGGAAGTGGCCAAGCGTGCATACTTAGTTGCTTCCCGTATGATGTGACAAGTCGGCAACCAAGTGCCACCGCATCATTCAGGGAAGCAACGCATACGGCTGCATTCCAGAGCAGCTTCACTGGTGAAACTGTTCTGGGAAGCCGCTGTGTGTGGCTTTGCGGCCACTTCCCAGAGTGGCCCTGTGGAAAGCGTCTGGCCACTTTGGGAAGTGGCTTTGCAGCTGATTCTCAGGATCGTCCATGTTCTGAGGCTTGGGGTCTGTCCATGTTCTCGTGTCCGTGTTTTGAGGCTTGGGGTCTCCCCGGACCTCAGAACACCTTCTAAAGGCAAAAAATGGCCACTTCCCATTTTTCAGAGAAAAATGGAAGTGATGTTTTAATGCCTTTAAAAGGCATTCTAAGGTCCCGGGAAGCTGCGCATCGGTTCCCCAGCCCTCAAAATGCCTTTTAAAGGCATTAAAATGTCACTTCTGGTTTTCCCTGACAAACTGGAAGTGGTCTTTTTTTGCCTTTAGAAGGCATTCTGAGGGCCAGGGAAACTCCGAAGACCTCAGAAAACCTTCCAGATGCACAACTTTGATCATGCGTGGAGGGTTGAGTGGATTTGTTTATCCCAGGAACAGAATGCCCAAGCTTGGACCTGTGTACATAATAATGCATTGTACAACATTTTAATAAAATCAATTAAGTGCTCCTATGGTGGGGTTTCTGTGCTTGCTCCTGGTATCAGTGGGCTTGGCTTGGCTGAAGACTGAACTACTTGTTACATGGGGACACATGGATGCTGCTGACCTAGCTCTCTTCAATAATGCTTGGCTTAAGCTATATGTGATGTCACATTAACAAACCCTCACATCCAATCCTCAAATGGCATCCTCAAATGGCAACCAATCTCAGATGAGATCTTCAAATAGTAACCAATGAAATGGGTGGTTGGGAAATCCAGCAAATTGGTATGCATTTTTTATAACTTGGGATTTGTGGTGGGGGTGGGTAGGATGTGTATCTACAATATAAAATGCAGTTTGTGCCTGAGATATTGAAGTTGGGCTTCATGAATGACTATGGATTTCGCTCAGATTGCCCTGATTCAAGTCCAACACTCTTGCCATAACTACCCACTGACAAATCTGTTTTCAGCTTTGAGTTGGCACATTTGGATTTCACGTTCCTTGGATTCTCATATGCTTTGTGGGCACTGTGCACAATATTTTGCCCATTTCAGTTACTGCATTACAGGGCTATAATGTGAACACTCCCTTATAATGTGATATTTTATAGAGCAATCAAACATTTTGTCGAGCAGTAAAATACCATGCTATAAAATGCATCCTTAATTAATGGATGTCAGACAGGTTATAACGGGTGTATTTTACATATCCATCCTTTCTCTGTCTCTCAGTCTCTCTCCCCCTTCTGTTTTTGATTTAATTTCCTGGATATTTACAACAAATATGATTTTTTCTTTTTCAGATTTTAAAAAAAGTAAGTATGTGTTTGTGGGGGTGTTGTGAAATGGCATGCTGGGAACAAAAGGTAATGCATTCTGCAGTATGTTTTTCACTTTGAGAAAAGAGAGTGGAAATGGAAGGGATTGGTCTACTGACTGCTGATGTCACAATGACAAGTTACATGGCAGCTGATGTTGTAGTTTCAGTTCTTTGGCCATCCTACCTTGAATCAAAGTTGTGCTGTGCTTCACTTCTGTTTTTCTGAGATACAGTCATTGCTTTTCTTCCCGTTCATGGAAATAAAATACTCATTATGCATGAAAAGAATTATAGTGGTGTTTAAACATTCAGAATAAAAATACACATCAACTCGGCATGACAGAACTTTAGTTAAGATGCTTAAGTCACCATGTTGTTGGAAAGACATCAAGGGCATCTCTAAAGTGGCAATGAAAATTATTATGCACCAGATATATCTGAACATATTTAGGACACCTTTTTCTTGGCAATTTTGCTTTTACATTCATGAAGCGCTGTATTGCTTTGGGGCCACTTTTAGACTGGTTCCCTGAGGAGGTGTAATGTATTCTTGTCTTTCTCCAATGGCTTGTTTGCTCCAAAAGAAAAAGAAACCTTTTTTCTTGTCATGGGGTTTTTTTTTTTTTTTGTAATTGAAGTGTTTTTTCATAATTTATATAAAAAAAGAATAACAAGAAAATGGAGCATTGATAAGAATCCAGGTGATAATGCCAGGAAAAGCATCAGATAAGTGATTCATTTCACCTGACGAAAGTCCAAAATATACATAATGAACACCACAAAAACAATCAAATTGAAAAGCAAAATAGGTTGTGTGAAAAGACAATAAACTAGATTCTTAGCTTGTAAAATCCAAGGCTATTAGATGCCATGATAAATCTATTAACAGTTAATTAGGAAGTGGCTCAATATAGAGAAATGCATTCACAAATGCCAGAAATGAGTTTCTGGATAAAAAAGGGAATAGGAGTCATGAACCACAGGAGAAATTATGTTTTTCTTGTCCTCTGGATGCTTGAACCTATCAAGCTAACATCTTTTTAATGTTATATGCCAGTAGCCTGGTTCCGTTTTGGTTCAAGTGAAGCCTGTCCCTCTTGTACTGGCCCAGCTTGTTCAAAAATGTTCCCCAGTGCCTATCAAATCTAAACCCCTCCGCCCGACACCACTACAGGTTGCATTAACCGTAGTTGAAAACATGGTTTGAGCTTCTGGCTGTACAACATGCAAACTGTGGTTTAGAGCTGCATTTCTGCTTTTATTTTCTTTCAATGGTTTACATCTGTTCCGTGGTGCAGCAGCCTCTTGAATTGGAGTAATGGCCCTAACTATGGATTGTTATATATCTGCTAGTTCAGACATTGGGAAATTATACTGGTTTACAAATGTGCTTCAAACCACAATTTTATTTCCTGGTTATTTGGCTGAAAGAAACTGGGGTTTTGGACAGACTCAGGTTCAGATATACCTATGCACAGTCAAACCTTGTGCTGAGTATAGATTTGGGAATTCATCCTTTTCCTGTAGAGGTATAAGGTGCAAGTTTGTGAGTACGGGGAACAACCAGTGATGTCATTCAGGGGGAACGGACCAGAACGGGCGTTCCGGATCCTAACGGGCTCCATGGCTGCTTCCCGGTTTTTTTTTTGTTTTTTTGTTTTTTCTTCAACATTTGAATTTGAACTCAAAAGTGAGTTCCTGTTCCTAAATCATTTGAATGACACCACTGGGAACAACTATACATGAGGCTCTGACTATTGCTGTTTATGCTCAAGGTTCTGACTGTTTGCTTGCTGCAAATACAAATACTGCAAATATTACTGCAGTATTGGGGTGAACTTCAAGTTGTAACTAAAACCAAAACCTTCTGCGGACAGACTCAGAGCGCAATCCTAAACTGGAGTTAGGCCAGCATAAACTAAAACAGCATAAGTTAAGCCAACTCTCGGAGTCAGGGCTCGGAGTCAGGATGGCTCATGCTGTATGCTGGCCTCTCTGATTCTGAGAGTGGTCCAAACATACTTTACGGTGTCCCTTGTGCTGGCCAAACTTTGCTGGTTTAGCTTATGCTGGCCTAACTTGGTTTAGGATTGCACGCTCTGTGTGTGTCTGCAGCAGCATCCCTTCCTTATGTTCTTTTCATTTCAGTTTGTTCTTTCTTGGCCCATCATATGTTTCTTGGTACCACTTTCACATAAATGGGAAAGGGGAGTGCTTTCCAATGCTATATAACACTTTTTCTGAGAAGTATCTCCCCTTTCAGTTCAGACCTAGGAATGGGCTCTATGTTTAGTGGCTTGTGTTTATGTACATTTTTGTGTACACAAATATACAAGGTGAACCATTGATCTGAACTTTTCACTGACCAGTATATAAGAACCCAATGTACATGCAACTGTAAATTATAGGGCAGATCTGAGAAGGGGGGAAGCAGGGGGCAAAATCCCTGGGTCCTGGGCTTCCAGGAGGTCTGGGCTATGACAAAACCAGGGGTGTAACTAATGAAAGTGTAGCCCAGTGCAATGAGCAAAATGTTGCCCCAGAAGTGACTTCACAACAGGAAGTGACATCATAGTTGTATTTCCCTTTTTTTGGCCATAACGTTTGATATGTTATAAAACGTTTGAAAGATATTACACTTCGATTTGTTTCAAAGCATTCTGCATTAAATTACCTTTCCAATGATATATAACATGATGGTATTATTCATATATACCAAGATTAGCCTTTTGCCCCACTAAAGCTTGTTGCCTGGTGCAATTGCACCCCCCCTGCACTTCTTTCGCTATGCCTCTGGACAAAACAGCCTATACATACAAAACAAATTTAGGAAGGTGGAGCCCAATCAGTTGAGGCATCTAAAACAGTTTTATTTGCGGGGGGATGTTGGTATTATCCAAAAATATAAATTGGTAACAGTCATTTTTTTAAAATTTCAAATTAACATTCAAATCAATTTTAAAGCATTTTATCAATTGTAATCACTGTCATGTAGGTGGTATATATGTGCTTTATTCTGTTTTCCCATTTTAGACTGGCCCTACCAATCAGGAATCTTGTCCTGCACCCAATGCCAGCTCTTGGCAGCCCTGCAATGGGGTCTAATACTGTAGTGTAGCAAAACTCAAATATCCTTCATATGAAATCTTCACTGCTCTTTCATGAGGATGATAACACAGGACAAGTTTCTCAGTTTTGCAGAGAATATTGATATTTATTATTATAGCTTTTAGTTGAGAGCTGCTTGGAAGATATAAATGCATAATTGGCTTGTGTTTTTCTCAGTGTCTGGCAGGTGTTACTTTGTCCATGTAGATTTCTTTCTAGTGATTAATTAGTTTTGTCAGTCAGCAGCCTCAAATTGCATTTCTGAGTCATTACAAACATCTTTTATCCCATTAAGTGCAATATTTGTGAAAGGCATATCGGCTGGAATATCAGTGGAGGTATAAAAATGATCTCAATATAGAAATTTATGTGACTTCCTTTAATGTGCAACTGCATCTCTAAAGCAATCATAAATGATCAAAGCTGTGACTATCATTTTGCTTATTACTTTATTGAAGATTATTATGTTCCAGCAATTGTGGTTTCCAATCATATTAGGAAGAGGTTCAGCTATTGAATGTCCGGAAGGAGAAGTGGGAAGGTGAAAGTTTTCCTGTTCCACATAACCGTTACAGCTATGGCTAGGAACACATTTTTCTTTTGGGTTCATATGTTGAATTCAGCAGCAACTGAGGGTGCAATCCTAACCGGGAGTTAGGCCGGCACAGTTAAGCCAGCAAAGTTTGGCCAGCACAAGGACCACCTTAAAGCATGTTTGGACCACTCTGGGAGTCAGGGAGGATGGTGCACGTCTGTGTGCTGGCCCCTCTGACTCAGACAGTGATCCAAACATGTCTGAGATCATGCCTTGGTGGCCCTTGGGCCAGCCAAACGTTGCCGGCCTAACTTTGCCGGCCTAACTCCAGGTTAGGATTGCGCCTTGTAT